>CM062820.1:1281968650-1282568650 GCA_031772625.1 Pinus tabuliformis
ATAACTATTTCATGTTTGTTACATTCGGACCAATGGGACATCCTCTGTTCAATGTTTTAGTATAAAACCACAGAGAATTCCATATAATGTGCAATGTTCTTCCATACATGGGTAGTAAAGGGGTGGGCGAAAAAAAATGTGTTTTGCTTGATTCAGAGCAGTCTTTACAGAAGATGTAGATTCCCAGGCCATAAAATCCTCTTTTGAGCAAATTGTCCCAGGTCAATACTTTGTTTCTCCAAACCAGCCAAGCAAACATAATTAATTTGATGGGGATTTTTAATTCCCATATCTTGTTGAACCAAGAGGTCCGCCGAAAATTGTATCTCATAGAAACATAAAATCTGTAGGTTTTAGCAACAATGGGCATATAGTTGTGCATTTTCCCTCCCCAAGTGTGGTCACCTTCAGAATTGTAGATGAGACCGGATTGGCTAGTGCCGAAGTGAAATCCTGCCATTTGGTTGTGTGGAGTCCAGACAATACCATTTCAGCTGCATCCTTCCATATAGGACAATGGTTTTGATCAGTGTTGAAAATATCGGTATCGGCAAAATATCGGCAAGGGTCCAGAAAATATCTTATCGGCAATATCGGCAAAAATATCGGCAAAATATCGGCAAATATCGGCAAGCATAAAAAATAATTTTTTCAAATTTTTAAATATAGCCGATATTTTGCCGATATTTTCCAATATTTGCCGATATTTTGAAAATATCGCGATATTTTCTCGGCGATATATCGTTTTGCCGAAAATATCGCGATATTTTCGAATATCGCCGATATTATCAACAGTGGTTTTGATAGTGCCTTATGGATTGACCGAGAAAGAAATGTCCATTCCTATTAATGATGTTAACAATATGTCCCTATAAATTCAACTCCTGGTTCATGCCTTTTATACCATTTGAGCCCATCAAGATTTTCCAACTAGGAGCTACAACAATTCCTTTATAAGTTATTAGCGTAGCAAGAAAGATCTTTACTGATCAGGGGTTTACTTAGACATTCAGGGGTTTACTTAGATATTAAGTATATATGTGTAATAAAGGGTAAATATATGAAATAAATATAACAAATGATTAGTTGGGGATGGTACAACTACTCAACCATCCTTCTAATTTATAAATACATATGAAGAATGAATAATAAAGTGGTTAGTTAACCTTCACGAACATCTCTTCTTCTTCTTTGTATGTGTGTTCTTAATGTTGTTAGTAAGATGCATCACATTCTTGATTTTTGATTGGGTTAAAGCTAAGTTTTCAATCATTTTGGTTTTTTTGTCGTTGGTACTATATCTAAGATAAGATTGTAGTAATAATGGATAGTGGTAAATCAAATATGAATGAGATGATGAATCAAATGTTTGAGGGAATGATGCTTGAAAGTTTTGTTGCTTCATGAAAGATTTCTAAATGATGTTCTCTTGTATAAACAAAACCAAAAACGTTATGAAGAATTATTATATACTAAGTTCGTGGATGCTGAAAAGAAAAATTCCACTTAAGACTTCGTCACAAGTCACAAGAAACCGGGATTATGAGACTAAGAAAAATAATCCTATGTGATCCAATTTTTTAGTTAAAGTGGCTTAAGAATGAAATGAATTTATTCTAGGCAAGTATTGACTTCCCATGGAACGAAGTGGAGAGTGGAGCTTTTGGAATCTAGTGCGCCAGATTGAGGAAATGCCATATTTATTTAATATTTCACACACAATACTAATGATTAAATGGAGAATCCAACTAGTCTGCCAACTAGTGTTTGAACAAGCATAAATATGAATATGAAGAACTTTTGACTAGAAGAATAATCAATGTTGATAGGAATTCTTAAGTGATAATGTTTGAGGATTATCGGTGATGGTGGCCAATGTGCATCAATTGTCCTTCGCAGCTAGAATAAAATACTGGCAATGGTGATTTACATATGAGGAAAATACCAACGATTTATGAAATAAAAAAATAAGTACCATTCACCTTTATGTTTTCAATTGGTCGAGCTGTAGATCAGAGAACGAGTTCCATCTATTGTGATAGGAATTTGGTTAACGAATGTAATGGCTAACTAATGCATTCACATGTTGGTTGTTTACCCATTCTTTGAAATTGTTCTCTGATCGTCCGCGTATACACTTTTTTTTCAGTTACCATGTTAATGGCCAATAATAAATAAAAAATTATTAATAATAAAATAAAAAATTGGTCCGCAAATAGAAAGAAATGGTAAGAGGCTTCACCGTCTTGTGTAATGTCATCATCAACAATAAAATAATATATTGGTAAGTGAGAGCCTTCACCGTCCCTGCAAGGGCTGGAGAATCGACCGTGGTGGGATGTGACGAGAAGAAATAACAATCCATGTACTCAAAATGGGTGACATTAACTTTGAAAGGTGCGTCCTTTTAAGAATTTTATAAATATTTTACCATTTTATCTCTATTTCTTTCAAAAAATAATGTGGGAAGCAAGAAGGATCTTTTACTCGTAAATTTGATCGAGAAAATTTTAAAATGATAAGTTCTATAAACTTTGAGTTCAATCAAATTTTCATTATAATTTAGACTTTAGAATGACATTTCTACATATTTTCCCAATAATGGATTGTGATAATCAAATTTCATTATAATTTAAACTTCCGAATAAAATGATATAATATTATAATTTAAACTTCTGAGTAAAATGATATGATATTATACAGCTTGAGTGGGCCTAATGGTTAAGAGCATGTGTTTCCTCTTAAGAGGTCACAGGTTCAAAAACCAGAGGGGGTAGAGTATGTATGCCTTTGTAGACTTAGTAGTCAAATAGCTGCGCGGAGGTGGGTCCCTTGTCCCACAAACAAGGGGGTCTCATACACCAATTTGGTGTCTGGCTTGGCTGTGACCTTAAAAATAGATATTATATTATTATTATTATAATTTAAACTTCTGAATAAAATGATATGATATGATTACAAATGTTCCTCAAAAATGGTTTGGCATTGTCAGAATTCCCAACCAAATTTAGTAACATATAATAAATTCAATCTTTTCTTTGACTAGATTTATACTAATCCTTTTATGACTAAACCACTTCATTTTCGTTAAATATGAACATTAAATCAATTTAACATTTTAGTAAATATTTTAATAAATTCAAAATTCTTCCTAACATTATTCTTACAACTTTATAATAGTTCTTGCTCGTTAAAAGAACCTAGTTACAAGAAATAAGACATAACTAGAAAAAGTGACTCTCATTAAGATAAAAGAATTTTGTAATTTTTAAAATATATTTTTAATCAAATTTTTAACAATTAAACAATAATAAAAATAAATAAAATATTATAATGTATAAATTAAATTAAAAATAAATACAATATTATAATGTATAAATTAAATTAAATACAGTACATATAAAAAAATTATTGATAACCTAATATAAATAAATAAATTAAATTAAATATATTAAATATTATGTATAAATTAAATTAAATATAGTGCGTATAAAAAAGATTATTGATAACGTAATAGAGCATATAAATGTGGTTTTAACGCATTCGTTAGGAAAATTTATCATTAAAGTTATTAAATAATATGTATTATATTAGGTAAATATGAGAAATAAATAAATTTTAATGTTTTATTTTTTATATATAAGTTAAGGTCAAGTCAAACACTAAATTTGTATATGAGAATTTTTTGTTTGTGGGACAAGGGACCTATCTCAGCGTTACTGATTTAATTGTTGCTAAGCCTATAAAGACATACACTGTATCCCTCTAGCTTTACTGATTTAATTGTTGCTAACCCTATAAAGACATACACTCTATCCCTCTAGTTTTGGACATGTGACCTCTTAAAAAGGAATGCATATTTTTAAAGATTAAGTCCACTCAAATTATATATATTTGATTTTTAGAAATATTATTTTTTCTCAATTAATTTATTAATTTATTTTATATTATAATTGTTCAATTTAATTAATATTTTAATTATTAAATAAAATTATATATCTATATATATATATATATATATATATATATATATAAACATAATAAATACATTTGATTATAATTTAAGAATTATTATTATACAAATATCTTAAATTTAAACTACGATCTTGATAAATTATCATCATAATCATATTATAATTGTCGCATCTTGGTGAGTTACTCAATTTTAAATTTGTCTATGAAGAATTTTTTTTTTGATTTTTTTTCCAATAGAGTATTTAGATTTTTAATTTAAAAAATATTTAACTTTTTAATTTAATAACTATACTATACTAAAGTGATTTAATCTTTATTAAATATCTATAAAATATATACTTAGCCTGTGGGATTTATCATGTATGTAATGTAATTATTTTTTTAAATACAGATATTTATTTCTTTAAAAATTTAACTTTCAAAAAGTTATATCTATTTTACAATAAGTATTTAGATTTCTAATTTAATAATTATAGTACCTGAAACGGATTTAATTTTTATTGATATCATAAAATATTTACATCAATATGTTTAATAATATAATAATGTAATAATATTATGATAATAGGTTAAATAATATGATAATAGTATTGATATTATGATGATATATCTAATAATATGATAATATGTTTAATCATATGATAATATTATCAATTTTATGTTTAATATTAATTTTAGGGTTTAATAATATGATAATATTATTGATATTATAAATAATATTTTCTCCCAAGGGATTGTTATTATTATAAACACAAGAGATTAATATTATAATTCCAACAAATTATGAACCTAAAGGAATACTATTATATAAAACTGATTAATATTAAAAATCTAAGGGATTAATATTAAAAACTCAAGGGATTATTAATATTATAAGCCCAAGGGATTAATATTAAAAACACAAGGGATTAATATTGTAAACCCAAGATGTCTAAGAGTCCTTTATGGACTTCTATATATCATTGGAAAGTTATTTTCGAGCACTATGCAATAGAGAGGCTCTAATCAAGCTCTGATAACTTTTGTGGCTTAGGAAATGGCTTCAAATTCACTATTCTTATGCATCCTAGACAACTGATCATTTGCAAAGCAGTGAGTGAGCAGTGAGTGACAACATTGGCTCCACCTAGGGACAGTGCCTTGCTAGCAAGGTGCTGAGAACCTGCACACTGCGAACTACTCCTTTGGGCATGGAGTCACTTCTAATCAAAAGATAACTTTCATGAAAGTAGAAATTTTTACATAAAATGAAAATTCAAATAACAATTGCAATACACACACCGAATATTTACAATGAGTGTAAGACATGTACTTCTAATTTTGAAAATAAAATTTGAGGAATTGACCATTTACTGGCAGTTCCAACAATTCACCATCCAAGTTTTCAAGCAAATATGTGTTGTTCCCTCTCCCTTCTGCAATCCTGAAGGGGCCAAACCATAGTGGATTGAATTTTCCATGTTTGCCTTTGTCCTCCCGTTGGACATCCCACCTGAGAACTAAATCTCCTGGCTGAAGAGGTTTACCCTTGGCCTTCTTATCAAACAAAGATTTCATCTTTTGTTGGTAATTGGACAGTTTGGCCTTCACCTGTTCTCTGTTTTCCTGAAGCTCAACCATTTGATTTATCCTTCTTGTCAAGGTGCTTGGCTCTTCCTCAGCTTCTTGTAGCAACCTTGCTACTAGAATTTCTAGTTGGATCGGGAAGACATCAGCCTTGCCATACACTAGCTCAAAAGGTGATTTCTCAGTGGATCGTTTAGGTGTTACTCGGTTGGCCCATAGAGAAAACTTCAGTTGGGAGTCTCAGTTCCTTTGATTTTCAGTGATGGTCTTCTTTAGCACCCTCACCACAACTTTGTTTGAGGACTCAACCAAGCCATTGCCTTGAGGGTAGTATGTAGTGGAGTGCCCAATGGTGATATTATATTTATGGCAGAAACTGGTGAACTTGGCAAATTTGAAGACCTGAGCATTATCAGTGATGATTTTGAAAGGACAACCAAAGTGGGATAGTATGTTCTCCTCCATGAATTTTATCACCATTGAGTCTGTAGCATTTCTAGCTGGGATGGCCTCTACCCACTTGGTGAAATAGTAAGTGGCTATTAATATCCATTTGCGTTGGCCACTGGATGGTGGATTGATCTCCCCTACAAAGTCCAGTCCCCACTATCAAAAAGGCTCCTCCACATGCACATGAATCAGGGGAAGAGGAGCAAACTTCTGTCTTTTCGCAAACACTTGGCATTTCTGGCAGATCCTGGCTCTGGAATGAACATCCCCAAACATCGTAGGCCAGTAGAATCTAGCCTTGAGGATTTTGTGTGCCATGGTTTTCCATCTGTAATTCCCTCCTTAAACTCCTCCATGAAACTCCCCAATCACTCTATGGGTCTCCCCTTCCACCAAACATAGCAACAATACCCCCATAGGATCCGTCTAGTAGAGTAGCCCATTGGATATGATATATTTCTATTCTTGCAATCTCAGGCTTCGATATTTGGATGTATTCAGCCCCAATGGGCACCTTATGAATAAGAGGTAATGAAAATGTTCGTATACCAAGGTGATCCCTCGTATTTGGCATAGATTTTCTGCTTAGATGTTTTAATACTACTTTGGTGACCCTCTTGGTTTTCCTTCCTCTGTGATCAGGTTTATCCCTAGTGCTTAGTAGTTGGATTCAGACAAAACCTTGGCCAGACCTTGGCCTTTAATGAGCTTGGTAGGCTTTATTTATAGCTCGTATTCTTGTATTTTAGCTATCCACTTGCCCCTCTTTCCTTCGTTGTCTCCTTGCACCATGATGCCCTTGACTGTTATCGTTGGGACAAACGCTGCGATTTTCAATTGCAACACATATGTTTGAAATTCCTTCAGAGCCTTGAGTAGTGCATAGGCTTGTTTCTCCAATATATTATATTTTAGCTCAGTGTCCCTTAGGACTTGGCTGAAGAAGGTGATGGGCTACTCATAACCCGCTTTATTTTTTTGTAGCATCACTGTAGTGATGGTATGTGGAGAGGCGAAAGAAAAGATGTAGAAAGGCACTGAATAGTCAGGGTTGGCTAACACTGGGGCTTTAGCCAAAGCTTCTTTGATTCTACTAAAAGAATCACGGGGGACAGGGCTCCACTTGACTTCATTTCCCTTCTTGAGCATGTTTGTAATACCCTTGACTATCTCTGCATAGTTGGGTATAAATCACCTTAAGAAATTTATTCTCCCCAAGAAGGCTTGGACTTCTTTCTTATTCCTAGGAAGAGGAATGTGGCTAATGGCTTCAACTTGTTTAGGATCAATCTTCACACCCTCCTGCGCTACTATATGTCTTAGCAGCTTCCCCTTACTTAGGGGGAACTGAGATTTCTTAGGCTTCAAGGAGAGACCATATCTCCTACACTTCTAAAAGTTTTAAGTGGAGGATTTGTTCCTCCTCAGTCTTGGAAAAGACCATGATGTCATCCAAGTAGAACACCACGAATTTTTCTTGCTCCCCCACGAAATTTATGTCCATGGCTCTCTGAAATGTGGCCCCTTCATTTATCAGCCCAAAAGGCATGCGAGCATACATGAATGTTCCCCATGGGGTGGTGAAAGCGGTCTTTTCCTGATCCTCGTGATGAACTGCCACTTGATTGTATTTAAAGAACCAGCCCATCATGGACATTCATGTTGAACCAACCACCTTTTTCAATATATTATCCATCTTGGGCAACGGGTAGTTGTCTTTCAAAGACGCGTTGTTTAGATTCTGGAAGTCTACACATAGCCTTATCTCTTCCTTATTTTTCTGAACCAGGACCAAATTCGATACCCATTCAAAGTATCTTAAAGGTACTATGATCTTTGCCTAAACCAACTTCCTTACCTCCATTTCAATAGAGGGGAGTAGGAGTGGACTTATTTATCTGAGTTTCTGCTGGCAAGGTTTCATTCTACTATTCAAAGGAATCTTATGTTGTATGATGTTAGTATCAAACGTTTTCAAATCATCGTAAGATTAAGCAAAAACATATTTCTAGGTTTTGAAAAGATCTAAAAACCTATGTTTGTAATGTAGGGGGATTCCTTTTGATTAGGGGGATGGGTGAGACAATGATGAATGATAGAATCCACATTGTGACAATAAAGGTCATCGTTGATGAGGAGGTAGTGAGGGGCCTGGTATCTAATTCATTGTCAATCATCATGAGTAAGATGGAGGCGAACTTTTGGGTTCAAAAATATGTGAGAATATCTCTGTACCAAGGATCGTCTAAAGTGATGACAAACAAGTGTTCGTCCGGGATCTTGTCATTAACCGGCGGATCAAGTGCACCAGTGGGTAATTCATAAATGAGTTTAGCGAGGGCCAAACCTTTCTTACTGTAGGCGTAACAAAATCAAGATCAAATTCCTAGAGGATGACGACCCAATATGCATACTTACCATTGATTATTCGTCGAATCAATAGGAAGGTCACAGGGTTGGAGTTTGTTACGAAACTAGTGGTACGCATAAGGATATAGTGATGGAGCTTTTGGACAGAGAACATGGCAGCCAGCGCCAATTTCTCTTTGCGATAGTAGTTCACGGGGGGACCTACCAGGTTATTACTGACATAGTAGATAACATGCTCATTCTGATCATCATATTCTTGAATAAGGACCCTAGTGACTGAATGGGTAGAAGCTGAGATGTACAAGATGAAATCCTTGGTGAAGTCAAGGGGAATGATCAAGGGAGTAAAAATGAGAGCATGTTTTAGGGCATCAAAAGAGTGTTGAGCAATGGTCATCCTAAACAAATGGGATGGTTTGGTGAAGGAGTCTAAGAAAACCATGCGTAGTGGTCGCATAGTCAGGTATGATCCTGTGAAGGAAGTTGGATTTGTAACTAGTGCAAGGTACGAGGAGGTGGCATCTCAAGAATGGCTTGAACTTTCAGGGGGTCAAGAGTGATATCGTCTTTTGACATAATGAAGCCTAATAGATGGCCGACAGGAACACAAAAGACACATTTCAATGGATTAAGACGAATGTTATACTTGCGATATCGACGAAAAATGGTGCGCAAATCATGAACATGTTGCTTCCCAGACCTAGAACAAGCGATGAGATCGTTAAGGTAAGTAAGGATAAGGTGCGCCAAGTCATGAAAACAGTATGACATGGCCCGCTGAAATGTGGCTCCAGCATTTTTTAAGCCGAATGGCATGACTCGATATGACAAGATTCCCCATGGACTAATGAATGCTTTCTTTAACTTATCAGCACGACGAACACTGATCTGATTGTACCCAGAGAATCCACCCATAAAATATTGAACCTTGTGCCCCGCACACTCATCAATGATTTGGTCAATAACGGGTGTGGGAAAGTTGTCTTCGGGACAAGCTTTATTCAGGTCACGAAAATTCGTGCAGACACGAATGGTGCCTTGCTTCTTGAGAATAGGAACCGAGTTGGATACACATGTGGTATACTCAATGGGATAGATGAAATCAACCTTTTTGAGCTTGTTAGTCTCGGCTTTTATGGCCTCACGACGAGAAGGGTGGATGGGTCTCAAATTCTGATGGACAAGATTGGTATTGGACCATGTGTCAATATGGTGTTCAACAATGGCTGGATCAAGTCCAGGCATCTCAGAATAGGACCAGGCAAAAACATAAAAGAATTATTTGAAGAGCTTGGTGTAAGCTTCAATTTCTTCCGGGGTGCACTGTGCCCACAAGGTAATGTTTTCTTCAACCCCTGGTTTATCTGAAATGTTGATTTTGATAGTAGGAGAGACCTTGGCCATATTCCCTTCTTCGAAAGCATCTGTGGCAGGTATGGGATTTCAAAACCAATTGACTGCACCATGGATGAAGTCTTTTGATTCAACAACATATTCATCATGAGAATGTTGTGGCAGGAAGTATGCACGATAGTGCATATCATAACAAGGGTTATCATGGGTAGACATAGCTTCCATGATGTCCTCATTAGAATGGAAGATGGGAAAACGGGAGGAAGATTGACTACATGATGCGGCGACGTTACCTGGTTCATCAACCTGAGAAATAAGGTTCACATACGCATCATATTGAATGGTAGATGACGAGTTGGTAGATGGAGGATCTATAGATGTTGAGACCTAGGATTCTGTCAAAAGAGGTTCGATAGAAGTGCACGTAGAAACCTTAGAAAGGTTTTCCTGCAAGGAACTCAAGGATGACGACAAGTAAAGGATATGGCCTGTGGTGTCCATCATCTTAACATCGGGGGGAGGGATCACAATGGTGGGACCAGAGTCCCCCTGTTTTGGTTGACTAGGGGTACCAGAATCCACGAGTAGAGGAGTAGGGGTTCCACTACGAGTGGCCTCGTATTCACGAAGTGCTTCAAGGAAATCGTGAAATTCATCGAGATGAGGGAAACAATGGGAATAGTGACCATGATGATCACATAGGGCACAAGGGTGGTTTGTGTGCAATGTTCTGAGTTTCTTGGGTGGACCCAGTAAGTTAACATGGACTTCAGGGATATTTGACTCGGGGAACGTTTCATGAACCAAAGGTTTGAGATGAGGAAGCTCGGGACAATTATTGGTGGTGTGCCCAAAAACTTTACACAAAGCACACAAAGGTGATGACTTTGGGGCCTTAGGGGCTGGAGGAGCTTGGGGAGCCTTGTCTTTTGGTTCTTTCCTCTTAGCTTTGCCCCCCTATCCAGATGCTTGCACAATAGGAGTGGTTTCCTATTGGGGTTGCGATTGAATTGAAACAACGACAGGGGCTATAGGGACCGGTTGAACCGAGTTCAAAGCATGATAAGGTCATAGCTGACTAGGTGGAATGCTTGCAAGGGGATCGATGTACCATATCGGGATCCCCAAATTCATGTTAGGAAGGACCAACAAAACCATGATAGGGACAAAAAATACTCCCAAAGGGGGGAATAAGAAAGGTATATTGCCTGCAGGGTAATGTCTTAGCAGAATAGCTCCTAGATGGTTGAGACTTGGAGGAATAGTTCCTGGTGGAAAAATAGGAGAGGCACCCAAAAATGGAGGAGGTCCTAGTGGGGTGGATCTAGAGGGCTCAACTTGGATGACAACAACGTGGTGTTGAGGAGCTAGCTATTGATAGGATGTACCAGACTCCATGAGAGAAGCTCGTGACACTTGTAACATGCAAACACTTATAGAGTTAGGCTCTGAGATGAGAGGAGGAGGACCAGGGAAAGCACCCAACAATGAGGACTCTTTATAGACTTCGAGTGAAACACCGGTAAGAGGAGGTGGAGATTGCTTATCACGAACGAGATAATAGACTCAGGGGAGGTCACGGATGTCGGTTCGTAGTAAGTCAATTGATCGATGGTAACGATCTTCCCTTCATGCGAGAAGCACATCTTGTGGAACACCGCATATGCGGCAGCTGACATGGCTTATGTGTAACTACGACCTAAGATAATGTTGTAATTCAAAGGGGCATCAATAACCTCTATGTCTACGTGGAAAGTCTTGCCTGCAAGGGTCACTGGAAAGTTGTGGTACATGCCAAGAGGATGGAAGGAGTGTCCGTCCCAAGCACGCAAAGTGATGGTGGAGGGGGAGAACTGTTTTCGGGAAAACTAGTGCCTTTTCAATTGACTAGCCCTCTAGGATTTGCAGCTATCCTAGAAACAAACAATCATTTGGGATTTCTTCTATGTATGATAGATAAGAGAGAGGCAAAGGAACCAACCTGGATCTTCCGCTTAACTCCTTGCTTGATCTCTCTCCCCCTTGATAGAGCTTGCAACTCCTCTCCTACTTATCCCGCTTAGAGAATACCTATAGAAACACAGTAAAAAAACAACGTCAAAGCATCTTGATCTATTATATCATAAGCATTGCAGAATCAGAAATACAATGAACATACAATGGCATTCACAAATAATAACATTCACAATTGCACAATTGTATGGAAGAAAACTCAAAGAACTTTATTAAATAGAAGGGAGAATTACAACCCAGCTGTCTGATCTAGCATCATCCTCCCAACATCAAAGCCCTCTTCACCTCATGAAAAGCAAGATCACACCAACAATACAATGCTCTTTCTCAACCACAAACTATCAGCACTTCCTTGCAAATTACAAAATTCCAGCCTCTAGATCTCTCAGATGAGGGATCCATTTATAGATGTGTGCAAGGGTGTGAGTCATCTCTGGGGTTTTTATTAGTGTCATTCCACTTGTTGTTTTTGGTTCCACTTGGAGATTTATTGGATCTCTTACTCATCCCTGGGCGAATTCAGAGAGGCAAGTGTCATAGGAGAAGTTTCTAGAAGATTCCATGAGCATCCACTTAGCAAACTGTCTCAGAAATTTGTCCATCCTCGCTCATCGCACCCTATAGAAGGCCTCATCAGTATGCATCACACCTGGCTAGTGTAGGAGTCAGTATGCATCGCACCCTGACAGTGGAGCAGTCAGTATGGTCCAGTTTTTGCCAGTTCTGAATGGTTTTTCAGGTGGAACTTTTGGGGAATGATGTAATCAGTTGACCATGATCCTTTAGGGTATGAAACAACACTTTTAGGGGTTAAAGAGCCCTAGTTTATTGACATATAAGATTGGGTTTGCAGTGCCCAAATATGTCTATAACAACGACTCAGGTGACTTAAATTGTTTCCAAATGGTAGCGAACATCACACAGGTGGATGCACCTTCGTCAATGCATCGGGAGATGATGGAATTACAGACTCGAATTGGTATCTGGAAAGCAACGAAGGAAGGTGATGGTGGATTTTCTGATGTATCAATAGGGAAGACAATCAAACGATCATCAGAAGGATCTACTGTGCCTAAGGCAATTAGTAGAGTTTTCTTTTGAGATGGGCACGACTGGAGTACTTCCAGTGTCAACATGGAAACATGTGATTGCACTAAGTCGTCTACTATACTATATGTATGGGCAGCTCGGTTAGAAGCCACATTAAGGCGTAATGGTCCCTTTGGGATCTTAGGAATGGCCTCAACTTTAGGTTGAGGGATCTATAACGGGCCATTTGGTGTCGTAAGAGGCTAAGCAAATTCTCTAGTTTTGGACTTAGTGGCGGACGAAGTCGATGGCCTATTATATTGACATGACCGAGTTTTTAGGTTGATATCGGAGGGATTAACCTCATTAGAATTCATCATAAGGATCTACTAGTCACTGGGACCAGAAGGTTGGGGGGATGGGCTACTTGACCTAGCTGAGTTTGAGTAGCAACAAATCCTTGCTAAGGGAAAGGATTTGTAAGCACTACCGGTTGAGTTGGCACAGGATTCTGAGGCAATTGTTGACCTCTAGAAGTTGCTTGAGCTTACCACATTTGGCACATGTGGGGTAACTGGCTGTAAAAGAAAACAACCTATCTCAGCTTGCCGAAGAACTAGTTCTAAGACTGCCCCAACAGAGGGGAAACCAGTCTGATAGTGCGGGAATTACAAAAAGAAGAAGGACATCATTGAACATTTTCCTCAGTTTTCTGAAGAGAGCTAAGAAAACAACATAAAACCAGCAATTCATCCTCCTGGATGTACCTACGTGGACAAAAAAGAGGTGGAACCAAACGTTAGATGAAGTGCCACCTGGCATTGGTAATTTGGTTGATGAACTCCTCCGTGGCAGGTTCCTCCACCACTGGGCAGCTCCAATCTTCGCGGTTATCTGGCTGAGATTGCTCGCCTTCTCCTCTTCCTTCAGCCTGCTGCGTGTTCTCCTCGTTCATCTTGCCCACTTCCATGGCTGGCTTGGCACGCTGAGGCTCTGAATCCTCCTGCCTTTCCCTCATAGCCTCCTTCCCTTTCCGCTTGGGCTGTCCACCATGCGCAATTGCCTTGTCTCTTCTTTCATTCTGCTGGTCTCTGCGGTGACTGGGCTCCGGTTTAGGTATATCGCCTCCAGGGCAGGGCATCTGGGCACTCTGAATCGATTCCTCGGAGAAGGAGATGGAGATGGTGGCAGTGATAACTGGCTGGTTGAGAGTGTTGCGGAAGTGGAAGAGCGTGGTATGGGGAGAGGGGTGCTGGGGCAGAGGAAATGGAGCTGAGCGAAGGCCTGCTCTACCTCGTCCGCTTCTAGTGTTGGGATAGCGAGGATTTTCCACAGAGGAAGAGGGAGAGCCCGAGGTGCTGCGCCTCTGGACTTGCTGTCGAGAGCTGCCACCTCTCGAACCGCCCCTTCTGCTAATTAACCGTTGTCTCACCATGATGGGAAATGGAGCAGAGAGAGCGCACAGGTATTCCGAGAGAGGAGAAAAGAGAAAATTGGAGCTGGCGGAGGGCGCGTCTCAGAAGCCGAGCATGACCCAACAGCGTCCCAGAACCCACCTTCGCCCGACCAACAATGCATATGAAACTTCCAACCGAGACCATGGCTATACATGAGATTGATTACCGCCAGCTCTCCTCGACTATCCCCCGCCATAACTTCTGCAATTAATGGAGCCGAAGCCCAGCTATACCTGAAGCATGCGGAGGTGATGGTCTGGTCCAGGTTCCGGCTGTGCATGCTGCCATCCCAATGCTTGAGACCATGTGAACGCACCCTCCTCTGTATGAGGCTCGTCCCAGATTGGCAAGGAAATCCGCTACCTTGTTGCTTTCCCTTCTAACATGGTTGAGAATGATTGCTCTGTTGGAGTTGAGAATATTTTCTATGGCTTCCAATCTGGCCTCAAGTCTCCAGCTAGTGGAGATTTTATTCGCATGAGCTCCATTGAGCAATTGTTTGGCCATGTTGATGAGGAGTTGGGAGTCTCCTTCGATCTCCAGAGGCTGGAAGTCATGGTGTTGGGCTAAGAGTATTCCTTGCCAGAGCCCCTCCAGTTCAGCTGAGTTATTTGTGTCCCATCCTATGTTGCCGAAGTAGATTAAGAGAGGAGAACCCTTATGATCTCTGAAGATGCCTCCAAATCCTGCGTTCCCTGGGTTACCCTTAGAAGCTCCATCAAAGTTGAGCTTGTATCTGTGTCTTGGGGGGGGGAGCCAAAGATTCGTGCTGATGCTTGTTTTTCCGATAGGATTGCAATCTGGGATTCCTTGCTGGAGCTGGAGGTTCCAATTTTCCCATATGGTTTTCTCATTAGCCAGCGTGGGAAAGTCATCCGGATACCATGTTTTAAGCGACAAAGTTTCCTCCAGGTTCTTGCCGAACTTGTCCCAGATGATTTCTGAGGGAGTACTTTGGTCTTTGAAAATACGCTTGTTCCTTTCTTTCCATATAGTCCAAATGAGGAGGCCAGGTATGATTCGCCATAGATGGTTGAGGATAGCGCTTTTGTAGGGACTTTGGTGCCAGAGGCGCATGGAGTTGATGATGTCCTCAGATGTTCGGCAATTTCTTTGACAGCGGAAGCTGGTTTTCTCCCACAGCTGATTGGCCAGAGAACAGGAGTCCAGGAGATGTTGTATCGTTTCCTCTTGGGAGTGACAGTTGGGGCATATGGAGGGCCCCTGTATGTTCCTTTTTCTTAAATTGTCCCAAGTTAGAATTTTTCGGTGCCCAGTGAGCCACAGAAATATTGAGACTTTGGGCCAAATGCCCGGGGTCCAGACCCTTCCCCAGATGGGATCCTGAGGCGCATCATCCTGGCATTTGATTTTGTAAGCTTCTTTCGTGGTGAAGGAGCCCCTTGGGGTATATCCCCATCTCAATAAATCTTGACCTTCGGTGTATCTGATTCTTCGTTTTTGGAGCTCTCTTTCCAAATTTTCTCTTGTCTGGTTATCAGTATTTCTTATCAGTCTTTCCGGGTGCTTCCATTGTCTGTAGCCTTGGTTGATCTCCTGTGACCATTGTTGTTTGACCGTTTCCCTTTGTCGTTCCTCCCAATCATAGTTGGGCTGAAGATTAAGAATGCTTTCAAGCTTGGGAAGCTGATTCCAAGCGTCCGTCCAGAAACGAGCTATATTACCACTTCTGATCTCCCAAAAACTATGTTGTTGAATCAACAAGAAGTGTTGACTGGCGGCATTCCACATCAACGAGCCTTTCTCAACAGGGGTGAATCTGATTAGCTCCTCCATTGGTCTGTGGTTGGCGTATTTGGCTGTCCAGATGACCCCCCAGGGCTTGTTTGGTGTTGTGAGCCATTGCCACCAGATTCTCGCTCCCATGATTTCATTGCTGTGATTCGGGTCTCTCAGACCTAAGCCTCCTTTTTCCTTGGGTTTGCACACCGTAGTCCATTTTACAAGGGCCCATTTACGGTTTGTCCCATGAGTTCCCCACAGAAAGTTGCGCTGAAGATCTCTGATTCTTTTGAGTGCCCATTTAGGCGCTGCCAGGATTGAGAATAGATACAGGGGCATTGCCTGAAGCACCGCTTTGATAAGGACTAATCTGCTGGCCATGTTCAGAGCTCTATAGGTCCAAGAGGAGAGACGAGATTCCAGCTTCTCTAAGAGCCTGCGCCAGGAGGCATGCTTAATGGCAGAGTCAATGAGAGGGGCGCCAAGGTAATTAGAGGGCAGGGTAGCTATGGAGAAACCAAGAATGCGGGCAATGGCCCGTTGAATGATGGGAGGCGTATGAAAGAAGAAGATTTGCGATTTGGCTTTATTGATGCTAGTGCCTGAGGCGTCTGAGAAGTCCTTCAGAAGGGCTTTGAAGGTGGTAGCTTCTTGAACAGATGGGTATCCAAAGAGCATGTTGTCATCCACAAATTGTTGGTGGGTGGTAGTAGGGGTATTGTGAATGGAGATTCCTTTAAGGAGCTGGGAGTGAAGGGCATGCTTGATGAGTCTCCCTAGCCCTTCTGCCATTATAACAAAAAGGAACGGAGATAGAGGGTCCCCTTGTCTGATTCCTCTGGAGGGGCTGAAAGGTCGAGAGGGGATGCCATTAATGAGGAGGGAGAAAAAGGTGGAGGAGATTAAACTTTGAACCCAGCGAACCCACATTGGTGAAAAACCAAAAGCATGAAGCATTTTTTGAATGTAAGTCCAACTTAATTTATCAAAAGCTTTGGAGAGGTCAATCTTGAGAATCATACCTGCCTGCTTGGAGATCTTGAGGGAGTGTATGATTTCATGAGTGAGGATAATGTCGTCTAATATTTGTCGCCCTTCAACATACCCTGATTGTTCCGGCGATATGAGCAGGGGTAACAGCGGCTTCAGCCTGTTTGCAATGACTTTAGAGATGACCTTGTAGATGACATTGCAAAGTGCAATTGGGTGAAATTTATCCGGAGTGATGGTGTTGTCTTCCTTGGGGATGAGAGCAATGAAAGTAGAATTGAGCGAAGGCAGCAGCTAGTGAAGAGATCGGGATTCCTCCACTACTTGCCATACTTCCCCTTTTATGAGCTCCCATAATGAGTGGAAGAAGGTGGTGGAGAAGCCATCCGGACCCGGTGCTTTGCCTTCCTTGAGTTGTTTCATGGCTAAGTCCACCTCCTCGGGCATTACAGGTCGGAGAAGGAGTTGGTTGTGGTCTTCTGTGATTACTTTTGGCACATATTGAGTAATCTTTTCTATGGCATTCCTTCTGTCAATTTGGGGTTCTCGAAGGACTTCCTGAAAGTAATTGGTAAATTCCTGTTCGATCTCTGCATGGTCCTCCACTCTTCCCCCCCTTGCTTTTGGATAAAGGAGATAGTATTGTGCATTCTTCTTTGTATTGTGGTTCTGTGGAAGAATTTGGTGTTTCTCTCGCCTTCTTTCAGCCATCTGATTCTGGATTTTTGCTTCCAGAGAATCTCTTCCTGCTTGTTTCTCTCCTCCATTTGATTATGTATGTGCTTCTCTCGTTCCAGAGTTCCTTCCCTGTACCCCTCTGTTATTATTTGTTGCTGGAGATCCCTCATTTCCTTGTTGAGGTTTTGTTGAGCTTGAAAGATATTGCCAAAAGTCTCCTTGTTCCATCTTTTGATTTGAGTTTTTAGATATTTGAGTTTCTGTTGGAATTGGAACATTTTTTATCCTTCTGGCGCCGTGAAGTTGTTCCAAGAATGATTGATGAAGTCTTTGAAAGCGGGATGAGATAACCAGCATGCCTCAAATCTGAAAGGACGTCTGGTAGAGTTACCTGGTCGCTGCCATTGGAGTGCAATAGGCCAATGATCAGAACCGGAGTAGGGGAGGATGGATGCTGAGAGGTCGCCTCCGAGATGTATTGCGCTATCCGAGATGAGGAACCTGTCAAGTTTCGAAGCAATTTGATACCTCCCAGCCCTACGATTGCTCCAAGTGTGCATACCATTGGGTGTTTGCATGTCGATGAGCATGTTATTGTGGATGAAGTCTTTGAAGTGGTCCGCATCCTGATCCAACTTGGCCCGACCTCCTTTCTTTTCCTCTAACTTGGTGATCATATTAAAATCTCCACCTATGAGCCAAAGAGGATGCTCCCTGTTGGAGTTGAGAGTTGCTATGGTATCTAAAAGAGCAATTTTATTTGGAGCATCCTGCGGAAAGTAAACGTTGGTCAGGTGACCATGTATGTTGGTACCGATTATATGGAATGTTGCCTGGATGATATTGTGGGATGCGTGAAAATTTGACAGCAATATTGCTTGCGTATTCCATGCAATCGCTAAGCCTCCAAATGCGCCTGATGCATCCACTGCCACTGAGTGACATCCTAGCCATGCTTTTGAAAGGATGTTCCAAGGGTTTTACTGTTGCACTTTGTTTCCTGCATGAAAAAGATCTGGGGTTGTTCCTGCCTTATCATATTTTTAATAATTTTGAGTTTCCCAAGGCTATTGAGCCCTCTTACATTCCATGAGGTGAGCTTCATTGTTCACTATGTGGAGTGGGCCTATAGTACTTCGTCAATTTAGCATATCTGCCTGAGTCGACCAGGATTTTCCCTACTGCTATAGTTCTCTGGAGATCTGTCTTTCTCCCCCTCTTTTTGGAATCCTTTGGAAGGAGGTTACCATCCCATTGGCTCCCTGGTTGTATACCCAATTGTTGCTGCTGATAAGCTCTGGATAGTATAGTTTCCAGAGTACTGAGCTGATGCTCTTGGATTTTGTCATACTCCTTCTTTCTACATGCTTGCTCCAATCCAAAAATGTCTAGCCCTTTTAGATCTATGCTCTCTGGTTCTTCATCCATATGCTGCACTTGACTGCTTTCCTCTGAGATAAGCGCTAGTTGCCAGGATTGATTTTGTGGTTCATCCGTCTCCATGGCTTTGGATGTTCCCTCAGGGGTTTTCGAGTTTGCTATGGGAGTTCCACTTGATTTGGAGGGCGTTCCCTCTACTTCCATATCCTTTATTCTCCCATCAAGTCCCTGTTGGCTCTCTTTGGGGGTTGCATTGTCATTCCTGGGGAAACGAGATGCTAGGGAGGATCCAGGGGGGGGAAGGAGTGCAGAGGAAGAGATGGGAATGTGGTCATGCTTCGAGCTCAAGGGCTGCTCTTCTGTGGCTTGCGATAGGATTTCAAAGCTATTACTCGTGGTGGGGATAGAAGTCATTTCTTGCAGGGGTTTTTTCCCAGTGGAAGGTTTTTTGTGCGCTCGTTTGCGAGTAGGGACCTTGGTGAACCCATCTTGGGCATGCAGATCAGAGGGATCGGAGACAGAGGCTTTGGCATTTAGCGGACAATCCCTGAAGAGATGCCCGTGAGCATGACATTTACGGCAACGAAAAGGTACATGTTCATAATCCAGGGGTTGAATCCATTCATAATCGTCATGAGAGAGACTTACCGAGTCCGGTAGGGCTTTATCCAGGCGCATGAAGACACAAATGCGGGCATAGGATGTGTATCTTCGGAGCTTCGTCTCTTCAGCTGCTTTTACGAATTCCCCCAGTCCATTTCCAATGTCTTTGAGCAGCCCTTCATCCCAATATTCCTCTGGAAGTGAATACATTCTGATCCACACTGGAGCCCAGGTGAGGTCTTCCTTATCCGGGTTAAATCTTGCTACCCAATCTCTTAGATACAATCCTGCTGAGTTGAAAAAGTATGGCCCCTCATCCATGATTCTGAACTTGTCTTCTAGGCACAAGAATATCACAGTGAAGAATCCCTTCGGTCCCAGCTGCAATGTTATGTGGCCCTTGGGTTTCCATTTAGCAGCGATCCAGCCATACAAGGCTTTTTCTGTCGGCCAGAAACCTATAAATTTTCCTATGAGTGCATGGTCCGTCATATATTGGATTCGTTCATTGATCTTCTGACTGGGCAGTTCTATCTTGGGTCTTTCAGCTGCTATTGGTTTGCATGTTGTCGAGGTGACCTTGGTCGTTTCCTCTGTCTTGTCTTTTCCTTTTGGTATTTCACTGTTCTTGTCTGACTGACTGGCAGGTGCATTGGGCTTATGCTGCTGCGTCTTCTCATTGTTTTCCGCCTCTGCATGGATCGAACCAAATACTAGAGACCCCGTTTGCCCTGGCGGCGAGGTGTTGGATGAGGGGGAGGGCTTTGAGGCCCCCCCCTGCGGGGGGTCCATACTCTTTGTTGTTTTGCCTGCGATGCTCTGTCGATACCAGGAGGTCAGGCCTTCAGTGGGTACTGTGTCGTGCTGGTCTGCGCCGTTTCAGAGAGTTGCCAGAACCCTAATTGCAGAGCTCTCAGAACTGCCCACCGATTGATCGAAATGCAATCATAACTCAATCATGTTAAACATAACATCATAGCCCTAGTTATTATTAATATTATTAATAAATCATAATCATAATCATAATAATAATAATAATAATAATTATTATTATTATTATTATTTAAAATTTTATAATATAATAATTAAACAAAGTCTTTGGGTAGAAATCACATGAGAGAATCTTTTGGCCTATGCATTTCGAACCAACAAGTGTGGTTCATCATCAGGACCAGATGAAGAGGCAAACCATGGCAAAGGCTTAAATAGAGAGCAATGTAGAGACATAATTTCAAGTAACAGTTATATTAAACAACTAGTTTTTGAAAAAAAATATTTAAATAATGATATTATTTCATTAATTTATTAAAAGTATTAAACGGCTAGTTTTTGAAAATTAATATTGACATTAATTTATTAAAACCAAGTATTACTAGTTCTTGAAAAATAATATTTAAATAATTATATTAGTCTCTTAATTTATTAAAATATTAATATGTAACGGCTAGTTTTTGAAAAATAATATTTAAATTAATTTATTAAAACCAAATATTACTAGTTTTAAAAAAATAATATTTAAACTGTGATATTAGTTTATTAATTTATTAAAAACAAATATTAATAAGTAATCGCTATTGAAATTATGTCTCTACATTGCTCTCTATTTAAGCCTTTGTCATGGTCTGTCTCTTCATCTGGTCCTGATAATGAACCACACTTGTTGATTCGAAACGTGTAGGCTAAAAAATTCTCTCATATGATTTCTACCTAAAAATTTGTTTAATTCATTATGGATCACCAAAGATTGAATACAGAAAATATAATAATTATTTTTATTTCTATATATTTATGAATTTATATTAATATTAAATCCATATCATTAATATTTATTGATTTATTTCAACTACATTTGTTAATGTTGTACATGTAATTGATATATATTTATCAACATGTACCAACCACATTTATTAATATAATTGTGCTAATTTTTTATATTTAAATACTTAATTATAATGATATTTTCGAATTAAAATTAATCTAATATTTATTTTTATAAAATTTAAATACTACTTTAAATTAATTAGGAAGCTATTACACCGTCATAGTGTTATAAAATTGTTAACACCATTATAGTGTTTCACGGGTACACCAAAACCCACCTTCATTTCCTTAAGATAGCATTTATAAAAATATCAAGTTGTTGCAACATCATATTGTTATAAGGTTGTTACACCAATATACTATTTCATACGTACACCAAACCCTCCATATTCTTTAAGATAAACAATTATTAAAATATCATTAGATATAATATTCTTAGGATTTAACATATCACACAATAATAATATAAATAATAATAACAATATAAATAATAATAATAATAATATAATATTCTTACGATGTAACATAACCCACAATAATTTGGGGAGTATGGTATGATGTAATAGTTTAGAAAGTATCTTATAAAATATTCCTCTTAATTCTCAGTCTTCTTAAGATGTGGATCCTATGATATAATAGTTTAAATTACTACATCATAGTGAATTATTAAAATCACTGCTCCAGTACCCACGTTACATCTCTGTCTTTATGTTAAAATGAATTAGTCCACACGCTTCATCGTTGATGGTTTATATATATATATATGTAATGGAGACCAAACATGGCCCTCTCTGATGCTTTATTTATTCTCTGGGTTAATGTTTATCAATATTTCAGATTATATTGTTTATATTAAATGGCAAAATTCAATGTTGCATCTTGGAAAATTAGTTGAATCTACTATGATTAAGATTTGTTTATATATTTTGAAATTATATTGGTTATATATTAAATAAAAAGTGAAAGCATATAAGTTTAATTAAAAAAGTGTTATTTTTAATTTATATATAAAATATTTAAATAATTTTTTATTTTATGTAGTAAGTAATTGATTTTAAAATATATAAAAATATAGATATCATATGACATGTTAAAATTTATTATTCATTTGTTAAAATTTATTATTCATTTTTTTAATATTTTATAATTAAGAAGGAATGAAATGACATATTTATAATTTTATTTATTTTGATTATTTTACTAAATTGATTTAGATATGATATGTCACAGCTATTATAGAATGAAAATTTTAAAATATTTGATACAAATTTTAAATTTTAAATGTTGCATATATTTATAATTTACTTTTTATAAATTAAAATATATAGATGAGATGTGTTATATGTGTTAGTGAATTATTTTAATAAATTAATGTAAAAATATAAATTGACATGTATCACATGGTGTGACTTATTGTAAGTGAATAGTTGTAATAAATTAAAGTAAAGAGAAAAAAATAAAGCTTATCACATGTTGTGAGTGGGTGATTGTAATTTGGGTCATATATTAATTTAGTGTTGTTTGACTTGATTATGATTTTAAAATTAAATTATTTTTATTTTTATTATTAAATTAAAATTATAAATAAATTGATGTTTGACACATGTTGTGAGTAAATATAACGCCCCCAAGTATATGAATGAGATATGTCATAATTTTAATATTATGAAAATAAATGATTAAATTGAAATAAAAGAATTGATCTATTTCACATATATGGTTATGTAGAAGTGTGTGTGTGGAATAGGTAATGATAATGGCTAAAAGCATAAAAAATAAAATAGAAAATAAATTAATGTTCAACATTATTTAATTTTTCATCAGATAAAGATAGTTGACAGTGCCACTTGCTTAGAAGGCATCAGAGGAAGTGGTGATGGCATTAGAAGGTATCAAGCAAAGGAGGGGTTGAATGATTTGAAATGCATTGGCATTCTCAAATGTCATTTTAGCACATTGCCTCATTGCATGTGATTTGAGAGGATCCAAGAAGGCCTAAAAATTCAAAGTGCTCAAAACTTGATGGAAATAGTGTCATGTCGAAGAGCTCTACATGACGATTCCAATGCAACTTGAATTGCATCGATCAAATTCCATATGCAAAAATTATGGCATTTTGAAGTTCACACTAAACAACAAAATTTGGACCGGGTGACACATGGCATGTCCATACAATGCCACGTGGCAGGACCTACAATGACATATGGCATCTACATAGATGACATGGCACCATGTGGCAAGGCCATGGGCTAACAGGTGGCAGCTAGAGATTGATGTGACACCGAGTTGGGCACTTACTAAAGACACATGTGGGCCAATGGGAGTGTACCATGTGATCCAATTAGCTGGTGGAAAGTGGCACCTCAGGGCTAGCCTAGAATGTTATACGGTTTAAACACTTGTTAAACAAATGGAGCCCGCGAGGTTTGAACCTCGTTCTACACAAAGGCAAGCCAACAACCCAACCAATGGACCATGTGTTGGTTTCATTATATGATTGTGTTACGGTCCCACCCTAACCCCCTTATTTATGTAGTGGGATCAAGTCATAGTAAAGAGTCAATAAAGCCCATATTAATAATTGTAAGTGGTTAACCCGCAATTAATGACGGGACAACAGTTAGTTGCAAATGGGCCATGGTATTAGATAGATGGTATTAATAAAACCCATGGTATTGATCCATGGTATTGCATGTATGAGTCATATATAAAGGATAGGGACTCCTTGCGAGGAGCATTGTGTCTTATTTTTGTATCGAGCTATGCTCTATTGGAGGTTGCCCCCTCGAAGAGGCCAGTGAACATTGCTTTCTGAATAATAAAATATTTGTTGTTGTCTCTCACTATTCTATGTTCTGGGTATCTTTCTTTGCATATTCTGTATTTGGGTATCTTTTGCAGGTTAAGAGCATAACAAGTGGTATCAGAGCACTTTCCAGGGCCGGTGGGATCTCCATTTCTTAGCAAAAAAAAAATTGGCTAGAGACGTGTTCCGGTGTCTTTAAACCACGGGAGCTGTCGTTGAGCGCATAAACCCGCGGATTTGGGGAGGCATGCACGTAGGAAATACAAGAGGTGGTCATGCTTGTTGGACTCCCTTGTAACCTCTGTGGTTACCCCTTCGAGTAGTAGCGCATTAGACAGAACCGCGTACGAACTGTCTTCCAAGTACCTTCTGGGTATATCGGAAGCCCCTTAGCTCCTCTGCAACCTCGCCATAGATAAACCGTCAGCCGTCTTACTGCTACAGTACACCGAGAATAGCACTCGGAGAGATTACTCGCCCGTACGATAGGGTAGTCGGGTTGTACGGCTAAGGGTACGGTTGATCCTCCTTAGTTAGAGCCCTGAAACATTGGGCCGAGTACTACTGTCAGACCCTTATGTATATTGCGATCTGTAGCACCTGACACTCCTCGAGACCATAGTTCCCTTTTCTATCTGGGGATCACGCATCATCTCTGCTAGATCCGCTCGCGCAAAGGGGTGTAGCAGTAGCAAACATCAGTCCCGCAGTTCTGAGTTAGCAGACCAGCCATTCCGATCTATTAGATCCATCAGATCCGCAGCAGCAATCTGTTCTGCCGCTCAAAGCTATCCGATCCGCCATTCAGATCTCTCAGATCCACCTGATCTAAGTAGTTGTGTGGGGTTCCTATACCGGGGCATGATTTTCGCAGGACTTTTGGTGGCATTGACATTTTGAGGATTCAGCTACTGCAGTTTAAGAACCCCGGGGCGCTTATCGGTGATCTAGCCCATCAGAATCAGGACGACGAGCTCACCACGGTGGTACCATTCAATTCTTAGTGAAAAAAAAATTTGGGCGGTCCCAATTTTCAAGAACATCAGGTCAGTGCATGGTAGAAACTAGAGCTCAAGCTATGGCCAATGAGAGGATGGACAAACTTGAAGAATCCTTGCAATCCCTCCAAATTCAGCTTGACCGACTAACTAGCATGATCCCGAGCATAATCCCGAAGGGCAAGGAGGAAGCCCATGAGGAGGCGTATATTGGCAATGGACACAGTGAGGGTGAGTCTAGCCACTCTCTTCACCTCAGGGCCCCCCACCAACAATCTCATCCGCGACCTCCCAAGTTGGATATGCATAAATTTGATGGTTCTCACCCGGCAGCATGGATAGCACAAATGGAGCAGTATTTCAATCTGAATAACATCTTAGATAATGAGACTCAGCTTATGGTGGGGAGCATGTACTTGGACAATGAAAGGTGGCAATGGTGGGAATGGCATCAACGTTGCAATGGACCTTTTATGACTTAGACCTCCTTCAAAAAAGCTCTTACAGAACGCTTTGACCAGGAATCTTCTTTTTTGGGTCGTCTTACTAAGCTCCAACAGATTGGCACAGTGGATGAATATATTACAGCCTTTGAAGCCTTAGCCTTCCGCACTAGGGGTCTCTCAGATGTGTTCTACACGGAATGTTTTATCAGCGGTCTTAAAGAAGCCATAAAAGCCCACGTCTTACTGCACCACCCTCCCACATGGACGGAGGCTTGTAAGGTAGCTCGTAACGTGGAACGTGCGTTAGCAGCCCAATACAGTCGCCCAAATTTCACCACTAAGGGTCGCCCCCCATAGGCTCACAGCACGACTCAAACACTTAAGGTTCAAAAGGTGTCACCTGCAGAAATGGCCGAAAGAAGAAAGCAAGGATTATGTTACTACTGTGATGAAAAATACTCCCCAGGTCATAAATGCAAGGAGCCCAATTTTTTTCAAATTGATGCCACTGATTACAGCTCATCGGAGGAAGATCCACCACTGGAGGAACATGAGGTGGTAGAAGAGGACAACCAAAAGGACAATGTCCCTGACGAACCAGTTATTTCGCTGCATGCTTTGGCAGGGATTTCTTCACCTCAAACTCTCAAAATCAGAGGTTTTATTAAACATCGCCCAGTAGTAGTCTTGATTGATAGTGGAAGTACACATAATTTCATCCATCAAAAAGTCACGGAAGCTGTGTGTTGTTTTGTACGAGCAGTTTGTAACTTCCAAGTCCAAATTGTGGATGGGGGCACAATGAAATGTGAAGGCCGCTGTGAAAATGTCAAACTTCAAATGGGGATTTATCAGTTGAAGACCCACATGTTTGCCATACACATGGGAGGGTACGACATTGTCCTCGGTGCTAAATGGCTTCGCACTCTTGGGCCAATCACAATGGATTTCCAAGAGTTATATATGAGTTTTAAGCAGAGCAACTCCACACATACCCTCTGTGGACTCCAAGCGGGAGCTCCCTCTATCATCAGCTCGCATAGGATGGAAAAATTGCTAAAAAAGGGCCATCATGGAGTTATAGCTCAATTTAATGCCATCCAGGAAGTCGAAACCAAGTCTCTGCCAATTCATCCTGAGATGCAACATATTTTAAATAACCATCTGCTGGTCTTTGACAAGCCTCATGAGCTTCCACCCTCGAGAGGGGAACATGATCATAGCATCACCTTGGTTCCAGGGGCCCAACCCCCAAATGTGCGCCCATACAGATATCCATTCACCCAAAAGAATGAAATAGAAAAAATAATCAAGGAACTTTTGGAAGCAGGTGTCATTCATCCCAGCATCAGTCTGTATTCATCACTGGTGGTCATGGTGCTCAAGAAAGATGGGGAGTGGCGGATGTGTCCAAACTTCAGGACCCTCAATAAGTTGACAGTCAAAGATAAATTTCTCATCCCGGTGGTTGACGATTTGCTGGATGAACTCAATGGGGTTCAATTTTTCACTAAGTTGGATCTTCGCTCAGGCTACCACCAAATTCGCATGAAGGAAGTCGACATTCCAAAGACTGCTTTCTGAACTCATGAAGGCCATTATGAGTTCCTGGTCATGCCATTCGGTCTTTGTAATGCCCCATCTACTTTTCAGAGCCTTATGAGCCACCTTCTCAAACCATATCTCAGGAAATTTGTCCTTGTCTTCTTCGATGACATCCTCATCTATAGTTGCACTTGGGCCGCACATCTTCAGTATGCAGATCTACTCTTGCAACTACTCCGCAAGCATAAATTATTTTTCAAGATGTCCAAGTGTTCGTTTGGCATGGAAGAAGTTGAGTATTTGGGCCACATTGTGGGGCGTGAAGGTGTCAAGGTGGACCCCAAAAAGATCCAGGCAATGCAAGATTGGCCTCAACCTAAGACCTTGAAGAGCTTGAGAGGATTTTTGGGTCTCACAGGCTATTATCGCAAATTTGTCCGCAATTATGGTCGCATAGCGAAGCCCCTCACTCAACTCCTGAAGAAAAATTCATTCTTCTAGAATGAGGACGCACAACAGGAATTTACAGCTCTCAAAAATGCCATGTGTTCCACTCCAGTCTTAGCACTACCTGACTTCACCAAATCTTTTGTCATTGAATGTGATGCTTCGGGTACGGGTATTGGGGCGGTCTTAATGCAGGAAGGGCGACCTTTGGCCTTCACAAGCCAACAACTAAGTGGGAAGAATCTGGGCCAATCTACCTATGAGAAGGAAATGATGGCCATTTTACATGTAGTAGAGACCTCGCGACCTTACTTATTCGGGCGACGTTTCCAAATCCGCACAGACCATCACAGTCTTAAATATTTTTTGGAGCAACGCCTATCCTCCCCACAACAAAATAAATGGCTCGCCAAAATGTTGGGATATGATTATGAGATCATTTACAAGAAAGGGCAAGAAAATAGTGTAGCAAATGCATTATCTCGCCAATTTGAGGAGGGAAGTACCCTGCTAGCAATTTCCCTTCCCATTCCAGAATGGATTGAAGAAGCTCGCAGGGAATGGTTTTCACATCCTGGGCTCTCCCAACTCATTTCTCAATTGCAGGCGGATCCAAATTCCACCAAGGGCTACTCGTGGCAGGATGAGATTCTTCGCTACAGGGACAGAGTCGTAATATCACCAACATCCACCCTCAAAAGTCGCATTTTGGCAAAATTGCACTCATCCCCCATTGCAGGACATTCAGGCTTTCAGAAGACGTATGCTCGCACCAAAAAATCATTTTTTTGGACAGGCATGCAAAAGGCCATCCTCACTTTTGTAGCAGAATGTGATGTCTGTCAACGCCACAAAAGGGAGACTGTCAAAGCACCAGGCACATTACAACCGTTGCCCATCCCGGCAGCGATATGGACGGAGGTTTCTATGGATTTCATTACAGGTCTTCCAAAGTCAGGAAATAAGTCAGTCATCATGGTGGTTGTGGACAGACTTTCGAAGTATGCTCATTTTTGCGCCCACCCCACCCGTTTACACCGACTTTGGTTGCTCAATCTTTCATGGATCAGATCTTCAAATTGCATGGCATGCCCACTTCTATTGTGTCCGATCGCGACCAGATCTTCACCAGTAATTTTTGATAGGAACACTTTAGGCTACAAGGCACCCAACTAAAACTCAGTACTTCTTATCATCCACAAACGAATGGTCAAACGAAAGCCGTCAACAAATGTCTGGAAACCTACCTTAGGTGTTTCACTTTAGAAAAGCAACATCTTTGGGTACAATGGTTACCTCTGGCTGAATGGTGGTATAACACCAACTATCATGCCACCACCAAAATGACTCCCTATGAAGCAGTATATGGTCAACTCCCTCCTTCCCCTACTTCTTATATCAAGGGGGGCTCAAAGGTACAAGCAGTGGATCAACTCCTACAAAACCGCGCAACCATGCTCGCCCATCTTAGAGAGAATCTTCATCAAGCTCAAAACCGCATGAAGCAACAGGTAGACCAGCATCGCTCAGAGCGCCAATTTCAAGAAGGGGATCAAGTATTTTTGAGGCTGCAACCATATAAGCAAACATCACTCAAAGACAAGGGTTGTCAGAAACTATCTCCAAAATTCTACGGACCATATCAAGTACTTCAGCGCATTGGAGAAGTAGACTAAAGCTGGCTTTGCCGCCTACTGCAAAAATCCATCCAGTTTTCCATGTCTCATGCCTCAAGAAAGTGATTGGGAACAATTGCAGAATTCAAACCAGTTTACCTGAATTTGACGAGGAAGGGTCAATCTGGCTCCAACCTGAACAGGTCCTAGACACACGAGAAAGGCATCTACGTGGGCGCATGATTAGGGAAGTTCTCGTCAAGTGGAAAGACACCTCTCCGGAAGATGCAACTTGGGAACCAGCCACTATTCTTCAGCAGTTTCCGCAGCTTCAGCCTTGAGGACAAGGCTATTCTTAAGGGGGAGGGCATGTTAGGGTCCCACCCTAACCCCCTTATTTATGTAGTGGAATCGAGTCATAGTAAAGAGTCAATAAAGCCCATATTAATAATTGTAAGTGGTTAACCCGCAATTAATGACGGGACCACAGTTAGTTGCAAATGGGCCATGGTATTAGATAGATGGTATTAATAAAACCCATGGTATTGATCCATGGTATTGCATGTATGAGTCATATATAAAGGATAGAGACTCCCTGCGAGGAGCATTGTGTCTTATTTTTGTATCGAGCTCTGCTCTATTGGAGGTTGCCCCCTCGAAGAGGCCAGTGAACATTGCTTTCTGAATAATAAAATATTTGTTGTTGTCTCTCACTATTCTATGTTCTGGATATCTTTCTTCACATATTCTATATTTGGGTTTCTTTTGCAGGTTAAGAGCATAACAGATTGGCAGAATATATATTTATGGTATAGTTTTAAATATGTACCAAAAATGGGGAGGCCATCGAGCTTGATGTCGAGAGCTTAGTGTAACCACCAACACATATTTTGTTCAACCACCAATCCAATAAGAATCATTATAATGTTATACATGTTGACCGAGAGCATGGTATATATGTGGTTAATATGGTTTTAGACTGAGAAATACATCGTTATGGGTGTGTGCCACCTCACGAGTTATGCCACGAAGCCCAAATGTAATGGAATGTCAACGTGAGGTTACTTGAACCTACATGTTGTATTTAATTGGACCATAAAGTAATGTTGTATGGTTATAACACCATGGGTTTTGGTTATAACGAAGTTCTAAAATTATATATGTTGCAACGATTGGGGCCATAACCTCCACAGGCTCGACCCCAGGGCTACAAACTGCCAATGTTATATATACCAAAATATTTGACCAATGTGCCACATGTTTTGAATGTTGAAAATTTACACAAATTCGAGTCTTTTGAGCAGATTTTAAGCCTGCAAGCCTTTTTGAAATTAGGCTTTTTGGAGCTTGTTTTTGCAACAACCAAAGGACGTTTTGAGTGGTAATTTTAAACCACTTCCTGGTAGCAGAAAGCTCGTTTTATAACCGGTTTTGGGGTAGCTTTAGTTGATGTAACAAAACATTTTAAGGCTTAACATATGAAAAAATAAATAGGCCACTCCCTTTGAGGAAGGCTTGATCCAGGTCCGGGTGTGAAGAAGGACCCTTCCAAGACCTTTTACTTTCGTGATGTGTTAAATTGCATTTTAAAGAACCTTAATGAATACATCTGCATGCAAAAAAGAAGAGGAATGTAACAATCATCAACACATGAAAACATAAGCATTGATAATGTAGTTCGTCTAGGAGGGACTACGTCCCCGGGCCCCAGTGTCAGGATGGTGTAGGCCGATGCATTAAGTGTTGTCAATAATGGTGATGTACACAAGAGATGATGTCACGATCATACAAGGAAAAATGCCCTCTCGTAGGAGTGGCTCTAAGAGATGTTCCACAACTGTGACTCTCAATCAAAAGACTCCTATTAGTATGACACAAAAACATGCATGATAAACGTATTGCCAACATGGCATAAAAGGGATCTCAAAAAATATACATGACAACAACAAGAGTATCCTAGCTACATACAACAAGGGATATTAAAGCATAACATGATGAGTTATGACAACAAGTACATCACATAAAAGATTCCGCATCAAAACAAGCAAGGAATCATGACAACATGTAATAAACAAGATTCTGCATCAACATCAATCAATGATTCGTGCAGCATAATGCATAAATAAGAAGTACGTGAACACATCATATACCTCACAACAAAGGACCATCTGAAGCTTGATGTTCATATCTTTAGCAAAAACTATCCACAGTGAATCACGTTGTTCACATTGTCGATGCACAGACAAGGCCCATTACCGATCCGGACTTTGGCTCCCCTTGCATCGATAGTTTTCTGGCTTGTCACAATCATGGGCATCTGAAACGTAAGTTGTCAACGCACTGACGCTTGCGGAACCATCGATCTCACAGCATTAATCACAAGAAGAAAACTGCTTTAGACTCTCTACAATGTAGCTCTCTGGCTATCTGGATTTGTAGCACTCTCGCTATGTCATTGCAGTTATGCGGCTCTGCCTGACCCTCTGGTTCTTTGGCTCACCTTCTCACACTACCTTGATCAATCTATGTGGCTCTGCAGCTCTGCGGCGCTCTGGCTTTTCAAGCTTCTCCGAGTAACTCGTGGGCATTGTCTAGCTATCTCTGGTTTTGTCTGGCCCTCTTGTTCTGCGACTCTCCATCAGGCGCAGCCTCCTCCTTGGCTCTTTGGCACTTAGACTCTCGGGCACACTCTCTAGCCTCAGCTCTCTGCATTCATCGTGTTTTATAACATGTTTTTGTGACAGGGCCGCTTAAAATGTGGAGTCTGTTGGTTTAGAATAGAAGTTGTTTGAATGGAAGGTTCGGCTGGCGCAACAAAACCCCAAAATGGCCTTTTTTCGTTCAAAATCAAAATACACAGAAACATTGAAAAATCTGAAAAACTGGACTTCAAATTTTATGAAATCGGGCTTATAAATCCATCGGGTCCATGCTATATCGCAATTGCATATCGCTCTGTCAATGGCCCTGTATATCGAGGGATTGCCGATCGTCGATACGTTGATCCATCGATCGTTGATATGTTGATTAGATATGGACCATTGATATGTTCCTTGATCGGATGGTCCAGATTGCATCGCATGTCACTATCGTCGATCTGCTGATTGCTGATATGCTGATCACCGATAAGCCGATTAAATCCTAACCATTGATATGTTTCTAATCTAATGGCTGATATTGCACGTCTCCGTCGGCATATGGCATCGCTACGGCCCAGGGATCTTGCCTTTGGCATCCGCCAACGCTGATCGTCGGCAATCACTGATCGCATGTCTTAATTCCCAATTGCCGATACCGATTGCAATTGCTAATCGCCTGCCTTAATTCCCGAGATCACACGCCTGCCATCCTCCGATCCGATACATCGGAGATCACTGATTGGGGGTTCCGCTGCCCTTGCCTTAATCCACCCTTTGGACTCCTTCTGATGCGGTTTGCCTTTTAAAGGCTAAAAACCCATTTTTAGAGGAAATGCCTCATTTTCAAAGAAACCAAGGCAAACTCTTTTCACGATAACTTCATCATCCAATTCGGATTGGAGTGTCGTTCGCACCATTGGAATCAGGACGACGAGATCTACGCTCTGGTCCTGGGTCGACATCATTCTGAGCACTTTGATTTTCGCACGTTCATAAGCCTTCTTTGTCTTGTGTGTCTCTTTGGAGCCACCTAGATCAAGGACTTAGAGATGTAGTCCACATTGGACGAACTCCATTATCAATTGATTGCCATTCCATTATTTTATCTTCTCAATGTTCTACATTTATTTTTAATTCTAACATATATTAAGTATTTCATGCTTGAATTAGTTGTTAAGATGGTTTCTAATATTCATTCACACTCTAACTTTTTTTGCAAATCATGTCACTTTAAAAGATCCAGATCAGGATGGTACCCGTGAAATCATATAAAATCATTGAAAACTCTTTCATGAATTCTCTTTTGTACCATGATGACGAGTTGGGTAGCACATGAAGATGGGTTCTATGTAAGTAGAGAGATCGAGCATAATGAATATGAAATTGGAAGGGTAAGATGTTTTCTTTCATTTGGAGTGCAAGTGTCATAAGCATTTTACAATATAGAGGGTTAATGCGTTGTCCAACACTATGGATCACACCAACCTAATGTTGCTTTACAAGGCTCTAAACATGGATAATAGTAACTAGAAGGGGGGAAACATAAAGGCGGATTTTCCTGGGACTAGGGAAGAACACAGAAAGGAGTAGAATCTATCTTTTACAAAGATAAAACAAAGCCGACATCAATCATCAGTGGCTCGATGATATTTTCTATTTTTTAATTGAAACAAAAATATTATATTATATATTCAAAAGGCTATAAACCAAGCTACAGTAAATACATGAGACTGCTTCAAAGTTTTCCATTATACATAAACAATTCTCTAAGACTGCAAAAAAAAAATCTTACAACACATTATATAGTAGATGTTCTAAATTGTCCTACAAGTAGCCTATTAAACAAAAGTGCCTAAACGACTACTAATAGATAGAAAGAATATATATATATATATATATGCCATTTTCTTCTTCCTAGTTAAGGTATGGGAGAGGGAAGTTTTGCTTCACAATTTCCATTGGTTCCTTTAGTTGATGAATTGTTTCATCTTCCTTGAGTTCAACTTGAATGAATTTTTTAAAAGCTTCTTGTTTGAAGTGTCGGATAATGTTTCTTTACAAATTAAGAGCAAAATTTGGAAGCTTATTTCCTTTTGCTTCAAATATTTCAATCCTCTATTTTAGCTATACCAATAATCTCATAATGGTTGCATAATGGGAAGTTCAATGATGCTCATTATTTTGAACTTTATAAATCACAAAGACCAGTGAGACTCTATTGCACTAGATGAAGTCCTCGTGCCTTTAAAATTCCAACTCATCTCTATTCTCCATTCTTTGTTTCCCTCCATATTGAACTTGAAATTGGGTATTCAAGTCTATTAGTACCCTATAACCAAAGAAGTAAAAGAAGCATCACCAAACCCTTGAATTACCCATAGAAGTCTAGTGTCTATGCCAAAATCGAAACCCACATTTTTCTTACTAAATTTCCTGCAAAGGGTAATCCCAACAATGACTATGCAAAATAGGACAATCTAACAAATACATTGGTGAAGACCAAAATATAAATACATTTCCCCACAAATAGAAAACAATGATGGTTCATCAAACATCCAACCCCCAATTTTCACCACATTCCCATGGAATACATTATGATTTGAAATGAAATTGTTGACATACAACTCATAGATAGAAGAAAATCTTACTAGGTGTTCGAGCACTCTAGAATGCTAGTCAAATTTGTGCTTAACTCTAGACCATGACCTCTCCATTATTGCACATGGCTATAGTTGTTCAAATCCACAATACTCAATAACCACAATAAGAGTAAAGGTTTGCATGGAATGGGGGATATGACACGTCCTTGAGGATCCCATTGCAATGCCACAAAGGAGATACATGTACACTTGAATCACGTGGTTATTAAATGCGATTGATGTGTTTTTCAATCCATACCTTATGGGATAAAAACTTGATCAAACACCCCATTAATGCATTCCTTGGCTAAGCTAAGTGGCTTGCATAGCCTAATGGTTTGCTTCAACGTTTAATTCTTGTTTGACATCGAAGAAAGATTTTAGAAAAGTAATGAGCTTCTTTTTTTGCTTGAGAAATGATGAGAGCTAGTTTGCTTTCTAAAGGGGAGGATTTACCAAGCATTGCCTTAATGACTACCATTGAGTCTCCAATGACTAATAATGTTCTATGGCTTCTTTGGGTAAAGTAAGACCATGCAAAAGAGCATATGTTTCTACATGATTATTTGTAGTTTGACCATGTCTCCATGCTAAGGAGGCTACCATTGTTCTTTCAGGATCATGAAGTCTCCCCCTTGCACATGCCACCCCTAAGCATGATATTCAATAGGTATGAGAATAAAGATTAATGCCATGGGGGATATGTTTAGGGTGAAAAGAGGTAGAATTGCAAAAACTCAAAGTAGATTGGAAAACTTGATTCCAAACATTGTCTCCTCAAAAGTAGCGAATGAAAGTGCACCAAAACATTAGGTCCTCATTGGGATATCAAGGAACTCGTTGCATGCAGAGGGATTTTAGGGTGTGGTTTTTTAAATGCTCAACCAATTTGACCTTTAATATTATACCCTTATTCAAGCTATTTGAGATTTTGAACTTGGACATGATGAAGCAATGAAAAAGCAGGAAATCATAGTTACTCCAACAACTTTAATTAATTTAAAATCCTTTGTATTATAATACATGTGTCTTCCATTCCTTTTTTTTAATTAATTTGAAATCCTTTATATTGTAATGCATGTGTCTTGTATTCCTTTTTATAATCACTTTCCTCATAACTTCTATATGTAATGAATCTATTACACATTTAAAAACCAAAAATGTATTAATATTTTATAAAAATTATATTTCAAACTTTCTTTGAAACAGCTTAACAATCAATCAATTCATATTATATATAACAAACCAAACATATTACATATAATATTGAATAAGATGCACTAAACATATCAATATCTGTAATGCATTTAGTGAACTTTTTAATAACAAAAGTTTACATCTCATTTCTTCAATCAGACCCTCTTAATACAAAAGAAATTCAAATAAAACGTCCCAATGTCAAGGGATTATATAAAAAGTAAGCAACACGTTGCTCAGATCTAATTCAGAGTCTGACAATCCTCTGTATCACTTTCTCTGGTCAAATAAAAACAAAAGTGGGCCATACATATCGAATGCAGCGAACGCGGAGTCTTTGCATGCCATATTCGGTCAAAATTACAGCGATAGCATTACAATATAAAATTATGATAAATTCAACCAACCTGTTTTTTGTTTTTTTTTTGTTTTTTCTTTAGTTTAAGAAATATTAAAAATATAAATTTTAATTTTTGAAATCTTATATTAACGGAAAAAACTGTGTAAAAAGAAGTTGAAACCTCCTCTGTATATTATGAATATATTATTAAGACTAATATTATTAAAATATTATTATAGTAATTCACTAAAAATTACTTCTTCACTAAAAGAAATAACTTTCAGAATTTTTTATGTATTAAATTTTTATTACCGTTACGCTGAATCTCAAATTCAGCGACTATAATTTTTTTTAGTTTAGTGATCGAATTGTGTCGGGCATTCTGTTGATTTTTATATTTTTAAATTTCTCAGAGAATTTTTATATTTTTAAATTACCGTTACGTTGGAAGCCCAAATTCAGCAATTATAAATTTGTATTTTATAGCGATGAAATTGATCGCTGAAATTATATAGATTTTTGATGATTATTTTCGACATCCAAATTTATCTTTGAAGTTCAAATTCGGTAATTATAATTTTTTTTATTATTATAGTGATGAAATTTTTCACTAAAATCAGAGTCTCAGATGGGAGGTTTTTTTTTAATTTATGATTTACCAGTTTCAGTTTCGAATCTCTACAGAGGTTCATCGTCAAGACAAAGGTTCAAGACAAAGGTTGAAGTCCGAAAAATATCTACCCACTCTAATATCTATATGATTTCTCCTAAAAATCTTTGCTAAAATTACAGTGCTTCTAAATATTATGCTGCCTATTTTCAACATTTAAATTATCAACATATTTAAATCAGCCTCTTTAATGTTGATTATTTTTTGTTATCTAGCTTGAAATTTGTAATTAAATTAAATTTAAGTAGCATTATCTATAATGCTAAAATTACTTATATATTCAAAAACCATTTAAGTAGCAAAAATTTACAATTTCACTTATACAGACAAATTCCCAAAAACAAACCTAAAACAACTAAACTACACCTTTATTTAATACCGAACACCTCATTAAAAAAACCCAAATCTTTAACAGGTTATCCATCTCCCTCATGTGATATGATGCTACAATAATATGAACCAGAAATAGCATCACTTTGAATGAATCATTCAGATGTCAAATGTACAATAAATTGCTTTTATTGCTTGTTTTCTTATGAAGAAATATCCAGCCTTCACATGAGTGATATTTACAGATTTATTTATGGTGGGTTTTCTTCTCTATATATATCACGCTTTCACACTGATACTTACAGATTTACCTAGAGAATGCAAAAGAATATGTAAGCGAGCAAAAATCCCTTCTGCAAAAATATCCAGTTTCGCAACATAGACAGTTCAACTAAATGGGCTATGATATAATAGGAATTGGTTCAACTAAATGGGCTATGATATAATAGGAAATTGGTAAAGGGTTGAACAGAAACGGGCCCGGCATTTATGGACCTCTGCAATAAAGATAATACTTATTACATTCCACCGATCATCTACAGAAAAGAAACAGTAGTCATTTGTGCCAAGAGAAATATACTTTAGTCCCTTCTAAATTGTCCAGGTTTCCACCGGAGTCTCATCCCCCTATTCATAATGCCTCAAAGGGAGAAGATTGCAGGAAACAGGTCAGGATTACCCTTTGATTTTGCATTATTTAGATGATATTTTATTTTGTTAAATGGCTCCTTAAGCAAGCAAGGCGTCAAAGAATATCTTAAGCGGACTACCCCTCGTAGCAAACCCTGATTTCATAGAGCATCCTCTGACAATGCCACTTCAATATCTGCTGCTGCTGCTGAGACAATAGATCTGACAATTACTCGAGCCTATGAATCTAAAAGTAGAAGCTGCCTAACTGAGATGCTTGTTTACATCGGTTGAATTTATAGCAATATCGTAGGTAGCTTACAGAATGCCTTGGTTTGGCATTTTGATTAAAAACCAATATTCAAAAATAGTTATAGTTGGCCTTGACACATCAAAGGCAAACTGCAAGCTCTTTGAAGCGCCATTCCTTTCCTGTCCATTAATTCTAGCTTTGAGCTGGCCAGGTTCAGCGCTTAAACATAAATCCATGCTTGTACAATTCAAAAGTTACCTGCCAGAAGAGAGTATCTCCTCTGTATTCTTCTGAGAATCTGAACGCTCAAAGGCATACCTGGAAGAGGAAGAAGTCAACGGAGAAGGAGAAGCTGCAAGCACAGAGATTCTGCTATCATTAGTGCTGACACTGGCACTGCTTTGATGTCCTTCAAAAGATTTAGGGGCTGGTGGTCTCTCTATAGGCAAAACACCCTCAAGCATCTGAACAACCTTTCCCATTGAGGGCCGCCTAGAAGACTGCTCTTGAATACACCAAAAACTAACTTGAATGGCCCTCCGAACCTGACCCATATTTATATTCTCACCAAGCCTCTCATCTACTATGCTTGAAATATTCCCCAGTTCAAATTGCTCAAATGCCCATGTCGAGAACTTCCTTCTTCCCGAGTTTGCAGAGATATCAAAGTTTCTTCTTCCACCAACGAGCTCCAGCAAAACCATTCCATAACTGAAAACATCAGATTTGGAAGTGATTGGTAAATTGGCAAGCCACTCTGGAGCCAAATATCCTCTCGTGCCCATAACACTAGTCAAAGCACGATTTTGATGTTCTCTCACATTTATGAGCTTGGCAAGCCCAAAATCAGAGACTTTGGCATTGAAATTGTCATCTAACAGTATATTCTCAGGTTTAATATCACAATGAATGATGCAATCTCTGCACTCTTCGTGTAAATATGTGATTCCTCTTGCAGTTCCAAGGGCTATGCCGAAGCGGGCGTCCCAATCAAGCTTCTTAGACGAATCATCAGCTGAAGCGAAGAGAAAATTATCTAGAGAAGTATTTTTCATGAACTCGTAAACCAGCAACCTATGCCGTCTTTCTGAGCAAAATCCAATAAGTTTCGCCAAGTTAAAGTGGTGAGTGCTGCCAATGGTCGCAACCTCCATGCGAAACTGTTTCTCCCCTTGCTCAATTCCTTCAAGTTTCTTCACTGCAACCATAGTCTTGTTTGACAATGTTCCCTTGTACACTGTTCCAAACCCACCAGAACCCACTTTATCTTTGAAATCCTTGGTAGCTTGCTGGAGCTCTTTATAAGAGAACTGGACTGGAGCTCCAGAGGCATATTCCAGAAGAGTGTACTGGGCTGATGGACTCCTAAACCTACTACTATTCCTCCAACAAGCCCACCAAAGGCCTGTTTCAAAAAGAATCAAGCCGATCACAGTACCTGTCACTGCTAGAATTATTCCAAGTGAAGATAGTTTCCTAGTAGTCTTCGTTGTTGGTGGAGAAGGAGATAACAGAGGTGTAGGACGACCTGGTCCACACACTTTTACATAAGAAGTGCTTGGAATAGCCGCTGATTGATAACCACTAGTAAAATTCGATGTCTTAAGTCTGCAGGTGCCAGAACCATCGCTTAAGATTGTTGATGCGGAGCATGTGGGATTATTAAGGCAATTTTGCCTACAATCAGTAAAGCCCAAGAAAAATTTATCAGAACCCGATTCTGGAGGGTAAGACAAGAATTCCGTATGGTTCATCATCACCATGCTCTGGTTGCTGGGACATGAGGAGATGTTCTCCTTCCTTTTGCATCCCTGCATTGGATCCTTAGGATCCACAAGGTCAAAATCCAGAGACGGGCATATGCAATATGGCGCAGTCTGATTGTAAACACATATTCCAGAGTTCCCACACCATCCATACACTTGACATTGGTCTTCCACAGCACTCCATCCCACCTGCCATGACTGAGTGGTTCCATGCCACCCATATGCCCGTAAATTCCCATCTGAATCCAACGTGATTCTTCTCACTGTAACGGAAATGTCTGTGTAATCGCTGCTACGAGTCAGCCAGAGCTGGGAACCTGAAATTTTCTTTTTGGGATTAGTTTCAATCATAATTTTATATGATAACTAAGTCCCAGATAGACCTAATCCTCTTCTGCTGAACTGTAATCACTTTCAGATCATTCAGCTATCTACAAATTAATGACAAATGGAAAGCATATTGCTGAATGCAAAACAGATAAACATTCCCAAAATTCTTTAGTGGGAAAAGAATAAATGATAAGTATCTGAGAAGATGATACCATATTTATGTAGGAATAGCAAATGGAAAGCATATTGCTGAATGCAAAGCAGATAAACATCCCCAAAATTCTTTACATTGGCAAAGAATAAAATTACGAAGCATTTGAAAACAAGATCCTGCATCTATGTAGGAATGGTAAATAGAAAGCATATTCCTGAATGCAAGACACACAAACATCCCCCAAATTCTTTCAGCAAGCCCTGACAAACCACACTTGAGCGATATTATAATTAGCTATATAGTGATGGATATCACAATTTTTGAATTTCAACGCTTCTACTTATAGACCAAATTCAAGATTGGTATTACTGGTACAAAAATTCCTAAAGGGGCAGTTAATGAGGCGGGTAACTCGGACGTTAAGAAAATAAGCTGAAGCAGTCGTCCTCCTCAAAATATGATGAAATGACCTCTTATGTATCAACACCTAATTGGGTTTTTCAAGTGGTAAATCATAGGCAAAGAATAAATTATCAAGAATCTGAAATTCTTTATATGGGAAAAGAATAAATTAAGCATCCAAAAAGGTCTTGAATCTATCTAGGAATGGTCACATGGGTAAATAATAAATTCTCAAGCATTTGAAAGGATCCTGCATACATCTAGGAATTAATGGCAAATGGAGAGCATATCGCTGAAAACAAACCAGATAAACACATCCAAAATTCGGGGCAAAAATCGTCAAGCATCTGAAACAAGGTCCTGCATCTATCTAGGAATTAAAGGTAAATGGAATGCATAATTCTAACTGCAAAAAAGAAAAACATCCCCAAAATTCTTTACGTAAAGGCTAAATCATCAGGCATCTGAAATCAATTTCTGCATCTATCTTAAGAAGTAGTGGCAGATGGAAAGCATATTGCTGAATGCAAAACGGTTAAATGTCCCTAAAATTTTTCACATGGATAAAGCATAAATCATCAAGCATCTGAAAACAAAAGATCTGTCCATTCTTTACATGGGCAAAGAGCAAATCATCAAGAATCTGAAAGCAAGATCCTGCGTCGTTCTGGAAATTAATAGCAAATAGGGAGCATGTTGCTGAAAGTAGAACAACTAAACATCTTCAAAATTCTCTACATGGGCAAGAAATAAATCATCAAGCGTCCGGTTAAGCCAAGAGAGTATTTCAAACAGTTGTTGCCATTGTTTTTAGGCATTTGGCTAGTTTTGTGCCAGCAGCGTCTGGTTCGAATCTCTTGGATGAGGCATACCAGTCTACACTGACAAGCTATTAGCGTCTGGTTCGAATCCCTTAGATGAGGCATACCACTTTACACTTTAGACTGACAGCCTTCATAGGGATGTCATTTAAAATGTGGGGAAGCATGCCTTGGGTTGCCCATGTGATTTTCCTTGGAAAAAAAGTCCAGCATCTATCTAGGAAGAAAGTACTAGGAAATGGAAAGCATATTGCTGAGCGCAAACCATATAAACACGCCCAAAATCCTTAATGGCAAATGGAAAGCATATTGCTGAATGCAAAACAGATAAATATTTCTAAATTCCTTCCATGGGCAAAGAATAAATTATCGAGCATCTGAAAACAAGATTGGATATCATGGGGGACATGATTAGATGGTAAGGTTGGTTGTTTTATAGGCTAATAAGATTCAAATTTTTTGAGCTACACCTCGATATACACAGAATCCGGTCAGAAACAGAGGGAATGACTGTTACAAAATACCAATAGCAAAACCACTTACCGGTGGAATTGGTGAGGGAGAATATCCCCTGATCATTCAGTTGAAGTTTGAGTAAGCTGGACGGCTGCGAGAAGCTGACGTTCCAGTATGTGATGTTGTTTTGCCATTTGAGAGAAAGATTCCCAAAAGAATCGAAAGCGAAGGAATAAGAACCCATACTGAGGGTTTGTCCCACAGGAAACACCTGGCCAACTAGGAGAGTATCAGTGGGATTGTTGAAGCTTTCCCACACTTTTCCAGAGCTCCTGTTCTTCAACACTAAATTGCCATCATCTCCCATTAGAGCAGACACTACGCCTTTATTAGCAGTACCACTCTTCCAGACCTGGCTGCCCGTTCCATTGAGTAAAACTAGGTCTCCATCGCTCTGAAACTGCAACTGGGCTCCTTGGTTGACTGGGGCACCTCTGCCTGCAGTCCATACGAGAGTGGTTTCATTTATATCAGCAAAGGCGATCCCCACAACGTAGAGTCCCTCGTTTCCGCTGCTGTAAAAGCCAAAGGTGAAGCTATTGTTCGGAGAAGACCAGACGGGCGGCCTGTCCGAAGGTTTGAGGATCGATCCTGTCTGCACCTCTGCACAAACTACAAGAACAGATATGGCATATAACGTCAGGCAGAGCAAACAATATGTCATTGGAAATTTCATTGTTAGAGAGACACGGTAGCCGAAGCTAATGTCTGTTACAAATACAGATTGATACACCCAATTATGAATTCATCGATGAGTAGCTCGACATTCCCAAATTCAATCCCATGGAAAATGACCAAACGTGTCCCATATGCCAATCTGTTTCTTGGAATATTAAAGTCCCAAAAGGAAGTAGTTGCGGATATTAATTTAGTCATTTAACTTTTGTCGAAATCGCTATCGGAGGTGACTTGCGAAGATCGTTTCTAGGGGTGCGAGTCAGTGATTCTAGATAATGGAAAGTTGTGCCAAAAAGTTACTGCACACGGTTCGTGGAAGACCAAGAAAATATTGTTTAGGATTTAAAATGTATGTGGTTGACAGTCCATTACGCGTTTCAAAAGATGATAATTTCAACGTTAAGTTTGAGGTGCAAATTTCAGAGTCAATTTTCGCAACAAAATTCTTGCAGGATATCTTTGAACCAGCGCGTGTGTATCGCATCAATGTGCGGTTGTTGAATCGATGTCTCAAGCCGTGATATAGGGAACATGAGATACGTGAAACGGTCATTTTTTAATATTTCTGTAATATTTGATATATTTTGGTAAATTTTGATAGGGTTTTTTGAAAATTTAGATTACAATCCGTAAATTTCAATATTTTAAGTATTTTTAAAGTTTTTGATGGTGTTGAATTCATTTTTATTTTTAAAAATATGATTGAATCTTGTTTTCATTTTCGCAAAATTTGTTAAAAAAAATTTACCCAAATTTCAACCAAAAATAACAATACCATCCATTCCTCTACCTCCATAGACTCGTCCAAAAAGTAATATCTGTGTTTTATTTTAAAATTTAGTTAAATTGAAATGGAGATAAGTTTGAACGTTGAATGAAAAACGATTTGTCCATTTATAAAGTGCTGTCACCAATATTGTAAATATGTGGATCAAACTCTCCATAAAACAATTTAATCCTTATTTTATATCATTTTTTAATATTAAAGCGTGAGCAAGACAAGTGGTCGTGGAAAATATATTATCCGTGTGATAAAGTTAAAATTTAAAATTTTATGTTTAAAATAATCCGTTTAATTAGCTTTACCAACTATCAAATATATGTTATAAGTTTATATTTAAATTATTTTTAATTAAAATTTATATATTAATAATCAATCAGAAGAGATAATTTATTATGATAATTTATTTTGAAATTTTATTTTTAAATAGTTATTTTTAATTATTTTATAAATTAATTAGATGTCCATCATTGATATTAATGTTCTATATTTAAAATAAAGTTTGTTTATCTTATTGATTTTATGAATTTGGAAAATAAGCTTTTTATTTTCTATGCATGTTCAAGTTAATTATATTCAAAACCCAATAAACATATTTTATTTTGATGTTGAAATTTTATATTTAAAAGGATCAATTGTGGTATTAATATTTTATATTTAAAATAAGATTTGTGTATCTTATGAATTTTATGAATTTGGAAAATGATCAATTCTGGTATTAATATTTTATATTTAAAATAAGATTTGTGTATCTTATGAATTTTATGAATTTGGAAAATAAGATTTCTATTTTCTATGTATGTCAAAATTAATTATATTCAAAGCCCAAAAACATATTTTCATTTTGATGTTGAAATTTTATATTCAAAGTTATCAATTGTGATATTAATATTTTATATTTAAAATAAAGTTTGTCTATATTATTAATTTTATGAACTTGTAAAATAAGGTTTCCACTTTCTATGGTGTGAAAATTTATTATATTCAAAACCCAAAAAACATATTTTCATTTTGATGTTGAAGTTTTATATTCAAAATTATTAATTGTGATATTAATCTTTTATATTTAAAATAAGGTTTGTCTATATTATTGATTTTATAAATTTGGAAAATAAGGTTTTTATTTTTTATGAGTGTCAAAGTTAATTATATTCAAAATCTAAAAAACATATTTTCATTTTGATGTTAAAATTTTATATTCAAAATTATCAATTTTAGATGCATATTAGAAATATATAAATTTTATGTTCAAAATCATTTGAATTTTACATTTAAAGCCAATTTTTTTTATAGTTAATTTTATGAATACTAAAAAGAATATTATATATATATATATATATATATATATATATATATATATATATAATGAGTTGAAATGAATAAATTTATCTTTTTAACTAATGTTTTTGTTTTATTTTTTTATTTTTTAAATTTTTTATTTTATTAGTATTTTTATTTTATTTTTTTAAGGTAAAGTTGTACTTTGATTTACTTATTCTTTTCAAAATTTTAATGGTTTGAACCATCTTAAAATGAGTCAAAACCTCTAAGAATAAAGTTGCAGAGTTAAAATTCTCATGTATCAAGAGGAACTATAACTTCCACCAAGTTTCCTACTCAAATTGGAGAAAAACTATAGTGAAAAAGAGGTTGGGTCTCTCTCTCTATATACATAGTTGTTACCCATTAGGTGAGTTGGTAACACTAATGGAGGATTGATTGGACCAATGAAGCCTAACTCTCATTTTGCAAAAAAAAAGGGTTGAACAATAGGGTTTGATAGTAATGCAAAGATGTTCTCCCTTCTAGCTAATCATTGGTAGTTTTCACATGACTAAATCAATTTGAAGGAATCTTTAATCATGGAGAGCCAATAAAAACCCATTTTCATGAGCTTGTGAGTAGTGGTTTTTAGTGTGAAGTGTCCCCCTATGTGAATGTATTGATAAAAAAACTCCATGAATAACATTTAACATCTTCTAGGAGGTGCTTGGGTCAATACAATCATAGAAGCATTCCATCAACACACTTAAAAAAAACAAAGTGGTAATGATATATCATACTTGGTGGCTTCTGGCCTAAGCTTTCTTCTTTCATTAAGCTCGAGATAATAGATAATGTTTCATTTGTGGATAACAGATAATGTCATGGGAGAAATAATGGCCAACAACATTGATCTTGTCTTCTACAAGATCAATTACAAATAAGGAAAATAGTCAAGAATCCTCATGATCTATCTTATTAATGGATTCAACATTTTGGACTAAATGGAAAGTGAATTCACTCCTATTAATGATCTTGCAAGTCACAATCTTCAAGTCATGCTCTTGAATCTTAGCCAATAAATGAGCTAACTTCCCTGATGGATGAGTTTCAGATGATATAAATTTAATAATAAGTTAGGGATCTTTTGTAATTGCATGCTTTCCTAAAATAAAATGTTAAAAATTTTCAATGGATTTCACCAATATGCAAGCATGCTTCTCGATAATAGAATATTTCCTCTTAAATTCACCAAGACTTGATTCATATAATAAATAGGATTTTCAAAGCCTCGATGATTGAGTTGCATCAAAATTGTGGAAATGGCTTGATCCAGGTGGATATTGGTGGCCACCTGCCAAGTCCACCTGGACCCCCACCATTGTCTTTCTCAGCATTTTCAGTTTCCTTAATTATAGCACAACTTACTATTTTTAGCAATTTTTCGGGTCCTGAACTTCTGGAGCCGTTTTGAGGCCCTAAACGACGTTTTTTTGGGGAATCCGAGGGCAACATGGGTCCATGGAATGGACCGATGTTGCCCGTTCCAACAATGATAGTGCTCGGATAGATCTTTCTAATGAGCTATTGTACGCGTCAAACGGAGATCATATGCCAAAGTTACGACCCCGGGAAGTTGATGTACCAACTTACCCCCAAACGGGGCCCACAGTTTGGTGTTTCATCTCCTAGGGTTAGGTTTTGGAATGTTAAGGGTTTTCCATTGTTTCTCAACAATAAATAGGCCTTCGAGCCTCATTGTAACACAGTTCAGAGGCATGTAGCCATCACATCTCTTCTCAGAGATAAGCTACCATCGCCCTAGCTGGTTTATTTCCATTTCTGGTTGTAAGCATATTTCAGTATTTTCCATTAATGAAATGAAGTATTATTTCCGCTGCATCTTTGTGTATATGGTTATCTCTGTAATTTGTTGCGTTCCTGTTTAAATCCGGATCATGGCTTCTTTGGTAGTATTAGTGTAAATTATAGTCTTTATAAACATCAAGTTCAGAGAGCATGGGGGCAAAAGAGATAACTATCTTTATGTGATGCCCCCTTTCTCAGGGCCTTAAGTTTATAAAAAATAATTTGTTTCATCTATATTCAACAAATCTTATTTATTTAGTTGTATATATCTACACAATCATTCATTTCATGTTTATTTCAACAACATACTTATAATGTAGACAATACATTTCACAAGCATATTTAAATGAATTTAATAAATAACAAGAAAATACTTAGTTGTTGTTGTTTCCCTATTATTGTGTTGCTCCTTGAGGAACCACTCGGCTTATGCCACCCAATCAACTAGGAATAGCATATCCAGCTTCCAATCTTAGGGAACCTTCACAGTTTACCTAGCCCTCCAAGCCCAAGCTTATCATCGTCATGTTTCCTCGGATTCCTCCTTTACCCTCCTCCACTCAAAAACATAAACAAAAATTCTCCTCAAGTGATGTCCTCTTCCACCTTTCCATCATTCTCCTTATCTCTCCCTCAAAGTGTCCACCTACTCCCTTTAGTTTTCTACCTACCACATTTATGAAAGCTCCCTTCAAAATCGCTCAAGCTCCCTCCTCCCCCCCATCTCTCTCACCTACCTCATTATCCCCAAGTTAAAGAGCCTTAGGTGGTTAAATCATTCATCCGACTACATTGCACCATATAATAATTACATAATAAAATAATAGAATCTCAAAAGTATGTTCAAAATCAATGGATTGCATAAGAATCTCGATTAACTTTGATATTAAATTGATCATTAAGAAAATATTCATCATTTATTAATTATTAATTAAGATTAAGGGATAATCATTTAATTTCCCACTAATCAAGTTGAATGGATAAATAGATTTCTACAATAATTAAGATTTAATCAACATGAAGGCTTAATCATAAAGTTGCATTATGATTCAACTATCATAGTAAACCATAGAATACTAGCATATTCGTGCAAGGTGTGGGTATATATTTAGCATACATGTCCCTCATATGTATATTAATAGCCTAATAAGAATAAATCACGACAACCAATCTCATAGCAAATAGGCTAATAACCTAACATAGCATAATGGGAATAGAGGGTGGGCATTACATATGCCCCTCCTTCACAAAACTTTTTCCCAAAGTTAGAGTTAAGAGGATATAAACAATCAAGGAGTAATATGATAATCAAACATAATAAAATAGGGAGGAAGATGTAGTAACCAAAATTAAGAAAAACATATGAAGAAATCACTTTCCGTATGGAGTTGATAACGACACTCTATCCACCAATCCTCCCTAACCTACTTTCGTTCCCATCTGATATGTTTGGTGCAATATACTAAGGGGTTAGCTATACCAATCTAACCATTGATAGAACCAAAATGGTGGAAGTGTCGACTATATCAACCTAACATCCTCAACAAACAACTAGCAATCATCATCATACATCAAGAGGAGTGTGTCCATCATAGACCTAATGTAACTCTAGGTTTAGAGGTTACACTGTGGGAAATGCCTCCACTCCACACAGAAATAAGGTCAAGACCCTAATATGGACCACAATATGGTGCTAGTCATGTCAAACAATCATATTACTTGCAAACTTTCACCTTACACAATACCTGAATAGTGCATATCAATTAATACAAAATATAATTGAATAATTGATGGCCCTCAATATTGTAGCAACAATGTTGCAACTCTGTGAGGAACTAACCTAGGTCTTCTAACTAAACCAAATTTATCATTTAATTTAAACACAATAAGAAGGAAAATAGCCTATTTATAACTCAACATTTATTTGATGATAATATACAAGTAAAATTTATTTACAACATATTAAATAAGTAAGAAATTGTATTGCGGCAATTTACATAAATAAACAACAAATGGAAAAATACATGTACCAGTAGTTTGGTTGGTATTCTCTTGACTCTGTTGAGATGCTCCTGCTGGACTACCCGATTGAATTACCTCTCAGCAAACTAGGAATGATTTCCTAGCATAGGGAACCTCCACAGGTTCCTTAGCCCTTCGAGCCCAAGTCCAACCAGTTGTAGTGTGTCCAAGTTAAAACCAGCAATCTCCCATAGATCCAATTTTGAGTTCTCTCGTTTTTCTTTCCATTCTCTTCCTTCTCTTTCTCCACATTCCTCCCCAAAATAAAACCTTCCAATGCTAAAACAAAGACCAAAGATCTCCCCTCTTCTCCTTTCATCCTCCTACCCTTTATGTCTCTTCCTCTCATCCACCTCAACTACTTACCATTAATTGCATGACTACCTCCTCATCCTTTTAATTTAATATCCTTGATGTTCCTTACCATATCTTATCCAAAAGTTTATTTGAGAAGACACCTTGAGAATAGAAATATGGATATTCAATTTAGAAATAAATTGGAGAAGACCATATGTTATCCAAAGATAGATTTGAGAAGACACCTTGGGAATAGAAATATATATATTTGATTTATAAATAAATTGGAGAAGACCATATTTTATCCAAAAGTAGATTTGAGAAGACACATTGAGAATAAAAATATAGATATTTGATTTAGAAATAAATTGGAGAAGATCATATCTTATCCAAAAGTAGATTTGAGAAGACACATTGGGAATAGAAATATAGATATTTGATTTAGAAATAAATTGGAGAAGACCATATTTTATCCAAAAGTAGATTTGAGAAGACACCTTGGGAATAGGATAATAACAAATAATAAAAGTCATATTATTAAAATAAAATTACAGATTCACAAGTGTAGGTATATACCAATATTATTTAATAATTGTAAGTCAATATCTGCAGGTTAATTAAACACTAATCAAAATTAGTATGATAAGATAAAGTAGGGCATTACAAACTCCCAAGGGGCTCAACTTTATTGTCATCCTAGGGTTCACACAAACTTAAGAGGGGTCGGTGCTATGTGTGCAACAAGAACTATCTCTTCTTTTTATTGACTTTTATGTAGGTGGAAATATTGAGATGGAATTTTGATATACATAGATTGCTTTGACTATTTTATACTACAAGAAAGCTAAAATTGCAAGAAATAACAAGAAAGAAGAAAGACAGCCCGCAAACCTAAGTTATTTGAAATAAAGTAAGGAAAAACACTCTATCTAAAATGAAATGAAATCACACTTATTCTATGTTGCAAGGACAGCAAATGCATTGTTGAAATAAAAGCTTGCAAATAGTAAGCCATAATTTTGCAGAAAAGAAGCAGTTTCTCCAATAAATCAAATAAAGGCATCGACAAGGTCTTTATACCTCTACGTTTCATTATTAGGGTTCCAAGAGTGTTGTAATACACTAAGGAAGGCAAATAATGAATTTGGTGCAAATATGAGAGAGTTTAGAAGGCAAGTTGTAAACTACTACGAGATACAATCCAACAAGCAGGTGAACATGCTAAATGTGAGGTTAGAAGAAAAAGAAGTTAAGAAGAAGCTAGAAAATGAAAAAGTAAAACTATCGAAGGCATCACAACAACTTGTAGTAAGGTTAATCTAGAAAAATGGAAGGTTGCAGGATTTCCCATAGTTGCAAAACAAGGTACAATGAAAAAACAATGAACGATGGGAAACAAATAAAAAATGGTAAAGTAATTGAACTAAATTTAAAGTAAACATGCCATTTAACTAATGTAATCACTACAATTGTTATTAACTAATGCTAAAATAAAATGACTGCTAATAATACTATCTAATTAACCATCCATGAAAGTAACATTCATAAATTATTTGTAGAGATAAACAAATGCATGAAAATAAATGGTATAAGGGGGATCTTGAGCCCCTGGGGTGGGTCGTAACCCAGGGAAGCCCAAAACCCTTAGAAGAAAGCCAAACTAAGAGTTGAAATCAAATTTATCACTTCCATTAACTAAAAAGTTTCTTGTACATGACAAAGTTGCAAAACTTGCTTGAAATCTAAACTTCTCCTATTCTTCGCATTCTCTACTATGGTTTTCTTCTTTTGCTACTTGTATACTCAAGCCCCTTGTTTACACAAGATGGGTAGGGGGACACCTCCTTGTGGGGAGGACTGCTTTCCCTCCAAAATCCCTAAAAAATTGGTTCTCATTTCCTAGGCCACCATGCAACAATAAGAAGGAAAATTTACTATCCTTAGTTAAATGAGTTGGGATTCTTCTAAAGAAGAGAGTAGGCCCCACAAATATCTTTGGTTGGATCTCCTTGAAATATATGAAAAATCATTTCAATATCCTGCACAGTAGTCATGTTAGCCACATAAAGTATGAAAAATCTCTTTGATTGTCCCAAGAACTCATTAAGCTAGGAAAGTATCATTAAGTGAAAAAAGGAAGGTTGACATAGCCTTTATGTTCCTAGGAGTGGTTATATGGGCTTTATGTTTTACCTAGTTGGGAGATCGATCATGCCCCCTTACTATAATTGTTTCTCACCCTTTTAGCAACTTACTTTTCTTCTCCTCTCTACTCATTCATCTCTTTGATAACTTTCTTGATATTCCATGCTAAGCTAGAGGTAGCTATGTTTGATTGGTGGAAACCTACATTCTCTTCAATGGACTACCATTCCCTGGAATCCTCTCCTGATTTTGATGTTCTTGGAACCTTAACGATAGGGATGGGTTGAAACTAAGTACAATCCATTGCAGTCTCTTGTACAAAGGATTTTTGGAAAGTGCAACTTGTAATCGGCTAGGAGAGTGGTATTCATTTTCATATTATGGGGAAGTGCTTTCCATATCCTTTGGAAATGTTGTGAACATTCATCTTCTAGCAATCTAAAAGTATATTCAAAGTGGAATATCACCTCCACTTGTCTCTACTTGTAAACTTCCACTACCTTGGGGTCTTCTGCTAGAATAACATGAGTTTAGGTGAGGATGGATGGGTTTGGGTGCTCAAGCCTAATCCATAATGGCTCTTTCAACTCCTCACCCATTTTATTCTTGACCTCTTCAACTTTGATCTCCTCATGCCTTAACCTAGATGCTAACAATTGTGCATCCCCCAAATATGGGTTTGGATCCCATATGGTCAAATCTGTAAGCACAAGGTCAAGAAGGTAAAAATTAATGAATTCTATGGTTTCTTATAGAGGGATGGTCCCTTTCTCTGTAATCATGTTTATAATCAACACCATTATTATTTCAAAAATATTGAGTAAGCCTTTGAAGGCTATCTATAATTAATTTCCTCTAAAGAGAGGTGTGCCACAATCTCTAAAGTTGTTTCCAAGGTTGCAATATGAGTGTACTTTGTTTGTAGTGATCCTTGTGTTTATTGTAGTTGGTTTTTAGTTGTTTGTTCTATATTTTTAGCCATTCTCTCCTATTTTCTTCATATAGCCTTGGGAATGGCATTTATTCTATCATTTTATTCATTTCATCCTCCATTCTAGCAATATTAACTAACCCTTTGAGTTTGACTATTTTCTTCTACTGGTGAGTTTTACTTTTTTTTTTTGTCCAACTTAAGTAGTAACTATGGCACTAAGTGATTAGAAAACACTCTTCCTGATATTCCTGCAACAGGAGGATCAACTATTAATGGCTAAGGGAAAAATGAATGGGGCTTCCTTGTTTGTTTGCATACTTTTTTATTTTTATTTTCTGTAATTCTGCAAACTCCTCTTGTGGTAGGGAAAACTATTCCTATAGATGGGAAGTCTGTCCTTGTGATTGTACTTGATGCTCTATTTCTTCAAGTTGTGCTTTCATTTCTTTTAGTTGTGCCTTTGGTTCTTGTAAAATTTTCTCCTTACATCTTGTAGCTCTTCCTTTTTGGACTGGAAGTCTCCTTAATAGTGATAGGGGTAGAAGAATGAGCCTTTGGCTTACTAATGTATTTTATCCTAGTGCTTTTTCTTCTGGTGTACACAAACTGTTGGGTAGGCCTACTTGTTTTTGGCTTGGTGGTGGTGTTGAGGCCTGCTAATGTGGATGCAATTTCCTCTCTTCTTCCTCTAGAGTTTCTTCTTCTCTCCTTTTTTCAGGGGAGGCCAATGGATTCCCTTTCCTCTTCTTGGCCGAACTCTTCTAAGGTTTTTCAAAATCTTCCTGGGATTTTAGGAATTCCCTTTTGTCTATATCCATGAAATCCATCTAGAGAATGGGATGTTGAAGATTTTCTAATGCACATGTGACTAACAACTTAATCAGGCCATGATGGGTAAGGTAATTTAGCTTACCCTCCTTGACCTTGGTGCTCATCTCCTTGATAGATTGAAGGAGGAAGTATGGGATACTTAACAACTCATGAATTGGAAGGTTAGATTGAAATATAAACCGATAGAGGAGTCTAAATTGGTATGCATACACTATGCTCAGCCTGCCCTCATAAGAAATGTATTTGAGAATATGGTAGGCTAGCTTATCCTAAGGGCAAGGTGGGCTTGCCATTATAATTCCATTCTTATCCTGATCTAGCTAATCATTAGGGAAGAAGTATCATCTCTTGGCATTGATATCCCCTTGTCTCTCTTCTTTCCTCCAATGTACCCCTTAGGGAGAGTGGTGACCCTACTGATGGAGTCTCCATCAACGTATATCACCAATTCCTTGACTACAATGATCAAATATTCACCTTCGGGGTTTTGCAAGTTCATAGAAAACCCTAAAGCAACTTCATCATCAAACTCTATGAGCTTTTCAAAGAAGCCCAAATATTGACAATTTCTTAGGATGGACAGAACTTCAAGATTTTGATGAATTCTAGATCTATTAGTTGGATCTCTTCTGTTGAATCCACCCCCATGGTGTATGACAATGTATTCAAAAGTATAGGGTTTTATCTCACAAGTTTGGACAAGATTTTAAGTAGAAAAAAATATTGTTCCTTGTTGGGTTGTGTTATATTCTTTCCACGACTAGCCCACGTAGGTAATCAGGGGTTAGACGGGGGGAGGTCACAGGGGGTTTGAGGCGTACCCTAACCCCACTTTATGGGGTCCGGGGCAGCGCCTCAGAAAATTTTGGTTTTGGACCCTATGTTAAGATGGGTGGACCCACCTATCGTTTTGTGCATGATTTTCACACATGTTTTTTTGGACGCGATGGTTTTCAGTCCATGGTATTGGACGCGATGGTTTTCGGTCCATGGTATTGGATGCTTCGGCATGTATAAATATGTATTATAACATTGAAAGGAATATAATGAAAAATCAAGCTGGTAGTCCCAGTTTTGGGATCCAGGGGAATATCTCTGTGTATATGTGTTTTATGTGTTATGCTCTCGCATTATTTATTTTATGTGTTTTAGAATTCGTATGCAGGTAATTTCTGTACAGGGTTAAAACCTACATTTGGTATCAGAGCAGTTTTGGCTTCAAGGGGATGCCTTTGTTGCTGAGGGGTTTTGCTTGGACCTGTGGTAGACCCTGTTCAGTGGGAGATCTGCGAGATTGATTCTGGTGGTGAAAGAAGATGGCGAGCAGTGGAAAGATAGAGATCGAGAAATTTAATGGTCAGAGTTTTGAGTTGTGGAAACTCAAGATGGAGGATTTGTTGGTGGATAAAGATCAGTGGATCGCGGTAGATCTGGGTACTAAACCAACGGGAGTGTCTGATGAAGAATGGAAGAAGTTGTATCAGAAGGCAAAGAGCACAATACGATTGTGTGTCTCAGATTCAGTATTGCTGAATGTATCAGGGGAAGCTATGACAAAGGCTTTGTGGGACAAGTTAGGGACTTTGTACCAATCTAAGTCTTTGGTGAATAAACTGTTCCGGCGGAAAAAGTTGTATAACCTAAGGATGAAAGATGGAGACTCAGTGACAGAGCATCTGAACGCATTTAACACTGTGGTAAGTCAGTTAGCATCTGTTGATATTAAAATTTCAGATGACAATAAGTGCATCAGTTTGTTGTGTTCCCTACCAGATTCGTGGGATAGTCTGGTTATTGCAATAGGTAGCAATGCAACTGCCTTGCATTTTGATGAAATACTCTCATCCTTGCTGACGGAGGAGATGAGATGGAAAAATATGGAGAGCTAGAATGGTGATGCCTTGTCTGTACGAGGACGGTCCCAGAATAGAAACAAAAATAAGTCATCGAGTGGGAGATCTAAATCTAGAGGGAGATCTAAATCTCCAGGAAAACCTGTAAAGGTGGTGTGTTGGAAATGCGGAAAGGAAGGGCACTACAAAAGGGACTGTAAATCTAAAGCTCCTGATAAAGGAAAGGGATCTGATGATGCTCCTTCTATAGAGGTGAAAACTACCTCAGATGAAGGTGGGGATGTGTACTTGGCTTCTTCAAGTACACATGTAGATCATGAGGCATGGTTGATTGACTTAGGTGCATCCTTTCACTTCACTCCCCATAGAGAGTGGTTCTGCGAGTATGAGAAATACGATGGTTGTGATGTCTTCTTAGGGGATGATAGGAAGGCTAGAATCATTGGTTTGTGGAAAAGTAAAGTTGAAGTTGCAAGGTGGAAGGGTTAGAACACTTCCGGGTGTTCTGCATATTCTTGCATTGGCTAGAAATCTGATTTATATAAGCAAGCTAGATGATGCAAGTGTAAAAATAGTGTTCGAGAAGGATACCTGCAAAATGGTTCGGGGAGCACTGGTATTGATGCAGGGAGTTCGAATTGGAACTCTGTACAAGCTGCAAGGTAGCACTATTATTGATGGGTGCAACAGTTCTGTGGTTCTTGAAAGTGGAGCAGAAAATTTAGTGGTCTCTGGAGAGAAGACCATGTTGTGGCATCAAAGGCTTGGACATGTTGGAGAGAAGGGCCTTCGAATACTTCATGGTAAAGGTATGGTAGAAGGTATGAGTAATAGCTCTCTGGATTTTGATTTCTGTGAAAATTGTGTATATGGGAAGCATAATCGGGTGAGTTTCCCCTCTGGTAGTAAGAGGGCAAAACAGATATTAGAGCTTGTGCACAGTGATGTGTTTGGACATGTGAAGGTTCCATCATTGGGTAAGTTTGTGTACTATGTATCATTTATAGATGAATTCTCAAGGAATACATGGATATATTTCCTTAAGAAGAAATCTGAAGTCTTTGACAGGTTTAAAGAATTTAAGGCTCTCGTGGAAAATCACACAGAGAAGAATATAAAGGTGCTGAGGATAGATAATGGTGGAGAGTTTTGTAGCAAGGAATTTGAAGAATTCTGTAAGAAGTGTGGTATATCACGACAGAAGACTACTCCATATACACCTCTGTAAAATGGAGTTGTAGAAAGAATGAACAAGACGTTAAAGGGCAAGAAGCATGCTCAGTGGTGCCGAGTTAGGATAGGAATTTTGGGCAGAGGCAGTGGACACTCCATGTTACTTGGTCAACAGGTCACCTTCATCAGTGTTGGAGGATAAGACTCCATAAGAGGTATGGACTGGTAAGAAACCCTCTCTTTCACATCTAAGGGTATTTGGGTGTGAGGCATAAGGACATCTTCCAAAGGAGAAACGAACCAAGTTGGTTAGTAAATCTGAAAAGTGCATCTTTATTGGGTATAAGGATGGTTTAAAGGGTTATAAGCTTTGGAGCCCAGTAACAAGGAAGGTTGTGTATAGCCGAGATGTGGTGTTCAGAGAGGTGAAAGATGTTATTAAACATGAAGTCCAACCAAAGGAACCTGAGAAGATAGAGTTTGAGCTAAAGGAGGAAGAATCAGACTCTACAGTTGAGGAGGAATCAGAAGATGAAGAGCGAAGATCAATTCAAGAAAGTAGGCAGCCAGAAAGGTATAGTCCATCTGCTTTCTATTCAAATTTTGCTTTGTCTATTACTGATGATGATCCCAGAACTGTGAAGGAAGCAGTGGATTCAGAGGATGGAAAACTCTGGAAAGAGGCCATGGTTGATGAAATCGCATCTTTGCACAAAAATGAGGCTTGGGATTTGGTGGAGTTGTCGACTGGAAGGAAACCCATTGGCAGCAAATGGGTATTAAAGAAGAAGACAATTGTAGAAGGATAGCTGGAGAAATACAAAGCTCGTTTGGTAGCAAAAGGTTATTCCCAGGTGCTGGGAATTGATTTTGGTGATATTTTTTCTCCTGTTGCCAAGGTAACTTCTATTATATTACTTTTATCTGTTGCTGCTGCTTTTGATTTTGAGGTAGAATAGATGGATTTGAAGACAACATTTCTTCATGGGGATCTAGAAGAGGAAATATACATGAAGCAACCTGAAGGCTTTGCGGTGAAGGGTAAGAAAGAACTAGTATGAAAGTTAAAGAAGTCTCTGTATGGGTTAAAACAATCACCAAGGATGTGGTATAAAAAATTTGATACATTTATACGGGGACTTGGCTTCACCAAAAGCAAAGTATATCACTGTGTGTATTTTAAATTAATTGGTGACCGTGTTATTTATCTGGTCTTGTATGTGGATGATATGTTGCTAGTTGGAAATGACAAAGAAATTATCCAGGATTTGAAGACCCAATTGTCCTCCAAATTTGACATGAAAGATCTTGGTGCTCAAACTATAATTTGGGCATGGAAATTAAAAGAGATCGGGCAAAGAGGAAGCTCTGGTTAAACCAGAGGAAGTAGGTCGAGACAATACCGCAGAGGTTTAATATGCAGGATAGTAAATCGGTGAAGGTTCCTATTCCTGTAGGTGTGAGGTTATTTGCTGAACAGTGTCCCAAGACACAAGAAGAGGAAGAGGACATGTCTCGTGTTCCATATGCAAGTGTAGTCAGTACCTTGATGTATGCAATGGTCTATATTAGACCAGACATTGCACATGCAGTGGGAGTATTGAGCAGGTTTATGTCAAAACCAGGGGAGGAGCACTGGACAACAATGAAGCGGGTTTTCAGGTATTTGCATGGCACTAGTGATTATGGTTTGTGCTACCGAGGAAGATCAGGATTGGACAAAATGTTGGATATTCGTGGCTTTGTTGATGCAGACTGGGCTGGAGATCTGGATCAGAGAAGATCTACAAGTGGGTATGTGTTTAACCTATTTGGAGGTGTAGTCAGTTGGATGAGTAAGAAACAATTTGTAGTGGCACTATCAACTACAGAGGCAGAATACATGGTAGCCACTCATGCAAGCAAGGAAGCAGTTTGGTTACAGAGATTGTGTTCAAGTATGGGGTTAGTACAGGCAGCTATAAGGATAGACTATGACAGCCAAAGTGCAATTTTCTTGGAAAAGAACCCCGCATATCATTCAAAGACAAAGCACATTGATGTTCAGTATCACTTTGTGAAGGATATGATAGAAGACAAAAAGGTGTTGCTGGTAAAGGTGGACACTTTGAAGAATACTACAGATGCATTGACAAAATCTGTGAGCTCTGAGAAGTTCTCTTGGTGTAGAGAGACAATGGGCATTTCAGGGCTGGAAAAATGACTAAGCTCTCTTGTGGCCCCCCGTGGAAAGAAAACAACAAGTGGGAGAATGTTGGGTTGTGTTATATTCTTTCCACGACTAGCCCATGTAGTTAACCGGGGGTTAGAGGGGGGGAGGTCATAGGGGGTTTGAGGCATACCCATAACCCCACTTTATGGGGTCTGGGGCAGCGCCCCAGAAAATTTTGGTTTTGGACCCTATATTAGGATGGGTGGACCCACCTATGGTTTTGTGCATGATTTTTGCACATGTTTTTTTGGACGCGATGGTTTTCAGTCCATGGTATTGGATGTGATGGTTTTCGGTCCATGGTATTGGATGCTTCGACATGTATAAATATGTATTATAACATTGAAAGGAATATAATGAAAAATCAAGCTGGTAGTCCCGGTTTTGGGATCCAGGGGAAAATCTCTATGTATATGTGTTTTATGTGTTATGCTCTCGCGTTGTTTATTTTATGTGTTTTAGAATTCGTATGCAGGTAATTTCTGTACGGGGTTAAAACCTACATTCCTATGCTATTATAGGATAAAAGGGTTTCCTATTGCAGTAGGGGACTCTATTTTCTACAATTTGTAAAAATGCACAGTCTTCAACTCTAATTGTAAAAACAAATTATCTCTCCATAATCAGACCATTATGAATGGAGACTAAAAAAATGCTTGACTATTCCCCTTCCCCTAATTCACAATTTTGACATAGAAATTTTGATAATTTCTAATAATTAAGCAACAATCATGGTTCCAAATGTGAGTAAGATGATGACAAGAATTTAGACTTTAAATTTCTTAAGAAAACCAACCTCTTTTAGACTTCTCAAGGGTCTTTGCGAGCAATTTCAATGGTAATTTGTACTCCTATAGAAATCCCTCTATCTCTTGTAGCTTCATGTTGTCTCTTTCCTATAACTTTGCAATTCGGAGCTTGGTGCCTTGTATCTTTCTCCTATAATGATGGTAAATTTGTCATGGCATTCTTAAAACTTGTTTGCATGTTGAACGTTAAATGTGAACATGTGGTGAGCTTGCTTCGATCCCTTATTTAAGTGGAGATAGTTCGAGTGGTGGATGAGGAAGGCTCAATGCATAACATCAAGTTGGCCCACCTACCCTCATCAATATTTGTGCAACCCATCTCATTTGTCATCACTAGGTGATAACAAACACCTTTTCAAGGGATAACTATTTTTTCTCATTCATGCCCCCACAAGTGTGAATAACTTTTGACAAATTGTAGTTTTTTGCCAAACTATCCAAGACTTCTACTAGTTTGGTTAACTATTAAAATATTCCCTTTTTGCACAAACAATGTTTTCCTTATGCTTTGAAAGAATTCAGAGGGTGAGTTTCAAAGAGTTTCATACCTGATGCTTACCTTTCATGGCACTGGAGAGTGTTATTTGTTTCATTTGTAGGTATTTTCATGGTACTATTGGTGAGCAGACAATCTTGTAGTAGGTTACAGAAAATCTTGTAGCTACTTAGGCCCCTTTTCAAAGTTGGAGGAAGTGACTATGCTGATGTTATTGATCTCGAGTTTTTAACCTTTGTTGGAGGTTGTGGTCTTCTTTAGGAATGATTTTATTGCTTTGTAAATTGAGACTTTAGGATTTTTGCAAGTTGTTACAGGATTGTGTAGTCTCTTGTAGTAGTCATAAAGGTCCTAATTCTCACTAAAATACCATTTTGAACTAGCAAGGAGACTTGATAATTCATGAGGGAACATATGATGCTAATGGAGAGGGATTTGATAGTGGTTGTGGTGGAAAAAAATGAAGAAGTTGAGATATTTCATGGTTAGAAATAATGAACAATGGAGGAGGAAATAGGCTATGATGCATGGTGATGAAAGAGTTATGTGTTAAGATGCTTCAGGTGTCTTTATCTAGCACAATGGGAAAATTTTACTTGACCTATAGATTTTTCTCGAAATTGGGCCTTCCTATAGCATTACTGGAATTTCTTGTAGCAATTCAGGGAAGATGGAAAAAATGTATGTGAAGGAGTTGGTGATGGAGGTTTGATGTGGTGGATGATGAAAGAAGGTGGAAAATGGTGGAGGGGTACCATCTGGGCCAACTGGGAATGCTTGAGTGGATGGGTTGGGCTGATGGTGCAAGCTTAACTATTTAACTTGTTTTGTTGTTTTTTCTATGGTACCTGCACATAAGTCAAGGTGAGAAAATAAATAAATAAATATATATATATATATATATATATATATATATATATATATATATATATATATATATATATATATATATATATATATATATATCTTCTTTTCTCATTTAAAAAGAAAAAAAAAAATTATGCCTACTGGCTACTTCATGGAGGTTTTCAGCCAGTGGGTCTGTCCCAAGTTACTTGGAGGAGGTTTTCATCTAGAGTTCTTATTCTTTTTTTTAAGACTTACAGACTGCCTCATAGATGTTTTCAGCTAGTGAGTCTACCTTAAGTGCCTCAAAGGAGGTTTTCGCTTAAGGCTTTTTTTTCTTCTTCTTTGTTATCCAGAGACTAAATGGATTGGGAGCTCTAATACTCTCAATTAGATTCAATTCCTTACTTATTGAATTGGTAAAAGGGAGGGTCTTCTTGTATACTTTTAACTGATATCCATTTACTAAAATTGGACCTTGTTCCTCATCTCTAGTCATGATTTTGACTAAGCCATTATCATGGCACTTCTAAATTGGATAAGGCCCCAACCATATGGTCATGACCTTACCCTTTTTGAACTTGGAGTCATATAAGAGGGCCCAATCACCATCCTGGAAGGCTATGGTTTTAATGTGCAGGTCATGCCAGACTTTTCTTTGCAATTGGACTATTTTACTGTGTAATAAAGACTGCATTCTATATTCATCTAGTGCATTCAATTGTTGTAACCTATCTACCCGTGCTTTAGTCAAATAAATATCAAGTTGGGCTACCATCTTTAAGGTGTTGTACTCAAATTCAATTGACAACAAAGCTTTCTTATCATAGACTAACTCATAGGGGGTAAATCCTGTGGTGGTTTATAGGTGTTATTGTAGGCCCAAGTGGCTCAACATGTATTTTTTCCTAATCATTTTTGTTGTTGTCGATCACTTTGGTCAGAGTGCGCTCCAATACTTTATTGGTGACTTCCACTTGTCCATTTTCTTGAGGGTAATATGGAGTGGAATGTTGATGTCAAATGTGGTGTTGCTTCATTATCCCTTTAATGTGATTGGAGGTGAAATGGGAGCCTTGCTATATCATCAATCCTCTCAGAAAATCAAACTTGTAGAAGATATTTTCCCTTGAAAATTCAACCACTTTTTGTTCTATTGTTTCTTTCACTACCTTCACTTAAACACACTTGGTCATGTATCCAGTGCATATAACGATGTACTTCTTCTCCCTAGATGGGGGATCAATGGGACCAATGAAGTCCATGCCTCACTTTTCAAATGGTTTCAAAGAAACTTAAGGTTGGAGGGGCATTTCATTCTTCTATGTATGTTTTCCCATCCTTTGGCTTTCATCGCTCTATGAAGTATATCTCTAGGAATCCTTGTGAAGGGTTAGCCAAAAGTATCATTCTTGGGGTGTTTTATAAGTTGTCATATTTGTAGCAAAATGGCTCCCATAGGGTCCATTATGGCAAGCAGATAGGATTTCATAAAATTCATCCTCCCTCACGCATCTTCTCAGAATATGATCAAGCCCCAACTGGAAGGGGTTTCTCCCAATGCAAGTGTAGGAGGAACTTATCCTGACAATCTTACATTTGTCCTTTGAAGATAGGTGAAGAGGGAGCTGGATAGTAGCTAGGAAATTAGCAATTTCAATGAACCATGGATATAAGAGTGATATGGCAAAGAGATGCTCACTAGGGAGTCGGTTATTTATCACTTCTTCCTACAGACAAAGGGTAGTCTTGATAGAAAGTCTGCAACAACATTATTCTTTCGAGGTTTTTCAATAATAGTCAAGCAAATTTCTACAACAATAATAACCATCTAATTATACAAGCATTCACATCTACTTTATTCATTAAGTACTTGATTATTGCATGGTCAATTTTCACAAAGACTTGATAAATAGTGATGTAATGTCTAAATTTGTTTAAATAATGTATGCTGACAAGAAAATCTTTTTAAGTTACTGTGTAGTTTAACTCAACCTTGGACATATTTTTTCTAATGAAAGAAATTGCATAGGGGAGTTTACCTTCAAATTGTCCTAGAGATGGGCCCAATTACTTTCTCTAATGCATATGTATTTATATGAAAGGGTAGAGTCCAATTTGGACCTCTGAGGATAGGTGTTGTCATTAGTTTTTATTTTATCCCCTTCAATGCTTCTTGATGTAAATTTTTCCAACAAAACTCAACATCTTTTGTTAGTAATGAAAATAAAGGAGAAGCAATTTTACTAAAATCTTGTACGAATATTTAATAATATCCAACAAGGCCTAAAATACTTGTAACAACTTTTTGTTTTTTAGGAACAATAACATTTTTTATGATGCCTATTTTGTTAGGGCCCACTTGGATTCCTTTTCAAGAGAGGAAATTCCCTAAGAAAATTCCCTCATTCATAAGAAATGGACATTTCTCATGGCTCAAGAATAGGTTCATCTCTTCACACTTTTGAAATACCTTGCTTAGGTTTGAGAGAGCCTCTTAGAAATCATCCCCATAGGGTGTAAATTCATCCATGTATATTTCTATTGAATCATGCACAAGCCTCAGAGAATATATTCAACACACCCCTTTGGAAGGTGGCAGGGGCATTACATAGGTTGAATGGGAGAACATTGTAAGAAAATTTTCACCATGGACATGTGTTGGTAGTCTTATCATGATCCTCAAAACTGACCTGGATTTAGTTGTATCCACTAAATCCATCCTAAAAGAAGAATAACTTTTTCCGTGCAATGACATCAAATTTTGTCAATAAAAGGAAAGAGAAAATGATCCTTCCAAGTGGCTTTTTTGAGTTCTTTGTAGTCAACACAAATTCTCCATTTGCCATTTTTCTTGGGAGAAATGACTAGGGGAGACATAAATTGAATATCTAAGATTGGATAGATGAATCTTCCATCCAACAATTTTTGTAATTCATCTTCCACAATATCTTTTAATGTAGATTCATTCACCTTTGTGGCTAGTGGAAAGGTTTGTTATCCTCCTTGATATATATATGGTGAGTTCACATAGAAGGATGTATTCCTTTCATCCCCTTGTAGTCCCATGAAAATACATGAATATGTTCTTTTAAGATAGTGTTCAATTGGTTTTCTTGATCATCTAAGAGAAAGGGGATAATTTTCAAGGATTTAGAGGGGCTAATTTCTATGGTTTTTATTGTTTTTCTCAAAACAAATAGTTAACAAATCTTACCTCGAACTATCTTGAGAACAATTAGGATTCCCTATAAATGATTCTTCTTTCAAGCCATCAGTATTCATGGTAGAAGGATATCAGTTTTATAGAAATTTATCAATCAAATTATCTTCATAAATTTGCCTACTACTAATGGTGTCTTTTAATGTACATATAGGGTAGGATGATGATATGCAATATTCCTCTTCTTCTTCTTCTTCTTCCTCTACCCATGTAGGAAAGTCATTTTTAACAAGTGGTTGAGCTAGTGGGTATAATAAAAGTTGTTTTCTTCATCTCCCATTGGTTATGGTCATGTTCCTAGCCCTACAACTAATGCATGTATCAATGGTGGCTAGCCAGGGTCTTCATAAGATGAATGGATAGCCATTAAAATTTTCCTTGGGCTGAAGGACAAGCGCTAGTACAAAATGGATAATTAATTACTAAAACAACGACTAAAACTTATATATAAATGACCATTTTTCAGTCGGTGACCAATAGTGGCTAATTTACAGTATCTTATAATGCGACCAACGTTTAGTCATTTTTAGCTTAGTTATTAATTGTTTGTCTCAATTTTATCATCTAGTAGTATATTTAGTCATAAATCTGGTCACTAATTTAGTCATTAATTGCCACAATTAATGACCAAATACACAACAAAATATACTACTATATGATCATCCCAGAAAACCAATTAATGACCAAAGAAATATGACTAAAATGTTGGTCACGTTATAAGATATTGTAAATTAGCTACTAATAGTCATATATATGCAAATTTTAGTCATCATTTGAAACTAATTAATGACCAAAGAAATATGAATAAATTTTGATCGTGTTATAAGATATTGTAAATTAGCTACTAATAGTCATATATATGCAAATTTAAGTCATGATTTGAAACTAGTTAATGACCAAATAAATATGACTAAATTTTGGTCGTGTTATAAGATATTGTAAATTAGCTACTAATAGTTGTATATTAATTAATGAGCAAATAAATATGACTAAATTTTGGTCGTGTTATAAGATATTGTAAATTAGCTACTAATAGTTGTATATATGCAAAATTTAGTCGTTATTTGTAATCACAAATTTATCATTTATAGTAGTCATATATCTTTTTTTTGTAGTTTCATATTCATTATATAAACATCTGATTTAATAGTTTATACTCATGTCATTTACTTTCATTAATAATCATTATAAATGAATAATTTACTTGTATATTCGTTTTATTTGTGTTCATCATTAATCAATACAAACGACTAATTTAGTAGTTTTATGTGTTCATTATTAATCAACATAAATTAATTAGTATGATTTTGTGACTAAATTAAAAAAATGTCATACAATGTTCACCTAATATGAAAACGCAAAGTTGCATATGTTAATTACAATATTAAATAATATCAAATACAACTATAAATAATTTCAACCACATAAATTATATTATATGAAATGTCAAGTATTACAATATGAGTTTCCAACTTAATATTGGTTGGACTACAATTTACACATAAAATATTGTTTCATTGCTTCAAAACATTATAATTATGTTTCCAAAGAATTATATGTGAATTCACCAACTCTGAAAACTTGACCATCAATCTCTATGTGTCTGTCTCATGGGGGATACTGGCTTTAAATGATCACTAGACTGGTTCTCTTCTCTCTTTTTCTGCATTTATCGCTCCAATGTTATTGTTCTCTTCCTTCAATTCTTTCTTTTTACCATCAATACTGAGTTCCTCTTCTGAAAACGAAAGAAGTAACAATGCAGAGTATAAGACATAAAAGACGACAAACACTAGAATATAAACTAAAGTAAACTAGCAATTGTACCAAAAGGTACAAAGAGAGGCCAATAGATTTATGAAGTTGGAATTGTTGAATTTTTATAAAAGGTCGGGCCACCTTCTTCGCTGCTATTGATATTGTACAGTTTATTAAATATGAAATAGAGTAAAAGATATAGGAGACAGTACAGACTGGGAATGTAAGATCTTTATACTGGAAGTGAAAAAGAGAACAAAGCAGCATGTCAAAGCAGAAATACTTAAAGAAAAGCACAAGACTTTCTATTCATTCAAATGTATTTAAAAATGCTGACATGACTGAAGCAGAAAAGAAGAGAATTAGAAAATTTCATTTAAATGTATTTTATTTTAAAAACAAACAACTAACCACTCTATAAATGTCATTGCAGAAGCCCATGTAAGGTAAACATATTCCTATATAACTTTTTTGAAAAAAGAAACAAAGATAACTTAACGTGAGTAGCATAACATCTAGCATTCCATGAACAATAGAAACCACACTCAAAAGCCCAAATCTATGTAAACTAAGTTTTTTTATTAAAATTGTAGGTACAAAAAAACTTATGACACTCCATAACTATGCATCATGTTTGGTGGAACATAGTAAACTTATTACACTTGAATACTTCTAAATATTTTACTTGGTATTGTGTGTTTATCACAAGCAATTATACAGGAGATAGTTAAATGCTTTGCAATGTATTTTTTGAAATTTTACATATGGTCTACACATAGAGACATGTTTGGTGGCTAACATATACAATACAATTAAATCTAGTACAACCTACCCCATACACTGAAACTCTCTTCAACTAAAATTGATGTGTTGTCCATCAAATTTCTACAATCTACAGACAAGTGAACCTTTCACAAAATTCTGTAGTTGCATTCACAAGTACACCCTCGCCCTATGGAGATGCAAACTTATCTCTGTTTTTCTGACCTACCCATTATCAACTAAACATGACTTGTGCTCTGTCATGTTTGTGATATTCAAGACTTACAAGTTACAAGTCATTTGTGCAGAAATTCTCACTGCACATGACCTTCTGCTTAAAAATATTCATAATACAACATTACAGACTAAATCCAATTCAAAACCAATTCCAAATACAATCTATCTAAGGGTCACACTGTGCTTTCCATTCCACATTAGTACTCTGTTTTGGATGGCGTTGCAAACAAGACAGAAAAGAAACAAGAATCCTAATTCCAATGGCCCGCCATTAACTATCAAGAAAAAGCTATGAACCCTTAAGTGGGATTTAGATCGTCAAACATGGACGCCCATGACCAAATCCTGCCACTATTAGCAGGTGAAACTCGATCATTACACTGAGGAGTACAGCCACGAAAATCCTCTGGCTCGGCTTTCAATCTCAAGGGACTTTTCTTCTTCTTAGCATCCCTGCTGCCAAAAACCTCCGCCTCCCCATTCTTAAGAGCCAAAGTAGGCAGTATCCGCCCAAGAGCCTATAGCTGCGATTTCCTCTGCAAAATATCTTCGAAGCTAAGACATAAAGAGTCGGATCCGAAGGTGGTGGCGGGCTGAGAAAACCGCGAACAAATCTCCAAACACGGCACTTCGTTTTCTTTAAAGAAATGTCAGCATGAAATGGATACCAAGATTCTCATACAATACCAACAAAGAACATATGGGGTTGATAATAACACACATATCATGTAATTAACTAGTATCTGTTACTGATACCATAACGTTAGGAAGATTATATGGAAATCCTAGTACTTAATAGAGGTATCACTATTCTTATCTTATGACATGAACCCTTAGCTAATACGATAGATTGAGCTAAATATGTAACCATGTTTAAGCTGATCGAGTAAGAGTTATGTTGGAACTAGTATCGCAGGCTTTTTTCTAGGCGTAGTGTTTCCCATTGATTTGTATGGTTCATTACTGGTATAGTCGTAATCAACTGTATTTGAGCTTGATGCTTGTAACTGCATGACTCTGATTGGTATGCTATGTTGAAAGCAATGGAAATCATTGATATTCGTTTACCTTTGTTGGATTATGTCGTGGCCCAGAAGAGTCGCATATTCAATCTCGACAAAGTGGAGAAGTTTCCACTTCAAGTAAAATTGGGAGCCTAAAGTTATAAATACAACTAGAAAGAAAGAACTAGGAAATAAGAAGGAAGCATATTCGGTTAAAGAAAATGCATTTGTGGCCATAGAATTTAGGCAAGGAAAAAACACATATTAATGAAGATTGTCTGATAAAGACACTCTTTGGAAACAGCGAAAGTGGAAAAATCGTGAACTCTCATGGAAAATGAATTTTCTCTAAAAATTACAACGAATAACATTGGAAAACTATTGGTTTGGCAAACCAAGTAGATGAAGGAAATTCAAAAATAGCAACATGCACTTTCCAAAATTAACAGAAAATACAAAGTTAGATTCAAGTCGGGAAAAATGAAAAAAATATTAAAAAACACAAGAAATCGGGCTAAATGAGAGTAAAAATAGTGAAGGTTTGGACTGAGCATCGGTAATAGTTGAATTTTACATTCTGTAAAATTTTAACAGAACAAAATATTTTAAAAATGCCATAAATATTAAAAGATATAAAGTAAAGAATATGCACCTGAACATCAAAGACATCACCCCACCCTCAGACCTGAACCGGAATTCCAAACTAACCATAGAATTGAATATGTTATTCATCATGGAAGAGTATGCTGTAATAAATATTTTTTTGCTTTGTTAGCGAATGACGCCAAATAAAAAACTTAATGATGTGATGAAGCTCTGCTAAGGGGAAGCTGATCTCACTGCTCAGTCTCTGAACGGTTTTTAAATAAACCAAATGGAACTCTAGGTAACCTTAACGAAACCATAAATCACTACTATTATAACCTATATTGTCTGGTTTTTCTACTCGGATCAGGGATGGAGAGTCACCCGCAATCCATTCTTGATGAAGGGACTGAGCCCCAACTTCGGTGCAGCAACAACATTCTCATCCGCCAATTTGAGACGATATCGAGACAGTATAGAAGCCGCCACCCATTTCACCTACAGATAAGCAAAATCCTTCCCTAGACACACCCTTGGTCGTGCACTGAAAACTGGGAATTTAAAACCATCTTGTGAAGTAAACACTCCATCCTGGAGCCATCTCTCAGGCTTGAACTCTCTGCAATATTTTCCCCATATCTTCTCCATTCTCCCCATGGAATAAATGGCCTGGAGAACGATTGTTCCCTTCTTCAAAACTCTCCCGCCAGGCAATATGAGGTCGTCTTCAGCCAGCTCTTTGACATTCAACGGAACGGGCGGGTACAACCTTAAGGTTTCAGATAGCGCAACATGCAAATAATGCATCTCTTTGAGATCCTCCGTGACAAAACCCTTGTGGGAATTGTAATCATTATCTGATGGTGACAGATTGAAGATCCGTCAAATTTCTAGCAGTATCTTTTCTTCAACATCTGGGTGTTGGATGAGAAGCCAAAAGAACTAGGAGAGCGCAGCAGAAGTAGTGTCCCGCCCTGCAAGCACGAAGTTTATACACATATCTCGGAGATCTCTATCAGATAACAAAGCGTGGCCATCATCGTCAAAACGCATTTGCATCAGATTAGACAACGTAACAACCCACAGATGACTGGTGCCACTCGCGAGTTCTTCTCGTCGGTGTACAATTATTTGCTCAACAAATTTGTCAACGGTTCGCAGAGACCCCTGGAGCTTTTCTTCAACTCTGATGCCCAACAACTTCATTGCCTTCCATACAGGGAAAGGCATAATGAATCTATAGGCGGTGGCTTCAGTTGCTTCGTGAAATGCTTTCTCGACCTCAAAATCTAAAATATCTTCCACAGTGAAAATATCTTCAAGAAATAAAAGAATTGGAAAAAGCAGTAATGCAACTCAAAGGGCCAGGTTCAATGCATAGCAGAACTGGAGGTGAAAAGAAAGCAACTCATATATTTGGAAAAAGCAGTGAACTTCAAATCAACGGTTGAAACTGTCAAACTTGATCAAACGGTTCAGGTTAAAAGTGTTGACAATTGTTGATGCATAGGAAGGCCTATCGGCCTAAATATAAAGGATTTATATGGCATATACCTAACATCAACAATGTCAATGCCATATTTCCGAGAAAAGCAAGAAACTCGAACAAGTTTTCTTCAGTTGGGCAATAGTGGCCACTATGTGGCCAAATGACCTGTATAAACAAAGAAAATAAAACGTCACCATATAAAATAACACCTTAGTAACTTAGTATTCAACCTTTAGGATAATTTTAGGCACAATCATGCCAACTAAGTTACATGCTAAAAATATTAGGTTGTAGATAACTCGTGAAAACAAATAATATGAGGTGTGATGCTTAATCCTTGTCATTTTATTCTCAATAGCATTTCATTCTCTAATGCATCATGTGCTCAAATAACAACATGAAATTAAACGTTTCTAATAGTCATGAAAATATTTTAACACAAAACAACTAAAAGGATTTCAATCAATATCGTGTAATACTAATTTCATCTTCAAGCTTTGGATGTTGTTTAAATGAACATGATACCAAATATTTTCAATTTCATAGTTAAAAAAAAATAAAAAATAAAAGGAAACATTCAAAATACAATCAACAATAAAGAGAGGATATCATGGAATGGACATTGCAATTAAAAAAAAAAAAAATACCTTTCCATTAATGTCTGGAATTCATATAACATTTGTTTTCCCAAAATAACCATGAGTTGAAAGAACCACAACATTAATGTTGGAAATAATACTGAGAGGGGGGGTGAATCAATATTATTAAATTCTTTTCAATATATCTTCTAGATTTTACTTTAATTTATTCTCCAGATATTGATCATTAATTTGTATGTCAGTACCATATAATAATGAGAAAGAACAAGAAAAACAGATAGTCACACCAAAGAACACCAGATATAAGGTGGAAACCCAATGTGGGTGAAAACCACCTGCTGCAATATGTCTCTATCTTCTTTCAATTAGAAACTTCTTTTACAATGATTTTGTACTGGTGCAGTCCTTTACCAGTACGCAAGCTGCAACCTGCTGAGAGCTACAACCCTCTCTCGTTTTCCAGTCTCTCCTGGAAAGGAGCTACAACCCCCTTAGCTCTTGTACTAGCTGATCTACTAGTACGTAGGTTCTGACCTACTTCTTTTCTTCCAAGGACCTTGTTTCATTAATTTTCAGACTGGATCCATGAACATCAAATAATCATCAAGTACATGTGAATCAACCAATCTCCTTTTACAATCACACAATGAGTCAACCAATAACTGTTACAGGGAAAAGTGTCTGCTCAGAACTGCTTATCCCACTAAGGTGTGATAGCTACCTTAGAAACAAACAAAGTAAAACTACTTTCGTTTTTCCTTTATGAAGTATAGATAGAGAGGAACAAAGAAGACCAACCTCTGTCTTGTGCTAATCTCCTGGTTCGATTCCTCTCTTCCTTGATAGTCTTTCGCTACTTGTTCCCTTGCACGTCTAGCTTCACAGAGTACCTGTAAGATCACAGTATCATAGCACTATACAAGAATATGGATCTATAATCATAAAAAATCTAGGATCAGATGTAAATTGACCATACAAATGCAGCAAATATAAATGACACAAGAGTATGGAGGAAAACTTGAATAGCTTTTATTTATAAACAAGAAAGAGCCAAGGTGAGTTACAACCAGTTGTTCTGACCCAGCATCATCCTCTCAGCAAGGAAGCCCCTCTTCACCTCATACAAAGCGTAGATCACCCAACAATCTGATGTTTGTCTTAAGAAACCAGCAGCAATTCCTTACAATATGCAAAATTCCAGCCTCTGGATCTCTGGGATGAGGGATCTATATATAGATATCTGTAAGGGAGATGAGTCAGTTTGTGATTTGATTAGTGTCTTCCCTCTGATAGTTCTTGCTTCCACTTGGAGATTGATGATCTCTTACTCATCCTTGGTCGAATTCAGAGAGGCAAGTGTCACAGGAGAAGTTTCTGGAAGCTTCCATTGCCTCTCCACCTCGCGGAATGACAATGCCATTTGTCATTTCTCGCCCATCGCACCCCATAGAAGGGCTTTTTGAAATGCAACACACCCACACAGTGTATTTAGGTGAGATGCAATGCACTTGGCCTGTGGAGCAGCTGAAATGATCCTGTTTTGACCAATTCTGAGTAGTTTTTCATGGAGAACTTCTGGGAGAAGCTGTAATCAGTTGACCTTGTTCCTTTAGGGGTTAGAACAACACTTTTAGGGACTTAGGAGCCCTTGGTTTATGGACATTTTATGCTTGGGGTTGCAGTGCCCAAAAATGTCTATAACAGTTGCCCCCTAAAGCATGAGGTTGTTAATCTTTTGATGTCGGGTGAAATGCTTTATTATGAGGATTCGAAGTTCTCTCAAGCTGGGAGGAGACCTGTAATAAGATACAATACAATACATTATCTTCATAGTATTTTCATGATCTAGCTGAGGCAGGCATTCCCATGCTCAGCTTTATAAATTCATTTTCATGTACATAGTACAGACAATCGTCTGAGTGTAGACTGATGATTCTGATAGAGCCATCATCCCTTTGATTGGATGATTATCTGTGCAACAATGATGTACATTTGATGTCTTTATTTCCCTGAATATATATCACAGCCCGGATGGATGAAACTAGATCCGGGGTCTTCAATCTCATTCGATCTTCACTCGAAGTACAAGTCTATGCATGTGAGAGATGTTCTGGAGTCGAACATGGAAAGACATCGCTTGATTACTAGCCAATGATATAAGCTGTTAACAAGCACGAGAGGAATCACCGATAATGATAATGACCCTCAAGGTACTGCAGTACAATTCACGTGGTGTGAATAAAGGACTTGGTGTCGAACACCACGCAAAATCTTTCGGTCGAAGGCCATTAATGTAAACCTGTCGCCGGAAGTGAGAAACTTGCCATTGAGGCATGCAAGCTTCAAAGTACTGAATGGGGTGTTCCTAGATCGACTTCTTGGATAATGAGCTGATGTCGACAAGAAATGATCCGTCACAGGAGGGCCTTAATGAATCCCACATCAATGACACGGAACGGAGCAAATGATTTTAATGGAGGTGAAAACAATCTGGTGATATAAGGTTCAGGGTGGCGGTCATGAAAGAATGGAGTATAAATGTATTGTAGCGGGTGAGACACAGGTGAATTCTCTGAATGACTTCTCTTGAACATATCGGCGACACTGACGTGATGGATTGGTAGCATTAACCCCAAATGTGGATGGTGTGATGGGACCATGGTGATGTGACCGGTGAATGAAAAAACCCAACCCGACTTGGATGCGGAGTGAAAGTGTCATGTTCAAGAGCGACTTGCTACCAACAAAGTTTCTTCAAGTTTTCTTCCCAATTTTTCCCTAGTCATTGCTGACCAGTACCTCTTTATTTTTGCCAAGCTTGAGGAGGATAACATATGCTTGTTCTATAATTTTCCCTTTGGGCAAACCCATTGCTATGTTTTAACGAGCCTAGCGATAGTGAAACTCGTTCTCGTCTATAGACAAGTTTGTCGCTATTAAAATTTTAACGAGTTTAACGACAAAGATAACTCGGTCCTTTTCAATTTTAGAGAGTCTAAAAAGGAACGTAAAGGAAACTCCAAAATTCCTTTTTCGTCATCTAATCCCTTAAGTCCGAAAAAGTATAAAACAATACAGAAGGGATGAATTTTCAATACTTTTAACGAGCCGAACAAAACAAGCGCTCTATCTTTTTGTGTAATAATCCCTCAGGTCCAAAAAGATTAAAATCTAGAGGAGGGATAGCACTCCCGGTCCCTTTAACGAGCTAGAGAGGTCAATGGCTTGGCAATCTTTTCATATTTTACGAGTCATTTGAAAAGAGCTTAAAGGAGACTCATCTTTTAAGGAACGAGTGATAAAATTGGGTAGCAACTGATTCCAGGTAAGGTTTGGAATTTTCCAATCACGGCAGTGTTACAAGGATAGCTAGTGAGATCACTCTTCGTAGCTGTTCCTCAAAAAGGGGTAAACAATCAAATGGAAGGTGAATGATCGGCCAATGTAAAAGTGGAGGTGACGGTGCAAACACGACCGAGGCTTTAAAGGCTGAAGTATTACATTCACGATGGTTATTTACCGGAAATTGGTTCATTTTTTAATGAGCTTAAACTCTGGAGGAACATGTGCTCATTGCTTATGTTTATTTTTTAACGAGCATGAAGTCCGCGCTAAAACTACTCGATTAATCCAGTCGTATGATAAGAATGTCTCATATATAAAAATGGCAACTTTTAGAGTTTTGCCCCACATCCTTTCTTTATGCAAGTTAGGAAACGACCAATCCTACGAGTTTAAAGGGTTAGAGGACCTAAAAATTTAAAAAAATAAATAGTCGCTCTTCGCTTGCACGCCAACAGGTTTTCATGCCCCCAGGTATAAAACAGAGTTTCAAGGTCACCCTTCAAATCACCAACAAAACATTTGTTTTATCAGGAAAGGTATACCTCTTACAGGTTACCAAAGATTGTTCTATTCACGGCATAAACAAAACACTTCTTCGGCGATGTTTATCGAAATAAACAAAGGTGAGTGACAATGCCTTCCAACCCACATAACTTTGACAAGAGAATCTTATTCCAGTCCAACTCCCTCTTCCAATCACGGACGGGAGTACGGAGGTCATATACTCCCGCGGAAACCTACCCTATACCTGAAGTTTTCCTGCCGAAGCAGACCAGGGTGCATGCCCCCTGGGTTTCAGTCATGTCCCCCGAATCACTCGTGCTCATCGGGCGGACGGACTGGGGATTGAGACATTTCTTGCGTGAAAATACCATTCAGGGATGGTATATGACTATTTGCTATGCGTGAACTGGGGAATGAAAGTTGGTCTACGAGCTTGACCACTCTTCCTTCGTGCGGAAAACACATTACTCTAAAGAGTGAGGAGACAATCGCTCCCATGCAATAAATATAGTCTCGTCCAAGGAGTAGATTATAATCCAGGGGTCCTTGAACTACCATTACGTTCATTTGAACAATTTTCCCCCTCAATGTTATGGGCACATTGGGAAGGATCCCTAACGGTCGACTGGTTCCTTTATCAAAGCCTGTTAGATTTCTCATCTCAGGCAAAAGCGATGGCGAACCAAGCGCTTTCCAAGCAGTCGAGGAAAGGATACTCACAGAAGCCCTATGATGGTACCAGCCATAACCATTCTATATATTTGAACAATGATTCGGAATGGTATACTAGCCGGTAAAAGGGGTCTGCCCAGTTGATTCCAGTCAAAAGAGACAACTAGGTTGCTTGGAGGTGGGACCGAATAGACGGTCGGGTACGACTCTGACGAAATTCCTTCCTGCGGTAAAGGAACGGGTAAATTGCCCCCATGTTCATCGGAGTTTGTGCTCACAAAAAGAATTTGGACGGTGTCATCCTTGTTCTCTTCGGTGACTGTATCATTTGAAGATGGAACCTCTGAAGGCAAGACCGGGTCAACTGCCGCCTCGACCTTTTGACTTTCGTCTGGTATGGGTTCAGATGGTTTGTCTTCAATGATAGATGCTTCAGCCGACCACCTGAGCGGGCCAGCCGGATTTTCAACTAGTGACGGACTCGGCAAGAGTTTTTATATCCAGGATGAAGTCGTAATGGTGAAACCAGACGATCATCCAAAACCTTTTTAGCTTCGTCTAAGAAGGGACAACGGTGGACGGCATGATCGCCTTCGCACAGTTTACAAGGAAATCTATATTTTCCTTTTTGTCATGGGGCTTCACTTTCACTAGTCGACGGTGTGTTTTCAACATGATCATCAGAGGTTGACGAAACCGGGTTGTTCAAACGAGGAGACCAGTCCCTTAAGATCCGAGGGATGCAAGGACAATCTCTATGATAGTGGTCTCCTTTGAAAATGACACATGGCGATTTAGGCCTGGTCGGTGCAGTGTGTGGATTTTCGTTAGACGACGCTCGTTTGCCCCCTTTCTCTTTTGGCTCCTTCTTCTTCTTCTCTTTCTTCTTCTTTTCCTTCTTCTTCTCAGGTACTTGACTTTTGGCTTTACCGGCCCCATCAAGCGAAGAGGAAGGAGGAGAGGAAGAATTGGAGGAAGTAGAAGGTTGGTGGGTAACTCTGGAATCGTCTAGTTGCTGACTCGATTGTTCAGGAATTGCGGTGTTCTGAACGACAGAGGTTGAGAAGAGCCATACAGGCAAGCCGATCGTCAGTCCTGGAAGTGACAATGTGGCCATATGGGGCGCACCAACATCTCCCCAAGAGGAGAAGGGACTAGGATTTCCTCCAAGTGGAATTCCTTGGTTGGTGGATTCCATTTTCTCAACCCAAGATCAACGTAGGAAAGGGTGATGAATATTTCGTTTAAAATAAATTTTATACGCTTTGACACAACTTGTTTTTTCAATTTTTAAGAGTCAAGAAAAAACAAAAGATGACTCTAGTCGCCTTCGATTTTTAATGAGCCTGAAGTGACAAGTGCTCAGATGGACCTTTTCCGTTAAAGAGTCTGAAAAGGAACGAAAGGGACTGCTCTGGAAATCTAGGTAGAGGGATTACCAAACCAATCGCAAAACTGCAGAATACTTTTTACGGTACGGCAGTCAATCTTCCTGAATGCTGTGTTCAGTGCATTGCGATCGATAGGGCGGCAGACACGGCTTCCTATGGATAAAGGATTAAGCCTATTGTGGTCTCCCAAAATATACTCGACGGTACGTGGGAGCACAAGTCCGTACTGGCACTTATCGTCTCAAAGTGGAGGAATCACCCAACCATCAGTGAGAACAACACTTACCAGGCTTTACGACGCCGGAATACACCTCTAGCCTAGACTTATAAATGTTGTGCGTTAGGTTCCAAAGCGTTGTTAGATTCATTGAATTTATTTTATAGTTGATCTTGTTTATGAAGTTTGCCTTTCAGGTTCACCGCGAGATGTAGTATAATTCCCAAAATGCAATCTAAGATGATAAACAATCTTTTTATCTTCTTTGTGCAATGAAAATCCTAGCTACTAAGGAAAGAAAGACAGAATTCTTTCACAAAGAGCAAAGAGCACACTCTAAATGCACTTTCCTAAATAAAAACAATCAGACTGTCTAAATGCAAATGCACATGCATGTATTTGCTTTCGACTTTCTTAGTATATGAATGATAAAAAGAAAGTTGATGCACAAATCTGAATTTCTTTTCAAGCGACAATTATCAACAAGTTTCTTTTCGAAATCAAAAATAGAGGCAATCACAACACCTTACGATTTTGAAATGAATACTTGTTTTTGACACTAGAAAAATTACAAATTCAGACCAAAAAAAATAGTAACAAGATAACCAACTATCAACAACAATCAAACTCTTTCCTATGCTTGAAAACGACACTTGCGACGCTTTCAAATCAAAGGACGACAGTACGATTACGCTACTTTTGCAAAGGAGAACTGAAAATGACTCAACAAACACACAAAAACATTTACAGTTCTTTTGTACAAAGGAGGCGGAATAACAACAAGGAAAAGGGGTTTCAAACAGAGATATACTGATCACAGGCAGCAAAATTCATGAATAGAACTGGAAAGAATGAATCACAGAAACCAAAACTGAACAATGCCTAGTCTGATCAGCGCACCTGTAACACAAGGAATTTGAAATGCAGCGCACCTACTACACTCGGGAAGTGCGCTGAATTTCAGATTCTCAGAACAATACCCGCGCTGGGCCAGAAACGAGACTTTGCTTGGGTTCCGGGTCACAGTTTGCAGTTCAGTTCATGGGTTTTGGCCGAGCAAAAGGTAATCAGCAATGCAACAATCAGGGGTAGATCTAAGGAGGATCTAAGAGCTACTACAAGGGGAAATTAGAGAGTTTGTGAATCAGTTGTTTAAATCATAAACAGATTCGGGAGATTGACTGAAGCGGCATTTATCTACTTTGCATTTGCACAACAAATGCAGTTCGAAAGCTACCTAGCACGACTTCAGACTCCATCTGTAAGTTTATGAAACAGACAACAATGAAGATAAACAAACAAACTAATTCGTCCCTAGTGGAGTCGCCATTTTGTTATAGGGAAAAGTGTCTACTCAGAACTGCTTATCCCACTAAGGTGTGATAGCTACCTTCGAAACAAACAAAGTAAAACTACTTTCGTTTTTCCTTTATGAAGTATAGATAGAGAGGAACAAAGAAGACCAACCTTTGTCTTGCGCTAATCTCCTGGTTCGATTCCTCTCTTCCTTGATAGTCTTTCGCTACTTGTTCCCTTGCACGTCCAGCTTCACAGAGTACCTGTAAGATCACAGTAGCATAACACTATACAAGAACATGGATCTATAATCATAAACAATCTAAGATCAGATGCAAATTGACCATACAAATGTAGCAAATATAAATGACACAAGAGTATGGAGGAAAACTTGAATAGCTTTTATTGATAAACAAGAAAGAGCCAAGGGGAGTTACAACCAGTTGTTCTAACCCAGCATCATCCTCTCAGCAAGGAAGCCCCTCTTCACCTCATACAAAACTTAGATCACCCAACAATCTGATGTTTGTCTCAAGAAACCAACAGCAATTCCTTACAATATGCAAAATTTCAGCCTCTGGATCTCTAGGATGAGGGATCCATATATAGATATTTGTAAGGGAGATGAGTCAGTTTGTGATTTGATTAGTGTCTTCCCTCTGATAGTTCTTGCTTCCACTTGGAGATTGATGATCTCTTACTCATCCTTGGTCGAATTCAGAGAGGCAAGTGTCAGAGGAGAAGTTTCTGGAAGCTTCCATTGCCTCTCCACCTCGCGGAATGACACTGCCATTTGTCATTTCTAGCCCATCGCACCCCATAGAAGGGCTTTTTGAAATGCAATGCACCCACACAGTGTATTTAGGTGAGATGCAACGCACTTGGCCTGTGGAGAAGCTGAAATGATCCTGTTTTGACCAATTCTGAGCAGTCTTTCATGGAGAACTTCTGGGAGAAGCTGTAATCAGTTGACCTTGTTCCTTTAGGGGTTAGAACAACACTTTTAGGGACTTGGGAGCCCTTGGCTTATGGACATTTCATGCTTGGGGCTGCAGTGCCCAAAAATGTCTATAACAATAACTTCTCGGAATGCAGTAACTAGAAAAGCAATACCAGTAATCTAAACCCAGAACTCTGCAGCAATAGATAAAAGGCAGCCAACAAATATTTCAAGAAAAGTCTGCAACTTCACCAATAGAAACCTGCAAATATCCGCAGCTCTTCTGTGTCTAAACTGCACAGATCCGCACCTGATCCTTCTTCTGCTCTGCGTACCTCCGCACCTACTCCTTCTGTTGCACTGTGTACCTCTGTGTAGATCCGCACCTACATTGTCTTCCTAACAGCTTACCTCCGCACCTGGTGCTTCTGTTCCTTTGCGTACCTCCGCACTGTGTCTTCTGCTGCGCTGCGTACTTCCGCACCAGCGCCTTCTGCTGCGCTGTGTACCTCCGCACCTTCACCTTCTACTGAGTTGCGTACCTCTGCACCTGCGCTATGGATCGCATGTGGACCTCCGAATAGAGCCAATTTATTAGTCCTCCAATGTGCCACAGACTGTCAGATCCACAGATCTGATCATGCGCCAATGAGATCACGATAGATCCGCCTTACAATTTACAGTATTCACCTTGATTTAGATCTAGCGTTATCAAACCGATCACCCAAAATTTCAGATCTTAAGATATTCAATATTCAAAAAGTGTCTAGCCAAATGATCTCCTTTCCTTTTTATAGGCAAGCCCATACTCAAACCAAGGATCAAAACCATAGAGAACCGATACAAGGGACCCAAAACTGGGGTTCAATAATTTAGATGCTATACCACGGACCAAAACCATAGGATCATATACGTCAGACTAAATACCATGGACCATTCATAAGAATTCCCACGTGCGCGCGCTTCTCTGCATTGAAGTGAGTGAAATTGAGGTCCGCACCTTTTGAACAGAGTACCTATGGGTATGTCCGCACTTCTTGGTCGGGGTACCTGCGGGTCCGCAGCTTTTCTTAGGCTCACCTGCGGGTATCGCATTTTATATGATGTTGAGAGCCTGAACAGAGATCTGCCTTTCGAGTGAGTTGCCATCAAGTACAACACCTGTGCCATAACGCCAAACCTGAATCATAATTCCAACAATCTCCCCCTTTGGACTTGATGGCAACCCCAAGATCCTCAAGGTCATTCTCCCCCTTTGACATCAAGGGCAAAGGGTTATGCTCCCCTTGAGAACATGCTGAAGTCTATGCTTTGGTGATCATGCCCCCCCTGACTATAGACCATATCTGCAAAAGAAAAATTCTTCAAGAAGAACCATAATCCACCATACACCATAAATGACCTTGACAAAAGAGATAGAGACATATTAGCAGCAATATTCAGATCAACATCCATGTTATCCTTCTGTACTTTCTCCTCCAAGATCTTCTACCATAATGCCAACAATGCATTATTAGAAGAATATATGCTCCCCCTGAACCTGTGCCAGATGGTCTTTGACCAATCCATAAACCAACGAATGTACGCGTATACCCCATATGAAACTCGCGTACAACCAACAATCTCTGAAACAGATAAGATTCAACAACAAGATGATGCATCAACTACCCCCAGCTTTTGCCTGAGGTATTCAAAAGTTTCCCTGGGCAGTGGTTTGGTGAGAATATCAGCAACTTGTTCCTTAGAAGGAACATACTCCAATTTGACCTTTTGTTCCAACACTTGTTCCCGGAGAAAGTGATACTTGATCGGTATGTGCTTGGTCTTTGAATGCATGACTGAGTTCTTTGAAATGTTGATTGCACTTGTATTATCACATAAGATGGAGATAGGTGGTGTACAAGTGATTTGAAAATCCTGCAAGGTCTGCATCATCCAAAGGAGTTGAGTGCAGTAAGATGCAACAGCCACATATTCTGCTTCAGCTGTAGATAAAGAAATCGAACTCTGTTTCTTGCTAAACAAGGATACTAATCTGGAACCCATAAAGAATGCACCACCACTTGTGCTCTTCCTGTCATCCACGCTTCCGACCCAATTTGCATCTGTATAAGCATGTAGTATGAGATCTGTATCTCTAGGATACCATAAGCCATAGTTTTGAGTTCCTTGAAGGTACTTGAAGATTCTCTTAACTAGCTGAAGATGAGTTTCCTTAGGATTTGCTTGAAATCTTCCAATTATTCCCACTGCATGCATGATGTCTGGTCAGGTACCTGTCAGATAAAGTAGACTTCCAATCATGGATCTCTAGGTTGGTTGATGCACTGCTGCTAATTCATCATTTGCACTGAGGCTGCATCCTATAACCATAGGGGTACATACTGGTTTTGAATCTTCCATGCCATACTTCTTCAAAATCTGCTTGAGGTACTTGGTTTGAGACAAAAAGATACCACCTTCATTTTGTTGGATTTGTAGACCAAGAAAATATGTCAGCTCTCCAAGTAATGACATTTCGAATTCTTTCTGCATCACCAAGGCAAAGCTTTGACTCATAGTTTCTTAATTGTTGCCAAAGATAATATCATCTACATACACAACAAGTATTAGCAATTTGTCATTTTCAATTTTTATATAAAGATTGTTATCTGCTGATCCCTTTGAAAAGCCTTGTTGATGAAGATATTTGTCCAAACAATAGTACCAAGCCCTTGGAGCCTGTTTAAGACCATAAAGAGCCCTTTTTTAGTCTGCATACAAGATTTGGATCATTCCCAAGAATGAAACCATGTGGTTGCTCAATGTACACCTCTTCTTCTAAGTCTCCATTCAGAAAGGCTGATTTCACGTCCATTTGAAATACTTTGAACTTCTGAAAGCTTGAGAGAGCAAGGAACATTCAAATGGCCTCAAGTCTAGTAACGGGAGCAAAACTTTCTTCAAAGTCTATTCCTTCTTGTTGAGAATACCCTTTACAAACAAGTCTGACCTTGTTTCTAATTACTTCCCCATTTTCATTCAACTTATTTTTGAAGATCCATTTTGTCACTATGAAATTCTTATCTTTTGGTCCAGGAACCAACTCCCAAGTGTTGTTCTTTTCGATCTGCTCAAGTTCTTCATCCATTGCCTTGACCCAGCATTCATCTTTGCATGCCTCTCTTACATTTTGTGGTTCAGTGGAGGAGAGTAATGCCAAATAGCTTGAAGCTTCTGCAATTGTTCTTCTTGTTTGTACGCTTGCCTCCTTTTGCCCCAAGATTTGAGATTCTGGATGATTCTTTTGAACATACCTGGATGGAGTCTTCTCTTCTATCCTTATCTGTTCCTCTGGTGCCTCTTGAGGTTCTTCTTTATCATCAGTCTGATTTGAAGGATGATCTTCATCCTCTTCGATATTTTCATAATTTACTTGCCTAGGAATGTTTCCTTCTTCATCAACCACTACATCAATGTTGTCAACTATTCTTCCAAGTATTTTGTTGTAACACTTATATGCTTTGCTGTGAGGAGAATAACCAAGGAGAATCCCTTCATCTGCTCTAGGTTCAAACTTGCCAAGATGTTCATCATTATTCTTAATATAACATTTGCTTCCAAAGATTTTGAAATGTTTTACCGAAGGAGTCTCACCATACCAGAGCTCATGAGGAGTTTGAGTGATGTTCACTTGGACATTTGTTTTGTTGAGAATAACGACCGCAACAAATGCAGCGTCACCCCAGAAGGTTGCGGGAGTTACAGATTCATCAAGCATAGCATGAGCCATTTGTTGAACCATTCTGTTCATCCTTTCCACTACTCCATTTTGCTGAGGAGTCCTAGCTGTAGAGAATTCCCTTCTTATTCCATGTTCTTCACAAAAATCGAAAAATTCATTTGAGGTAAACTCCCCACCTCTATCAGACCTGAGGCACTTAATTTTGTGATCTGATTCGTTTTCAACCAAGGCTTTGAAAGATTTGAATTTTTCGAAGGCTTCATCTTTGTGCTTCATAAGTCCTATCCAAACCATCCTGGAGAAGTCGTCAATGAATAATATAAAGTATTCTTCTCCTCGAGGTGACCTTTTCCTAGATGGACCACATACATCTGTATGGACTAGTTCAAGAGGCCTGCTAGCTGATCCTTCCTTCTCAGGGAAGTTAGTTCTGGTTTGCTTACCAAACTGACATGATTTGCATATTGTATTGTCTGGAAGACCACGAACTGCCTGGTATTTGCATGCTTTCCTTATCTGTGAAAAGCTTAGATGCCCCAACCTCCGGTGCCATAACCAGTGTTCATCATTCTTGCTCAAATAGCATTGTTGTTGTCCTTCTTCAAATATGTATAAATTATTTGGAGTTCTTATGCCTTTGATCACTGTTTTTCCTGTATCAAGATCACGAACACTACATCCATTTGATCGAAATATTACCTCAGTTCCTTGATCGCACATTTGACTGGCACTCAGTAGATTATGCTTCAAGCCATCAACATACAAAACATTTCTAGCCTTGACTTTTTCTTTCAACTGAACAGTGCCTTTTCCTTTTATGACTGCAAGGATATCATTTCCAAAAGAAACTTTCTTTCCTTTTTCTAAAGCACTATATGATTGAAGTTTTTCTTTATCACCTGTCATATGCTTCGAACATCCACTGTTGATGTACCATTGATTTTCCTGTCCTTCCGCATATAAAGCTATCCCACATCTTTCTGGTTGCGGTTCCTTCATTCTCCATGTTCTGGCATTTGATGTTTGTTCCTTCTGAGTTGTCTTCCGAAACCTGCTCCTGCATTCAGATTCTTCATGATCGAAGTTATTACAAATAGAACATTCAATTTCACTTTCAAGGGCGGAAAAGTTGTTATAGGTCCTTTTCGTGATTCCAGTCATACTTCTTTGTTTTTGAGCTTCTTTAGTCATGATTGTCTTATAGGCAACACATTGAGCTGCTTTGTGACCAAAGTTATGGCAAGAGAAACATTAGCCATTTAAGAAACTCCTGCGATTATCAAATCTATCAACCAACCGATTGTAGTTTCTACTGAAATCCATTCTTCAGGAAAATTGGGAAGATTTTACCTGTGGCTGGTCGTAGCTTCTGTTTGTCCTTAAGGTAGCTTGCCCCCAATTTTCTTGATAGTCTTTGTTCGTTCTTGAGGTAAACTGTCCCTGATTTACCTGATGACTTCTATTAGGCCTTTTCTCGCTCCTCCTTGCTGCATCAAGATAACTTTTGGAGGTGGATGCTTGAGATGCTTCTCCATTATATCCTAGACCTGTCTTGATTAGTGGAGAACACTGCACATTGATAATCTCATCTAGAGTTTCAGATCCTCTAACAAATTTAAGATTAAGAGCTTTTGTTTTCTCAATCTCTTTTCTAAGACTAACAATTTCACATTCCAATTTTTTGTGATGTTTTTCCCTTTCAGCCAGTTGACATTGCAGAGAATTAATAATCACATTTTTCTCTTCTAAACAAATTTTGAGATTAGAAATCTCTTCATAAAGACCTTCTTCATCTACAACATCCATGTAATCATCATCTTCAAAAGCCATTAAAAGTTTATAAATATTACCTCGTTCATCTTCGTCACTATTTGAAAGTCCATCACTATCTTCATGAGTGTAATAGCTTTTCTTATTTGCATTCTGTTTCTTGTTCCATCTAACAGGTTCCTTCCCCTTGTCAATCTTATCCTTATGAGGAAATTTGGCAGCATAGTGACCGACTCTTCCACAAGCAAATCATTTGAAAGGTAACTTACCTCGGAATCGTCCAGCACCCCGTTGAAGGTTTTTGACAAAATTTGATTCTTCTTCTTCTTCTGACATGTATCCTGACTCATAGTAATCTCATTTTCCTGAAGCCTTGAAGGTAGCTTCTCTCCTGTCCGATGGTCCTCCTTTCCTCATTTCATAAGCAGTCAGAATTCCGTGCAGCTGTGACATGGTAAGGTTTCGTAGATTCTCCTTTTCTTCTATTGTAGAAACTTTAGATTCAAACCTAGGGGACAAAGATCTTAGAACCTTTTCAACCACAACAGCCTCTTTTATTTCTTCACCCAAATTTTTCATACAATTAACAATCTCATCTACACGAAGGAAATAGTTAGCCACACTTTCATCGTTGTGCATTCTGAGATTTTCATACTGAATTCTGAGGGTTTGAAGTTTTGCTCGTTTTACCTGATCATCTCCTTCATAGCTCAGAACAATCTTGTCCCATATTTCTTTTGCGGATTTATACTGCATAACCTTCACGAATTCTGATTGAGATAGGCATCCTAATAGAGTATTGACAACCTTTGCATTTGTTTCATATTTCTTCTTCTCAGCCGGATCTGTAGGAGTTGCTGATGGAAAAGTGTACCCTGTATCTATGATATCCCAGACTTCTGTACCAAGAGATTGAAGATAGGCAGTAACTCTTACCTTCCAATATACGAAGTTTGTCCCGTCAAAAATTGGTGGCCTGATAGATGCTTCTCTCTCATAGTTGCTCATGATGATGGATCTTCCTTCAAGCGATTAAGCTTCTTCAGAAGAACCTGGTTCTGATACCAATTATTGTAAATAACACTGAGAGGGGGGGTGAATCAGTATTATTAAATTCTTTTCAATATATCTTCCAGATTTATACTTTAATTTATTCTTCAGATATTGATCATTAATTTGTATGTCAGTACCATATAATAATGAGCAAGAACAAGAAAAACAGATAGTCACACCAAAGAACACCAGATATAAGGTGGAAACCCAATGTGGGTGAAAACCACCTGCTGCAATATGTCTCTATCTTCTTTCAATTAGAAACTTCTTTTACAATGATTTTGTACTAGTGCAGTCCTTTACCAGTACGTAGGCTGCAACCTGTTGAGAGCTACAACCCTCTCTCGTTTTCCAGTCTCTCCTGGAAAGGAGCTACAACCCCCTTAGCTCTTGTACTAGCTGATCTACTAGTACGTAGGTGTTGACCTACTTCTTTTCTTCCAAGGACCTCGTTTCATTAATTTTCAGACTGGATCCATGAACATCAAATAATCATCAAGTACATGTGAATCAACCAATCTCCTTTTACAATCACACAATGATTCAACCAATAACTTCTCAGAATGCAGTAACTAGAAAAGAAATACCAGTAATCTAAACCCAGAACTCTGCAGCAATAGATAAAAGGCAACCAACAAATATTTCAAGAAAAGTCCGCAACTTCACCAATAGAAACCTGCGAATATCCGCAGCTCTTCTATGTCTAAACTGTGCAGATCCGCACCTGATCCTTCTTCTTCTCTGCGTACCTCCGCACCTACTCCTTCTGTTGCACTGCGTACCTCTGCGCAGATCTGCACCTACATTGTCTGCCTGACAGCGTAGCTTTGCACCTGGTGCTTTTGTTCCTCTGTGTACCTCTGCACTGTGCCTTCTGCTACGCTGCGTACCTCCGCACCAGCGCCTTTTGCGCTACGTACCTCCGCACCTTCACCTTCTGCTGAGCTGCGTACCTCCACACCTGCGCTGTGGATCGCTTGCAGACCTCCGAATAGAGCCAATTTATCAGTCCTCCAATGTGCCACAGACTGTCAGATCCACAAATCTGATCATGCACCAATGAGATCACGATAGATCCACCTTACAATTTACAGTATTCACCTTGATTTAGATCTAGCGTTATCAAACCGATCACCCAAAATTTCAAATCTTAAGATATTCAATATTCAAAAAGTGTCTAGCCAAATGATCTCCTTTCCTTTTTATAGGCAAGCCCATACTCAAACCAAGGATCAAAACCATAGAGAACCGATACAAGGGACCCAAAACCGAGGTTCAATAATTTAGATGCTATACCACGGACCAAAACCATAGGATCATATACATCGGACTAAATACCATGGACCATTCATAAGAATTCCCACGTGCGTGCGCTTCTCTGCATTGAAGTGAGTGAAATTGAGGTCCGCACCTTTTGAACAGAGTACCTGCGGGTATGTCTGCACTTCTTGGTCGGGGTACCTACGGGTTTGCAGCTTTTCTTAGGCTCACCTGCGGGTATCACATTTTCTATGATTTTGAGAGCCTGAACAGAGATCTGCCTTTTGAGTGAGTTGCCATCAAGTACAACACCTGTGCCATAGCGCCAAACCTGAATCATAATGAGAACAATTAAAAACCATAGGAATCCCTACTAGAGACATTTCCAAAGTTGATGGATCATATTCCTGAAGGATCTCCAACCACAAATGAATCATATTCAAGACATGTTACACATGGTCTCCCCAACCTTTTTCCAATCCCATTTCCTATAACCTACCCACACCAGAGTAAAGTAACAATCAAACATAGGCCTTGACATTTGTTTTTATCTTTGATATCTATAAACTTTGAATCTGGTTTATTTCAAGGACATATTAATTCATAATTAAAGTCGTCTAGTCATGAGAAGGTATCAATCAAGTAGGACATCAGAAAAATCGACCTCAATGAGGTCCTCAAACAATTCCTACAATATCAATATTTTTCTTGATATGATATCTTGGGTAGAAAAAAGAACATATATGCAAAAGAAAAAGCCATATATTACTTGTGTTGAAACTCATATATGGCATAATCTGAGGCAACTTTTTAATATGTTCCTCTTCCTTTACCAAAGGAGATTGTAGCTTGGTTAAACTCTATATACTTTCATTCAACATCAATTCCTGCAAGATAAATTTCACACATTATTCTTTCCCATTTCTCAACATGCTACAAATGATAAATTGAAAGTCACATAAAACCAAGCGCAGACCATTTTCTAACCAAAACAAACAAACAAACAATGTCTCTAATAAAACTTCACACCTCAGAAATTACTCTGCCACATGCTTAGGCTAAAGGTGAGATTATTTGAATCATCTTTAGCTCATACTTAATGGGATATTTGTATTGTTACCTTGATGTCAATTTGGTCTTGAAATGAATATATAAATCGATGTCATTATTAGTGAAATTCATGTATAATTTAGAAAAATAACATTACAAGGTATTGGTAAATCTAGAGACGTAGGCATCTATTCATAATGGTAAATGAGGGTGCACACTCTCAAACTTATGTGATTGAGTGGCACTATCCATAAATACATTATTGGTTGTATTAAAATTTGCATTTAACCCATTTATTCTAAAGATTCAATCAGAGAACACACAGGCAGGGTCCCAGAACGTCCCTGGGCTTGACAAGAAACAAAGAGACATTCACTCTATGACGATTTCATTATAGAGACAAAAAATATCCTAGGGCTAACCCAACAACAAGAAAACATAAAACAAATATGGAAAAATACACATACAGGTTGTGTTCCAAGTATAAGATAAGATCATTTTATTTGTGTCCACTAAATGACCACAAAATTAACTATCTAGCAAAAGAGAATATAAGCTAATATATCATTACAAATATAGATATTATAAACTGAAAATCTCTAAAAATATGAGTATTGAGCAAGAGAAGAAAGGATAACAGGCCCCGTTAGACCTTAGAACTGAGGATGAGTGAGAGGACCAAGAGTCATACAAAACAAGATATATTAAGAAAGTCATCATAAAACTAATATGAATTCTATATTTTGAGAAACTTCTACACACATTATATTAAAGAAGAAAATCATTGTAGTTGGCATTTTTCCAAACAAAAAGCTAGGAAACCAATCTGTAACAGAAATCAAACATGCAGGAGTATGTCTTTCCTTTTTTATTAAATGAAAAGTTAAATTTGTAACATATGAAGGAGCATTTAGATGGAGAAAACATGGCAAATGACATATTGAAACTACATCTAATACCAAAATTTCATAATTAGGCATACACTAAGTTGACTTACCTCACATTGATGAGCTACTACTGAATATAGTGGTTTATTAGTTGCATATGTACAAAAGTCCCATATCAACAAATGGTGATCATATCCAACAGATCAAAAAGGTACTCGTGCCTTAAATTCCATGCAACATCTTCCGCGACACCCTCATGGACCTACATTAACATGAGGTCATCAAACATTTTCAACAAAGATAACAAAATTGACATTGTAAAGTAAAAAATACACATAAACAGAAACTCACCAACAAATCCCATTAAATTTCTACAAAAAAAAAATGATAGTAAACATTAAGAATAATCTTGGCATCTTTTAATGGTCACATTTGTGGGGTTGTGAGCTCAGTTCTAACAATGTATTTTCCCTTTTTTTAAGGATGAAAATGGATTTTGACACAACTTGAATAGCATGAAACATTAACAAACCTAAAGAAAATAACTTTCAAAGCCTAAAAACCTATGTGTGTTCAATTTCATATAGAATCCTCTGCTAAGATGCAACTGACAGACAACAAAATATGAACCAATCCTATTATATGGAAAATTCATCCAACTCATGAACTATATTCAAATTCCAACCTAATGATAATAAGAGGGCATTATGATGGGTGTATTTATTTGCAGTCAGACACAAAGTTACTTTGAATAACATCTATCAAAATAACTCACCTTATATATTTGTTGGGCCTCAAGCACTTTGTTTTTGGTAGGTGCATTAATGTCCCACAAACAAATTTGTGTGTCATCTGAACCACTTAGAATATGGCCATGCTTAAAATAGCTCCATGATAATTACTTTTGAGGTTGAGTATCAAGTATTGTAATAGTCCCCCTCCTTGAAATGCTTTGCTCCCAAATTAGTTGTAATGTTGGGTATTGTAGAATATCTAGGCCTCACTATGTCGCCTCTTCTGCTGGTAGATATTTCCTCTACCTAATGGTAGTCAATGGCATAGGTCTTGGATGATACTTGCAAATTCATCAATCAACCATTGCTCCTTTAGTATTGTTATTTTTTGGGTCCTTACCCTACTATGCAAACCCTTTGTGGAATTAAATAGGAAAGTGAAACTTAGCTCATTCTTAGCAAGCTATTTGGACATTTTGTTTGGTGTAATCAGGTCGTTTGCACTCAGTTTTAGTTCTCTAACACTAATAAGTTTTTGTCCTTCTTCAAATTTTAGGTAAAGTTCCTCCATAATCATGCAGAATTCGCCCAAGCTCTTCAACCATTGAGCTCCAACAACAACATCAACCCTCGTAGTTGTCCAATTGCAATTTCGTCCCTTTGACCATCATTTTGCACTCCATCATACTAGCATTGGCCATTGATGCTTGGAAATTCTATAATTGGACTACTTTTAGGTGCAAGAAGTTACCAACTTTGCATCAATGATGTTACGAGCACTCTCAGAATCAATGAGAGTCATCATAATTTACCCTTCTCTAAAGTTTTAAACATTGGCTTGCATAGCATCCCTTCTTGTGACATTTGCAACCAGTCACATTCCTCAGGTCCTCCCTCTCAGAATGAGACATTTATCATCTTTCTTACCATTCCTAGTCCCTTCTCATCTTTATTCTTCCTACCAATGACTACCAGGCCATTCACGTTCTCAACTCTAGCTTCCACCATTTCTCAAATCATTTCTTCCTAGATATAAATTTCCCAAATCCTTGAAAATATGGGTGTGTTCATGGGCACAAATACTTCATACAAAGGTTCCAACATGTACAGATCTGATACCATCTTAATTTCAAAACTATTGATTAGGTCTGCACTCAAAGAATGAAACCTATAGGAACTAAAGCTGAAAATTTAGTTTCCCCCTATCAAACCTTTAGATATATATACACTAAAATTTTTGTAAGGCAAATTCAAGAGTGAAAACACAGAATCGAAAAACTCAAAATAGCAGATAGGAAGTGACTAGAATCTACATACATATGCAATTAGGAAATTAGGACAACAAGCCACAATAGATAGATAGGGTATTAGAGCCTAATCTGCATGACACATTAAACTCAAACATTCTAGACAGTGAGGATGAACTCCAACAACAGTCACATTAACTTTGTTTTACTCAGAAAAAAGAAAAAAAAAAAGTATTACTGCCACTTGGCATCACACTCAATCTCTATGAAAAACTTAAAGATACCATACACATTAATTGTCACTACTAAGCTAATGTGCCCCTTCTCTCTTTATAGACTGAGAGAGTGAAGGGAGGTCACAACTGCCTCATAAAAGGCTTTGAGAAATGCACCCTCATGGAGTTAATGTCATCAAATAAGATTAAATTCCACTCATGATTGTAATCTCAACATTATATGCATACAAGGAGTGTGTTACACCTACAAGGTGTCTTCTACCATCAATGTGCCCATGTTCAGGTGTAACCACGAGCATCTAAAAAACCCCTTGGGAAGTGCACCCTACCTAACTGATGCACAATAACTCTTGCAAACCAAAAATAGCAGAGATGGTTTTAAAAAAAATATACCCTTTGTGAAGATCTCTCTCATAAGATCACCCTCTCCCAACATTGCAATGTTTGGTCCTATAGCACACCCTTACTAAAAGGTGAACTCTGTTGTTGCTTTGCCTAGGCTGAAGAAGAAGAACACCTCTGAGTAATAGGTAATATAAAATAATGCATATACATAAGACAATTAGTTTTCGCAAACGTAACCACTGAAGCTGGTTGACACACCTAACCTATTATTAACTTTTTAAAGTTCAGATTAACATGTCACAAACTTAATATTTATTCCTAGCATTCACCAAGAATGTCCTAGTCATTTACTTGTAAGACTAACATTTAATGTTGAAAATATCAACACACAGTAACAGTCCTAACAATCTAACCTAGCCTACCTACTTAGAATCAGTAAAAAACCCGAAAGTACTATCAAAACTGTAATATGATTTTACTAGAAATTGGAGCAAATCAAACTGAAAATTATAACAAGAAGGTAAAACAGATGTGAAGCTCAAATCATGTCATTGTTTTATTACTCTTAAATACAATAAATCCAGACACCACATCCTTAACTATCTGGGACATCCTGTAAAGAAGATAACATCTCCATACAAAGATCAAGACAAGTGTTTCACATCTATCAAAGTCACACAAAAAAAATGGCACAAGTCAACTTTTCAATCCTAGAATAACAAGCTCATGTTATAGGCTACAACCTATGCATGGCCATCAACAACATATCAAAATGAAAATCACTCTCATGCACACCTCCAATCCTCTGGCAACTGAACCAACCAAGACTAGGTCAACTTCCTCATCCCAAGAGGATTCTGAAGCAAGAGTAACATCATGGGCTACTTCCTGTGTCTGGGAGAATCCATCAACCCAGACACTGTACTCTAAAATAATCCCATCAACTGCAAACTTGGGTTCAAACCCAACATCATCGTCCATCAAAGGTTCTGAACCTCTGTCCATATCATCCCATAATGCAAGATCAATATATGCGTCCCCAAAGCTAGAAGGATCATACAACTTCTCACTAGAATGTACAAGTGCCACTATATCATCAAGTACCCTGTAATGGTCACCCTCTCTCATCCCTCTTTCCAAATTCTTTGAAGTATCTAGACTACAATCATTAATGGTTCACCATTTTCCCTCAAAAGCAACTCCCCATTATACATTAGTCATACAATAAACTAAAATAAAATTCTTCTTCTAACCATAAACAAATAAGACATTATCCAACTCAAGAACATCACCAAAAGTCATCTCAAAGGAAATGGGGGCAACTTCTCTTACACGATAAGTAGCATAATCACTAAGCTCAACGAACATGTTTTTGTGTTGTTCTTGAATCCTATGAAATAAATTATTGTCATGTCATATGTCCTGAAGCTCCACTATCCACATAGCATCTAAGTTCCAACTTTGAACATTAGACATAGAGTTAAAGGACAAGCAAGAGACCAAAGCCATTTCCATATTGGAAAATTTTCAATAAGAAGAATATCCTCCACCTATCACAAGTGAAAAACACCGACACCTATCAAAAAAATCAGCCACCTATCACAAGTCCTCCTAGGCATCTCACCTATTGAAAATGAAACTATGCCAACTAACAATCACATAGATCTACCACCTCTCACTCCTGAAACAAATCAGGCACCTATGGTAGGTCCTCCTAGGTATCACACCTATGAAAAAAAAACATCCATGACCATCATTAATATGGTGGATCCATCATCTCTCATGACAAGAGAAACCAAGGTTTCAAACCAGCAAAAGCATCTCACAGGTCCAAGTTATGATCTCAAGCAACCTAGGGCTGATTCCCTATTTGGAACTGGAAGTCTAAAATTTGGGTTGGGCAAGTGAAGAATGATATCAAGATTCCATTGCAGGCCTATGATCATCATGTGTAGGCAGCCAATTGGATTGCAAGGATTCTCTGGATAGGGAAAAAATATTTGAAGAGGGACCCTACTTCTTCTACTCCGGTGGTATCTATTTTATATGTTGATAGAATTGTTCATGATGTACTATATGCTCCCACAAGAGCACGATGTGAAAAATTCCTTCACAATTTGGTCAAGGTTGTGAGAGATTCATAATATTTGAGAAATTGAGTAATCACATATTGCACAAGGACTTGAAAGTAAAAAGTATTCAAAAGTGTAATGAAGCACCCCAAAATACCTTTGAAGCAAATATTAAGGACAAAGGAAAGTAGAAGAAAGAAGGAACTACTAGCAACAACTACAAGCCTCTTGCTTCAAGATGAGTAGTATAACAATTGGCAATTGAGAAAGAAGTAGATCAATGTCACAAAACATGAAGAACAATTTATGCTTTCATTGCCTCTTAAGCAAGAGATAAGTCGACATAGTGATTCTTTGATTATGGAGCTACTAAGCATATCACTAACCACAATGATTGGTTTATTGCATTTGTAAAAGACAAAACCACTTTGTGGTGGTTTTGGGTGATAAAAAGAAGCACTCTATTGAATGGAATTGTAATGCGTAGGTCAAGGTGAGAGGTATATACCTCCATGTTGATGAATATGCTTTGTTTTCCTATTTTAAGTAAAATTTTCTTTTAGTTAGTGAAATTATAAAGCCTACTCTATTTTTCAATGTTTTGGAAAGAAATATGCTTTGTAATTGATAAGTAAAACTAGATACAAAGGAACAATGGTTGTACAAGATTATGGATGATAAATGGTGGTTGATATCCTTGATATCCATGAGAAGAAAGAATAACAAGCAAGCAACACAAACTACCCTTTGAAAGAGGGAAGGATTGAAAATCCAAAGGTGTTTTGAATCTTTCCCATGATGATATTTGTAATGTATGTGGACAACATAAGGTATGTCCTATTGCCTATTGCATTTATAAGGATAATATGTTGTCCCAAAAAAATTGACCACAATTCTTTTGAGGAGCAAGGTTTGGTTCTAAATGTTATTTCCAATGCCATTGGTTAAAAGCAAAGAGATATTAAGAAATAAATTTGGTCATGAAAAGGACAAGTTTTATGAAACATAGAGAAAGAGAAATAGTTGAAAAGGGCTCCCTAGAGGTACATTATCCTTTAAGGAAAATTCATAGTACAAAAGAGTGGAAAGATGGGATAGACCCAATGTCACAAATGGATGGTGAAAACCATGCCAACGTTAAAGGGGACAAAATCTTGAAGTTGCATGGAGGGAAGATCAGTTTGTTGGGACATGATGAAAAAATGTATTCTCAAATTGTAGGTGCTATGCTTGATGGAGAGTTGAACAATGAGATAACTCAAATTAGAGAAGTGTGAATTTTTTTAGAGTAGCGTCAATAGATGAAGGTGCAAAAAACATTGCATATTTTCAAGAATGTTTTGGAGAAAATAGAGGATTCAAGAGTACAATGCAAAGTCAGATTCCTTTCGGCCGATGGAAAGAATTTTATTTTTAGAGAGTAATTTCATCCCTCATCCATGAGAATTTTGTTAATGGTGAGCAATTATTTGAAAATCAAGCATTTGAAAAAGTAGTTAATGTGTGCCAATAAGGAATTGGATGAAATGGAATGAAAGGTTCTAAAACTACAGAGGAAGAAATTGATAATAAATGGGAATCCATGTAAATATTTTATTGTCAAGAAGCCTATTTTATGCAAAGTCACAAGAAGGGCCGACTTGTGTATTTTAATGATGAGAGTCTAGAATCTAGTCATCTCCAAATCCATACTTTCTAATATGGAATCTATGATGCTCCTCTACATATATAAATCTAATAGATCTAAAGTTTTTCTTTCGCAGTGTTTACTCAGAAGAATCATACAATTTTTATAGACAGAATATGGGATCATATGTGAATGGAAAGACTTATTGTGCATGTAGGAAAGAGGAAAAATAAATTTACAATCAGTAGCAATAGAGGGTCAAATAAAGACACATATTACTAATCCTTACCTCCTATGCTCATCTAATTCGCAGAATTTAATATTGGAAGCTTTACGGAGGGCTTCTTTCCATTCATCAATTTGCTCCTTGCCATATCTACCATTCAATTCATGTTTGTGAAATGTCGTAAGACCCTATACACCAACGAATTTCACCAGGACTAACATACCAAAATACTGGTGGTAGCTACCACCAGTTACATGTGTGCAATGCATGTATTGTCTAACTTCGAAGAGAATAAGAGAGAAACAGATAAGAGCTAGAATGTCCCTTCTCTTTATTTTTGAGATGACAATATACCCTAACACTATTTAAAAGAATGAAAGTGCAAAGGAATTGACGACCTTCAATATTTATCTCCAATGTCCATAATTTACAGTCAGTCATATGCTCACCTTAAATAGGGACTTAGAAGTCTCCCTCTGCCTAAATAAGCCTAAACCTAAAGCCAAGAAGATGCTCATTCAGTGAAGGGAATGAATCACAAGATCCAAGGGACAATTGTTATCTCCATCTAATAACTATCGGTTTGATGTGACCTGTCCTTTCAAACCTTGAAGATCTGCAGCTTGCTGGAGAAGGTGATGGTGACCTAATTAGGCTAAGTGGAAGACCACTGCAACTGCTTGATCTTGGCCCCAATAGTGTAACCAAGAATAGGATTGAGGTCATCATCGATAGGTTTTATCATGGAAGAGAGATCCCATATGAGGGCTTGCAAGTTGTCTCCAGCAGTGCAGATGTGGCAAGAGCTATGCGGTGCCCAAGCAATGGCATTGACACTAGCCTGGTGCCTCTGGAGCTTTGTGATAGGTAGGGTTGGATATCTGATATCCAAGACTACAACCTTGGGGCTTTCCATGATAATGGTAGCCATGTATTTGGGATCTTTCTTGTTCTAGCCTAATTTGACCAGGAGAGTATCAGGCAGAGAGCTCTCATAGATAATTGTAGAGTTCTCCTTGTCCCTCAAATAAAAGACCCTAACAGACCCATCTGTGCTGACATAGGAAAAAACACTGGCACCCCCTAGGCAATGTCGTAGACCTCCTTGTTATGGGCAATCAATTGGGTGTCGACAACCTCCTTGTCGATTTCCTAGATGGTGCAGGTAGTGACGATGCTGGAAGTTGTGTTGATCCTCTTGGGTTCTTTCTCGTTCCAATCGAAGGAAGTGAGAGGGCCACAGAACTTGTTGTTCTTGTTGTTGTTCAAGAGGCTCTTTGCCTTGACATGGTCATCAGAAATGTGCCATATGCAGGAAGAATTTTAACATACCAAAATATTGGAAGAATTTTAGTATCAGATTTCAACATTAAAACTAGCTCATTCAAACGCCAAACATACTTCACATAACTCTGGGAGAAAATGGGGATGCCCTCAGTCTGTTAGAAATTGTATTTCCTCCTCTTCTTTTCCTTCAAATTGATATCATAATGATAAGATCCAAAGAGTCGGAGATTCTGCAGCCGCAACTAAAGGGTTGAAAGTTTCGCTACCGCTCAGTGATAAATTGTACCTTGATAAAAGAAAATGGTGGTAGAGAGTGAGGGTCGCAACCCTAAATGCAACAAGAAATTTTTTTATGGAAGGAAAAGTGTTTCAGCTGCCTCCTTCGCTGACAGCCATTATTGATGCTTTGAATCCAATAAAAAAGAGTATGAGAGCCATATAACAAAAGGCCAAACCCAATCCTTGAGGCAAGTTTAAAAGAGTTTAAAAAAAACCCAACCCTTTACACAAGTTTAAAAGAGTTTCAAATTTTTTTTGAAAGTATTTTTTTAAAAGGGTCGTAGTCGTGCCTGCTGCGGAAGGTTGGAAGTTGAAAGGGTGTGAAAATGATTGAAAAGTCTTTTTTTAAAGTTTGAAAAGTCAAATATTTGAGGTTTAGTTTAATTTTATTTTTTAAATCGTTCAAAAGGTTTTTTGGTATATTGAAAAGTGTTTGCACTTATAAAGGTTTGTAAAGAGTTATAAAAGGGTTTATTAAAAAAAAGTGTTTTTTTATATATTAGAAAAGTGTATGGTGTAAAAAAGGTTTACAAAAATGCTTTCAAAAAAGTTTTGGGAGATTTTTATAAAGGTTTTTATGACTTGTTTAAATTTTAAAACATTCCATGATACTTTAAACAAGTATGAAATGTATATTTATACACAAATTATTGTGTATATATATATATATATATATATATAGATATATATATATAAAAGATAATGGTGAAGTCGGTTTAGGAGAATATAAACTTTTAAGTATGATATTTGTTTGTTGGGTTGTTCATACTTATTTAGTGAAGTGAACTTTATCATTGGACTTGATGGATTTACTAACCTAAGTAGATAATAGCCAAGTTAGTGAAGGAGAATATAGGCTTGGAGAATATAACTTTTTAAGTAAGATATTTGTTTGTTGTTTTGGTTTTTCATATATATATATCTATATATATCTATATATATATATATATATATATATATATATATATATATATATATATATATATATATATATATATATATATATATATATATATATATATATATATATATATATATCTATATATATATATATATATATATATATATATATATATATATATATATATATATATATATATATATATATATATATATATATATAAGAGAATATAAAAAAGGAAAAGGATTTTATTGGAAAAAGAGTTTTTATTGAACAAGAAAGATTAGGGTTTTGCAAAAGTCCATTCATCTGCAAGGTTTTTGGTATGTCAAGCATGACAATGTTTTGGGTTCATATGTCTTGGTTTTGAGTTTCATTCCACAAGAAATGGGTGAAATGGTTCTGTGCAAGGTAGCAAAAGCTACATCTTCCAAGGAAGCATGGAAGATTTTGGAAGCATAATTTGGTGCAAGGGGGAGTGACATGCAACAACAAGATGTGTCACAATTTGTTGAGTCAGCCGCAGATCTGAGAGTAGATAAACAAGACTCTGAGAGAAGAATAGAGCTTGGAGAATCCCACTCAAAAGTGGATGATGGTTGTCAAGACCATAAAATTGAAACCCATTATGCAAGCATGCATATGGATGAAGAAGATGCAACAACGATTGCAGAGAGAGAAGCATAAGCCTTTGTGTGTGAAACGAAGCAAGAGCATATAAATTCTCAAGGACTCCACTGCAATGTGAATGGTGTAGATGATGGTGAATCCCACTATGATGAGACACATGTGGATGATGACTGCAATGTGATATGTGAATTGGTGAATCTAGCTGCAACTGATGAATTTGGTAAAGTTGAAATTGTCAATGAGCACATGCATGCTCGGATATCCCACAATAGAGTGGATGAAAATTATGTTGATGTTAAATTTGATGAAGAACCATTAACTGGTGATGAGTGGTTGCATATGATGCAACAAAATACTCTTATTGATATGTTATTATTTGGTGAGAGAAGCCCACTTGTGTTTGGAAACCAAGTGGAAGACAACATGTTTGCAGCAACTTATGTTTGATGACATTTGTTGACAAGGAACAAGCAAAATAATTCTTCCCTTATGGCATACATTTTGAGGAAATGATCTACCCTATGTGTCCCTACACTTGGTCCACATAAGAGAGAGAGGATGACCTCTAGCAAAGATGAGGGAAAATAGTGTGAAGGCCCTCGAGAAGATATTAATCAGGATGATGGTGTCAAAATTGGATCTGGAAGGGCATATAAATCAAATGCAGATGGACCCACAAGCTAACCCAACGACCATACTCCTTCACTTGGTGACAATTGAATGAGATCTCTGGGATATGGAAGATGGAGAAATCGATCAGGTAACAATCTCAATCAATAGGCATATTGAAACAAAGGTCTCCTCTTGTTTCACCAACGACATTTTCCAGCTTTCAAACCTAAAAATGTATGAAACTTGATGTTATCAGGGTTCAAAACTCCAACGGTTATATGATTAAAAATCTAAAGGGCATACAAAATAGGGCATAAACACAGAATCAAACCCTGAGCATGGTCTCACTGTTAGAAAATATATTTGACATTTGAAGCACTAGATAGACATGATTATTTGAAGAGAACATATGCGTGATGAAGTACCACAAGGTGTACATTGCAAAAACCCCAAACATCATCTACCACGGGCACTGTTGTTGTTGTTTCCTTCCCGTAGGTGAAACAACTTGCTTGCCTCTTTCAGGTGATGCCACGATTCTTAATAATATTAATGAATACCACTCCCTTTAGAATTCTCAGATTGAATGACAGATTGAAATCGTTGTAAACCCTGAAAAAACAATCAATGGGGTTTTGGGCAAAAATAGGAAAACTGAACTCAAAAGGAAGTGTGGAATCGTTGTCCAAGTGTGAGTCGAAAGTTAAGATGGATTTTTTGTACTTTCCACCTATCGCAAAATCTTGCTCAAATTTATTGTGCTTGGAAATATCACTCAAATTTAATGTGCTTGGAGGGATTATATTTTCCCTAATTTAATAATAATAGGATGCATTTATGTTGTCATTAAAATTAAAATGGTGTAAAATAATTTTTATCTATTAACAATAATCTTGGTGTAAAGTTTTATTTATTTATTTTGAAACATGTAATCTTACAATTTGATTTCCATTTTCAATTTAAATTTTAATAAAAATTAAATCCCATGCAAATTGATTAATTTGTATTTTTTCAATAACGGGAAACCCTATTATAACTCAGTTTTCAAACCAGAAGTGAAGACATCCATCTTTAGTTGCTATCTACGAATGCATCCTAACTCACCACTGTTATTCAAGGAAAACCACATCACCTGGAATGACCCGTTGGTGGTCTGTAAAGGGGCAGGCTTTCATGCTTACTAGATGCCTCTGTGTCTTTGCCCATTAACATGTTTCCTTATGTTCAACAAAGATGAGCTCTTAGCCAAGAAGAAGCAGTTTTAGGGCATACTCCAGGCCTATTCGATTAATTTATATTTCAAAGAATATATTAAAATTAATAGTTAATTTTATTATTTTTATTTATCGAATTCTATATTAATACGAGTTGTCTTTAGTGCAAGATTGGCTAGCCTTACATTGATGAAATCAACCCCTGATTCTCTTTCTATTTTCTTTTCAAGTAATGTTTTCCTAGTTCCATAAGGGCCATACACCAAAACACTGGAGGACTAAGGAACTTGCTCTGCTCAAACAAATTAGGCCTCTGTAACAAAAGAATAACTAGCTCATAAAGTTCCTATTTAACCTATTCTAACCCTCCAATTGAGTCAAAGGTTACATCAATATCATCTATATTTATAACATAACAAGCTATCACAACATGTAAGAGAAAGGAATCACAATCCAAAAAAAACAGTGCACAATTAAAATGACTAACATAAATGACTAATTTGTATTATTGTAGTACTTTTTAAGTAGTCATATTTTTGTTACTAAACTAAATTATTCATTCACGTTAGTCATTTTTAGTTGCATTACTTATTATCTAGTTGTATATTTTAACCCGAGAATAAATTAGTAATTTATGTTAGTTGTTTTGAGTTGGGGCACTTAAGATTTCTCATTTTTGGTTGTATTTCACTTGGAAAAGTTGTGGTGACCAAATTTTTTAGTCACCTGGTCATTAATTTTCATCATTTTCTACTAGTGATTATATTAAGCTGAGTGGAGCCCTCAAGACCATATCATCCCAAGGATAAAATCCTAGGAGTTTCCCTTTGGGACCTTTTACAAAAACATCAGGATGCCTTTGATTGAAATCATCGGGGTGACAAGGATTTCCATATCCATGTATGCCCTTTATATAGTTCCCCATGACTTTTACCCATTGATAACATACTACGGCCAAACATATTGGAGGGGCCCACCCCTGTGACATAATCATTGGTATTTTTCTCTCCTTGCACCATTGCTAAGATACGCCAAGGTTACATGGAGGATCCACATGGTAAAGGTGCACATTCACATGGTTATTTCCCCATTGGCTATTACATGAATTGCATGCACCACTTGGCATCTAATCCATTCCACTAGGCCCATGATTTTCACATACTCTTGGGGATAAAATCCCTACAGGATTGCACTGAGCACTACAAGAAATCGCTGGGGTAGGGGGCACCTATGTGACGTCACAAATTCGATACACCAAGGTGACATAGTTTGGTCCCACTGGACCTCCAACCCTTTTCCATTGCGGCTTTCACATTGCATGAGGTTTTGGGGTCTTTGCAACATTGCAAGGGGTCATGGTTTGGAAATTCCCATAAGCCATGTCATCCCAAGAATTAAATCCCATAAGTTCCATAAAGAGCTTCCCTTCAAAATATCCAGGGTAATACATATGAGGCTCTTCCAACGACGAATACTCCTTAAGGCATTCAATAGCCAAAATTTCCTTTAGGACATAGGTTTTCAACTCCCGTGAGCTACCAAAATCGAAACTTATATATGTATGTATTCAGAGCCCTTGCTCAAGCCTCAAAATCCATAACATATGTGAGCTTATTTTTGCCTCGATGAGCTACCCCCCTGAGATTTTAGTATTCTTGGCCCATATTAGCCTACGCTCTACAAAATATAAACATATTAGATATTTATATATGAGAACAGGGCTATCCCCCGTGATATTTTTCATTGCCTCAACCCATCTCAGCTTGCATCTTGAAAATATATATTTATAAACATATTTATATATGAAAATAGGTGTATCCCTCCTGATATTCCATATTACAAAATAAGGCATAATGGCCAAATTATTTTAACATAGCCATTCAATCTCTTTTTTTTATTATCAGCGGCTGTCTTTCTTTTTCTTTCCACACACAAGTTTTTAGACAAATATGTAGGCTTAGAGTAAACATAGGAATGAAAATTATTCCTCAAGAAAATAATAAAGGAATCATAATCACATTTCTAAACAAGAAAAAAGGCTTTCCATGCTATGATTTGGAGCCATTAGACCCAGAATGCACTCAATAAACAGTGATACAAAACTTCAAAGATTTAGCCCTTATATATATGATAGGAATTCTTAAAAAGAAGTATAAGCCCTCATGAACTACATTCAACAAGTTCATGCACCATCATTCTACATCAGTGCAACATCATTTAGAGCTACATATCAATTTCCACAAAGAAATTCTTTAATTTCTCAGTTCTCATCTCAAAGATTCTTATTTACAATATAGAAAAACGACAAACCTAAGGTGGGACTTCAATTTTCCATACTACCATAGACCTATTGTAACCATAATGACTTACATCAGTCACCCCTAATCTAGATCCATGATCTAAGGGGAATTTCAATTTAGCAAGAAGATATATTTAGTACACAAAGGATACAAAATATATATAACATTGGGTGTTTTATCAGCTAGTCAAGCACAATAAAATTTATAACAATAAGTGGTTTATTAGCTATGTCAAGCACTCTAAGAGTGGTTTATCAACCTACAACAAGCATCCTAGGTGGTTTATTAGCTATGTCAATCACTCTAAGAGTGGTTTATCAACTCGCTCTTAGCAAGCACCCTTCTTCATATGGTTTATTAGCCCTAGCTAACACCCTAAGTGTTTTTCATCCATTTCCTGACAAGTACTCATTCCCATTTCCTCTAAATCCTCTTGCACTTATGGTCAAAAGTTCCTCTTTTAGTGAATCCCATTCCCTAAGCTCATATCTCTTTCGAGATTGACTCATGAGGTTCACTAAGATGAGGTCCAACCACACATTGGTGTGCATTTTCCTTTTTACAATTTCCTCAAGTATCTCTCCATCTTCCTCTTTGTTTTATTTCGATTTTCACCACAAACTTAATTAATGGTGCCAACTAACCCACCTGGGTTTATCTTTCCTCTTTTGTTGGCTTAGGGGGTCCTGACTCAGGTTGAGAGTTAGTTGTCTAAACCAACAAAACCCTACACTACTGTCCCTTTCGGTAACAACCCGCGTAGCGTAGGTTGAAGTCTCACTCAAAGCAGTATGGGGGATGCTGGAACTAAGTTTCTGCATCCAGAGATCAATGTGATGTATTTTATTGCCCTAGATCTGCCTTCAAGTAGATCTATATGCCCTTAGGGCTTGGTACTGCAACTCCCTTAAAATAATCTCTACACCTTCGCGAAGGTCTATGATGGGTCTTAGGGGACCCTTAATGATCAAATAATTCACTTACGTGCATCAGAAAACAACCCTAGATCTGAGCTCGTTCAGATCTACTTACGTATTTAATAAACATAATAGAATGTATCACAATCTTTGTGAAAGTACTTAACATACAATGCATACAACGATTAAGACTTATTCCATAGAGTCGCACATCATTTGATCATTATTTCATGAAAACATTATTCATCCACAACATATCGCAATCATAAATAAACAAAAGTAAACATATAAACACAAGAATTATTTGATAATCTTTTTTATTGATCTTTAGTTAGGATTTATAGAATCAAAACTACCCTGTTCACTCAACTGCGAACTTTATCTAGGCCTCTACGCACTCAGCTGCAAAGCCTTTCTCTCTATCTGACCCACTTCTCTACATTATCTTGTATTGACCCATTACTAACATGATCTCCTATCTTATGCCTTAGCTTCTCTAAGACACACCTATTTATACAATCCCATGGTCCATGGACCATGGGTGGATCTCAAAGCCGAATCAAATTTACATAAACAAGGGGCTAAAACCCCTTTTACTCCTAATCATCTACGTGCTGCGCATCCACAAATCTAGGAGAGTTTACATCTTTTACAAAAATTACATCAAAACTTGGGTTATTCTAACCCCAAAACTGACCCAGGTGATGAGCCTCATCATTGGGTAACTATATGGACATAAATACACCTCCAAGCTTATTAAAATAAACTCTTCTCATAATTCCTTACATATTTTAACTATATTTTGCTTAATGAGATGAATAAAAGTAAGATGTTATGTCTAGTGGTCTAATGTGCATTGATTACGGGTTTTTGATAGCAAATCATGGAAATTTTGGATAATTAAGGGTAGAAACTTGAATGAGACAAGGAGGAGAGATTATAGGAGATAGATCCTTCTCATTTAATCGTCACTCATTCGAATATTCCTCAATCAAATCACACTAGCTCGGAGTTGCAAGCAGCCAAGTCATGGAGATCATGGGCAACCGAGCCAATGACAGTTAAGAGTTAGTTCATCTTGAGTTTGGGAGCCAAGCCTCCCTAGATTTAAGGAAGTCGTTGGAGAATTCAGTTGTATAAATAAGGAGGCCTAGAGCCTCATTAGGATTTGGATTTTTTTATGTAAGAGCACTAAGCATTTTTGAGTTCAAGTTTTGTGGAAAAACATTGTTATGTAATTTTTTTGTTATGTAAAGGGCTGAAGCTCTTGGGTTAGGGCCCAACGCTAGCAGCAAAGGCTCCTCTTCTTGTACTTGTATGTTTAGGTTATTTCATAGATTAAGTGTTGAGTTGATTTTAGCATTTTTCATTGCAAGTAGTGGTGAATTTGATTAGTTTGCTTCCATTTGTGCATTACTTTAGAAATAGAGAGATAAAGGAATACCAAAAAGGTTGATAGTAGGGGAATTTGGCCTCACTCCTCCCCTCAGGGACCATGGTTTGAGGAAAGAACTCATATGCAGCGCCAAAAATACATAGTTTTGAATTCTTATGGAATTTAGGGTTTTCTTCTACTTAGGCCAACATCTTTTTAGTCTTCAAGAATAGGATTCAATTTTAATTTCTAATGTCTTCAACGTTGTATTAGATCTCATAGTGTTTCACATTATTCTGCAAGTATTTCCATGCATGAACTAGGCAACTAGATAATGAGATTATGTTTTCTTAAGTTGATTGAAAATCTTTCTTGTTTGACATGATTCATGGATAAATGTCAGCAATTGATGCAGTGTAGGAGTTTCAATAGTGCAGGTAGATCTCATGACCAACAACCCCAACCTAACCTCATCCATCCATGATAACCAAAAGCCACTAATTCCATCAACCAATTCATCATTCCATAAGAACAACTTTCCAGGTTTGTTGAGCAAATCCAACCATCTCACAAACTCTGTTTTGAGCTCTTAAAAAGTCCTAACCACTCCCCTACCTTATTTCTTTGACAATTCATCTTCCCTAAGCCCTATACCACCTTCCGAATCACTCCTATTGCTCTCAGCTGGATCCTATAGGAGCTTTAGGACATCCTGTAGGAAGCATTAGGACATCCTGTAGGACGACCTGTAGTGGCCTGTTTTGAGGCTGATTTGTGGAAAAAGCTTCCTGAAGGATAGGAGAAGACCCCTACTTGCCTCCCAAGCCATTCGACCTTGCACCACCATCTATAACACACTTGCCACATCACCAAGAAGGTTTAGCATTCACAATTTCACAAAAAAGGGACGAAAAGAAAAAGAGTTATTGTGTTCATTCATATGCACAATAGTAGAATGTTTGGTTATTTCAGAGTGCATGCCTAGGACAATTAGGATTACACACATGTTAACTTAGAATTTTTTTGAAGAAAAACCTCTTAGCAATTAGTTATATGAGTGGTGTGTTTAAAGCATTCGATTTTAGTCTTTCCCTACTACATTAGACATTATTTCAATACTCCCAAGTAGTGAAAAATTCCCCTTTCCTCATTAGTAATCAAGCATCTTCTGAATCAATAGAAGGTTGGTTTGAGAAACCATAGTGGTCTATCGCCAGCTCAACAGTGACAAAGAGTGGAACCTTCGCATCTACTTCTGTATACAACACTGTCACCTCCAAGTTTGTATGAACCCCAGGTTGATAAAGTAAAGTTGGTAACCCCAGGAGTTGCAGCATTCTTGTTCGGTTGTAGAAGACATCTAAAGGCGATATCTCTTCTATATGCAAAACAATTTCATTCGATGGATCCTTAGGAATTATCCTACATCTTTACTCATAGGTAGGCCACTAGTTCCTTCAGTTGGAACCATATTTGTTGATGTCTTGTGACCAATTGTCACTTCAGACGTGATGAAACCCTGTGAACTCTCGGGATTGCTTATAATGGAATCGAACTGTTTCCATTCTTTAAGGAGCTTGGGATCAATATGAGTATCTATATCCATGTGTTCCCTACCTTTTCCCTATTCTTTCTCCTGAGCTGGCTCTTTTCTTTTCTCAGGAATTTTTTCCACAGCAGGAGATTTGTCAATAGTTTGTTGTTCATGCTCGCTTGACTAGATTTTAGGGTTGGTGACTAATAAGTCTAGAGGCGGAGTTTGCAACCTCTACTCTCTTAGCCTATTAAACACTTCCCGCCCTTCATCTTGATACCTAATCCTGGCCAATATAATACTCGTGCTCATCACTTTTTGGTGCCATTGCCGGGGAGGTTTTTGAGTAAGATGTGATTTCTTCTTTCTTTCTTCCATTTCTGATCTCTTTCATTCTGCTATTGGCTTCATTTCTGCAAGAGTAATTGTAAGTTTCTTTTCTTTCTTTTCCATTCTACAAGTGAGATTTCATTCAATAGTTAGTATCCATTTAGTTTGTTATTTCAGTTCTGCAATTAGTCTCAAAGCTTGAAAAAAACAAAAAACAAAAAAAAACATTTCTTTCATGCCTCATAGGAATAGGGATAATTTAGGAAAATTTCTGCCAAATACCCCCACCACTTCAAATAGGCAACCTCCCCTCTTCTTCTGTGGTTGTGAATTGGAAGACCCTTCAGGTGAACAAATAGAGATTTTTGAAGAGCCTATAGGGGGAGAAGAAGAAGGAGAACCTATTCCAACTGACCTAATGGCTGAAAATAGGAATGGTAGAGGAGATAGAGAAATAACTGAGGGTGCTTTTCCCATCAGAGAAACCAATGGGAATGACAAGATGAAAAACATAAGCCCCTCTACACTTCCTCACTTCCATGGCCCAACTTCAGAAGATCCGGATACTTTCTTGTTTGAGTTCGTTGTCATATGTATAACTTATGATTACACCACTGACGATCTGAAGTTTAAATGATTCCCATCCACTCTCAAGGATGCAACTTTGAACTGGTTCATGGGTTTACCTGGGGATATCATCACCACCTGGGCTCAGATGCAGCAAGCTGTCAACAATAAGTATCAGGACTACTACAGGTCCAAAGACACTAAAGAGGAGATTTTTAGAATGATCTTGGGACTTGATGAATACTTAGAGGATTATGAGGAAAGATTCCAGCTTAGCTACAAAAGGGAGAGGTGCGCACTTGATCTTGAGTCACTGAAGCTAGTCCTACTCAGGGGGGTTAGGGAAGACCTTCCGGATACCTTAAACTTGCTAGCAAGAGGGGACATCTACCAGCTACCATATGATGATATCAAGAATGTTTTTAAGAACCATTCTAGGGTAGCTAGGAAAAAGGGTAGTAGTAGTCAACCAATGGTTAGCTCATCCTCTTCCAACACATCCATAAAAGGTGAAATTGGAAATATGTTGGAAGATTTCAAGAGTGAAATGCTACAAACTCTTTCCCTACAGATGGACACTATGCACATCAAGAGAAAGCAGGAGGAAGCAGAGAGAGAATTAGCCATCTTCTGCCCTAGATGCATAAGAAGTCACCCTAGGAATGAATGTCCATTAAGCCTTAATGAAATATGCTCGGTTTTTTAATAAAACCACTCCACAGACATGTACCCTTCTCTACCTGCACTAAAATATGTGTATCAGGGAATTGATGGGGTGACAAAACATCTCTTCTACATAAATCAAAGGAGACCTCATGGGCCTCGACCATACTAGCAAGGCATGCAAGGGTCATCCTATGCATATTACAACCCTAACCAAAACACATCCATTTCCTCTTCGGGGCCCCCTGATCGTCCCTCCTAGTCTACAACTTCTCCTTGGTCTTTTGCACCTCAGTACCATTCCCAGCCAACCAACCAGTCATTTCAGCAATATACTCCTCCACAACTTCAGTGGAATGCGCCACCCCAGGGGTGGAGGTCCCCATACAATAATTCTCTAGCTTTATTGCCTTCACCTCCTACTCAACCACAACTTTTACACCCTGCTCCACCTAAATAACCTCAGATGCATGCCTAGCCAAATCCGAACCTGAACAATAGACATGAACAACAAGTATACAGTGGAGAGACATCCTACCCTGCTTATGTTGTGGAGATTCAAGAGATCAACCTAAGTTTTGGGAGAGTACTCCCAGAGAACCAACCTCCATCTCCACCTAGGGAGAGTGAGGAGGAAAGAGAGGAAAGTATGCCTAGAGTGAATCCACCACCCTTTCCTGAAATATTAACTCAGCCATTCCATCCTACCCCAGAAGAGAATGAACTTCTGGGTGAATTGAAAAATATATGTGTCAAAATTACACTTCTCCAAGCCATTAAAGATGTACCTATTTACAAAAAACGGATTGAAGAGAAGTGTTTCAAACATCCAGGGAGGCAAAAAAGAGACACCCCTACTATTAATGTCGTTGGACAGCTGTCCGAATTAATGTTCGGGCAGGTAGTTTGTCCAAAGTATTTAGACCCTGGAAGCCCTGTAGTAGATGTGCACATCAATGGCACCATTGTCCCACATACCTTGATTGATCTTGGGGCTGCTATTAATGTAATGACTAAGGACACCATGCTCAAGCTCAATCTCCAGGGTTCATTAAGAAAGACCACAACAGTCTTGCAACTTGCAGACCATTCCATAGTAGCCCCTGAGGGGATTGTTGAGGATGTGATGGTCTCCATCGACTCTTAGGAGTACCCTTCAGACTTCCTAGTTCTTCAGCCTAAGGCCAAGCTTAGTAGTTATCCTCTCATACTTGGGAGACCCTGGTTAGCCACTGTCGATGCCTACATAAGTTGCACGGCTGGAAATATGACTATAAAAAATTGGCATTTGTCCAAGCAGTTGGTCTTGTAACCTCTCGCTCAGCCATCCTTAAAACATGATTTACCTTTATGGATAGAATAGGAGGAAGAAGATGAAGTATACTCAGACCAACTCTATACCCTAGAAACTGCCATGGGAGGAGGACAACCAGATGAAGATGATTTGATTGAACACATACTCCAAAATCCAACTCCCAACACCTTGTCTTTAGAGTAAGTAGTAAAGGAAGCCAAGAGAAACCATCATATTGATCTATGCTTAACTGAATCAAACCCTACTCGTGTCAAGACAATAGAATGTTGGCATTATGAAGCATGTGTTGTACTTGATGGCAACCCTCTCATAGAAGAATATCTCACTGATGTATAACTGGATGAATCTTCAGAAGAGATGTCAGATGTAGCTGATGGAGGACAGCTCAAAGGAATCAGATGATAGTTCTAAGTGTAACAAGTTAGCTTTGCCATCAAGTCCAAAGGGGGAGATTGTTGGCATTATGAGATAAGTATTGTCCTTGATGGCAAACCACTCTGATGACAAATCATAGTGCAGAAGGTCAGCAGCAAGGAATTTATGATCAGACTATAAGAAGAAGAGAAAGTTCATACACGCAGGTTCATTAAGCCCAAGTCGCGTGTACACGCTAGTTCACTATATACCAAGTCGCGTATACGCAGGTTTTCTATATACCAAGTCGCGTGTACACGCAGGTTGGCTTCAGTAAAAGCGCGTGTATGTGGAAAACTCATTTTTGGTCCGTGGCGGTTATTCCTTGGAAGTTGTGCCTATGGTTTCGGACCATGGTGTCTCGACGGACGTGTCGATCCCTTGTTTTGAAGTTGATGGTTTTGGATTTCTATGGTTTTGGCTCGTGGTAATGAGCAAGGCCTAAGGCTATATAAGGAGAAGAAGATCATTAGGCAAATGTATCTGAAATTTCTTGAATATCTGATGAAGTATTAGATCCAGTATGCAGGTTATGGGTTGATGATGCATTGCTTGATCTGAGCTAAGGAGAGATCTCACCGGTTGATGGAGAACAAGATCTAAGGAGAGATCGGGATCAAATGGTTTGAAATGAACTATCTTTATATGGTTGATTATGCTTATTCTAGATCTGCATACTGACGCAAATAATGTTCTATAAGGGTTATAGTATGATTGATGTCTGGTACAGCCGCAAAGTTATAAGGAAATATTTTTAGATCTGTACGCGGGTTGGCCTTGGAAAAAGTGCGTATACACGCAGGTTGGGTTCATCCAAGTAGCGTGTACATTGTAAAGTTTGATATTTAAAGTTGCAGTTGGGTCTGAATGATTTTGCAGAGATCTGTGTCAGCTCTGTGTTCTGGTGACTGTGTTATTGACAGGGTTTCAGTGTTTCAGTGATTCAGAAATTGATGATGTTAGTAGTGATTGTTTTGAGCTTCAATGATAGTTATGGGTCCAGTATGAAAATTTGATGAAACGTGGCCTTTCAGATTATGTGTTGTGCTTCAGTGTATCCAGTCTGAAAATTGATGAAACGTGGTACCTGGAGGAGAGAAGATTGTAGGCAAGCACCTACGTACTAGTATCTAAGCTAGTACAAAAGCTAAGGGAGATCTTTGGAGCATTGTAGCAGGTAGCAGCCTGTGTACTAGTAAATGGATCGGCTAGTACAAGAGCAAAGGGGGTTGTAGCTCCCGTACTGGTATAAGACTGCACCAGTACAAATATTGTAAAAGGATTTTCTTATTAAGAAGAAGATTGAGATGACTTGCAGCAGGTGGTTTTCACCCACATTGGTTTTCCACCTTATATCTTTGTGTTCATGTGTGTGGCTTTTGTGTGATGATCTGTTCTGTTATACTGCACCTGTTTACCGTTAATATGGTTAATAATGTTCTGATGCATTTACTGAAGATAAGCTAACTGAATCATAAGATTTCTGGATATACGCTAGTTACTTTAGACACAGCAGCGTGTACACGCGGGTTCACTTAACTGAAGTAGCGTATATGTTTTTGAGTGTTGAAAAAGTTTTAATGATCTGATAATACTGATTCACCCCCCCCCCCTCTCAGTATTATTTCCAACATAGAATTCAGCCCTGAAAGAACTTTGAAAATTAACCCCTCTCTTTCTCTACACCAAGAAGAAGAGTTGTGCAACATGCTAAGGGAACATCAGGATGCCTTCACTTAGAATTACAAAGAAATGAAGGGAGTGCACCCCTTAGCGTGCACCCACCACATTTATATGAAAGAAGGCTGCAAACTAGTCTGAAAACCCCAAAGGAGAATGAATCCAGCTCTCAAGGATATAGTCAAAGAAGAACTGCAAAAGTTTTTGGATGCAGGATTCATTTACCCAATCTTGGACAGTGAGTGGGTTTCTCCTTTGGTGTTGGTTCCAAAGAAAAATGGGAAGTGGAGGATTTGTGTCGATTATAAAGAGTTAAACAAAGCAACAAAGAAGGACCATTTCCCTCTACCCTTTATTAACCAAGTGTTAGATGGCCTGGCGGAGATTTTTTTTTCTCTTTCTTAGATGGGTTCAGTGGGTACAATCAAATCTAGATTAGCCCAGAGGACCAGGATAAAACCACCTTCACCTGTTGTTGGGGTACCTTCACTTATAGGGTCCTTCCTTTTGGCCTATGCAATGCCCCTGCCACTTTCCAGAGGGCAGTCTTGAGTATTTTTTCCGAGTTAGTCCATGATGCAGTAGATATACTAGTCAGTGTGATCGGTGCCAAAGGATGGGGAAACCTACCCCAAGGGATGAAATGCCTCTACAACCTCAAGTGACTTTCAAGCCATTTGACAAGTGGGGCATGGATTTCATTAGACCCATTGATCCTCCATCCAGGAAAAAGTAGTACACCATTGTGTGCACTAACTATTTAACCAAGTGGGCTGAAGCCAAGGCCATCAAAGCAACAACAAAAGAGAAAGTGGCTGAGTTCTTAAGGGAAAATGTAGTTTATAAGTTTGGGTACCTTAGAGAACTGGTCACTGATCAAGGCAGTTAGTTTATATTTCACATGATTGAAAATTTGTTAAGCCAGCACAAGATCAAGCATAGAACATCCACTCCTTACCACCCACAAGATAATGGGAAAGTGGAGGTAAGAAACAGAGCACTGGAAGGCATTATGACCAAAGTGATTAGCAGTAGTAGAAAGGATTAGGCAGATAGATTAGTTGAGGCCACTTGGGCCTACAATACCACCTGGAAGACCACCACTAGATTCACTCCTTATGAGCTCGTCTATGGGAAGAAGGCCATATTTTACATTGAATTTGAATACAACACCTTAAGAATGGTAGCACAAATGGATCTAGATCTCAGCAGGTCACAACAAGAAAGATTGCTTCAGCTGAATGGGTTAGATGAATTTAGAATGCAGGCCCTCCTACACACACAGGTGACTCAAGTTCAAAGGAAGATTTGGCATGACAAGAACATAAAGGACAAACAGTTTCAAGAAGGTGATTGGGCTTTGTGTATGATTCTAGATATAAGGATTTTAAAGGCAAATTAAGGACTAGATGGTTAGGGCCTTATGTCATATTAAAAATGTCATGATAATGGTTCAGTACAGATAAGAACCATTGATGCAGAGGCTATCCCTTTACTTGTCAATGGGTACAGATTGAAGGTATACAGGAAGCTCTTATCAAAGAAAGAATTCATCAATGGCATTAGTAATACAGTGATGGTGGTGGAGAAAGTCTCAACTTCTACCCCATTAAGTCCCTGAACAAAGAAAAAAAAGAGAAAAAAAAGAGACTCAGGTGAAAACCTCCATGAGGCACCTGAGTCCCACTGTTGGGTTGAAAACCTCTTGAGTAAAAGAAAAAATAAAAAGATCTCTGGGTGAAAACCTTGTTTGAGGCACCCAGGGAAAACAATTAGGATGAAAACCTCTTGGAGGCAGACTAGTTGTTTTAAAGAAAAAAAAAAAAAAGAGAGAAGAAAAAGTTTGAAAATGTTGTTTGCAGGTCAGCAGGAGGAGGATCAGAGCAACTTGAGAGGAATAAAAGGACATACACAATCCATATTTTCATTCCTCCATCCCCTATTCTTGATTATCCCATCAATCCCTCTATTTATGAACTCCTTCAGCTCAGTTTACACAGACTCTGTGTTTTCTATAGGATTCCCTGTAATCCTACAGGATTCCTTGAAAACCTACATGAGTTTCCTATAGGAATTACAGTGGCTTGGTAATCCCAAGAAAAGTGACCCTAGAGCAAGGGGATGACCAGCCTATGTCAAAAAATAAAATGTTTACTCCACCACCTCATCACCATGCCTCTCATTACCATGTTACCCCTGCATCCATCCAATAAGTCAATTCAAAAAGATTACAGTTTTCAAAGAAGAAAAAAAAAATAAAAAAAAAATAGAAGAGGGTGAGAATAGAGGACAAGGGGACAATACCTGAAGGCTATACCTCTCACCTACCAATCACTAGACCCCTTCTATACCCATGTCAACAATCCTCATTCTCCAGAAGTGAAAAAAAGAATGAAAGTTTAGGGGAGAGGCAACTATAGGACATCCTGTAGGTTTCCTGTAGGAAATCCTGTAGCAGCCTATCCCACAAAGGAAATTTCACAGGGTTGCAGCCATCTTCAGCATTGAGATTCCAAGGTCAAGGAATCTCCTCCAGAGCTCAACAGCAGTAGCAGGATCATCAACATCACTCTCCAGTACCTGCACATCAAAGGAAACAAGCATCAAAAGAGGCCAATACAAAAAATATGCAGCAAATACACAACACAAGGACATCATTCTCCAACAAGCATCATCATCAAAGCATCTTACTCACAGGTATGTCACCTTACTCATGCTCTCACGTTAGCAAGATATGATAAAAATGTAGGATTATGTAAGAGTTGGTTTTATAAGAAAAGGTGGCCAATTAGCTTGGCCACCTTCGGCTAGTCGATGAGGAGAAAACAATTAGACCACTCCACACGTGGCAACAGTCAAATCAGAAGAAAAAGGAGATAATGCCAAAAATGGTTAAGTTACAAAGGAACGAAGTGGGAGATGATTACGAGGTGAGTGAAATGATGGACTGATAGTGGGACCAATGGTCCAAAAGGAGGTGCTTGTACTTAGATAGCCAACACACCATCCCACACAATCATCCATATAAGGAAATAAAACATTGATTCCCACACTAAAAGAGCATCAGAAATATTGAGAATTCAATGAAAAAATTATTGCCTCGACCTTCTTGAAGCAGCACCTACATGAGACAGTGAGTATTTTGCAGCGTAGAGGCACCTACAGGATCCTATAGGAAAATCTAAAAGATCCTACAGGAAGACCTACTAGATACAAAGAAGTCATCTACAGGATTATCAATGGGAATTAAGGGAGGAGAGATCAAAGGTTGTCCTCATCAGATAGTAACCACTGAGGTAGGAGCTATATCTTCCCATATTTCCCAGTTAAAAAAAAGAAGAAAAATCCTCAATTTAGTTAAGGAAGTTGCAGTCTAGGAGAATTTTATTGCGGAGTTATCATTTAAATCTCTCACCCACTAGAATTCTTGAATTATATCCATACAAGCCTCCACAATTACTAGGGAAAGATGATAGGGGGTTTTCACAAGAGAAAACCCACAAACACAGTAAGAATTCTTCACCACCCTCCTGTAGCAGAAATTTTCACAAGGCACAATTGGATGGGTTTCTTTGGAAGAATGAGAGGATACGATGATGAGGTGGCCAAAGACTTTTCTCTCTCAGTCATACCCCTAACTACGACCCATGCCACTGCTGTGGTGAAATGCCTATCAGTAGAAATCACCCATGAAGTTATAAGAAGAATCACCACACTCCCTTTAGGGTTACCTTGGAGGAAAGAAGATAAGGGTAACAACACACTTGCAAAGAAGAAATTATTTTTGGAAGGGGAGGAGGAAATGGAGGAAAAAAATTGGGTTAGAGGGGAAAGCCTTCCATACCCTTGGAATGAAGTTAGTTACCACCTCATTAAATATATATCATGTGAAGGGAGATACAGTGTGGTGTATGGATACCATTTCAGACTTCTCCAAGAACTGAGATTTGGAGCAGACACACCTCCTCAAAATAGACTAAGTATACCCTACTTTCTTCTTCAATCAATGATAGATATGAGCATCAAAGTGCAGGAGGGAAAACATCAACAACTAGCTCATCATGGGTTTGTTATGTTCCTATACCAATAGGTGTCATAATTTTTGAATGGCTGAGATAAAAACTGTAATATGTACATACCTTTGATTTCTGCAAATGTTTTCCATATTCAAAAAAAAATAAAAAATAAAATGTAAAGATGGTATGTCCTAAAGGAAAAATCAAAGGACAAAAAGAGTAAAAAGGTATAAAAAGATGAAAAATGAACCCCAAAGAAAAAGAAAAAGACCATGAAAGTGTGCAAGTCCAAATGCCACTGCTATTTTACTTTTTGTACAATAATGATTGTGTGCAATTTGTTATTTATGCCACAATCCATGGTAACCAAACAGTTTAATCTTGGTTATTCCATGTTTTGAATTTCATGCTTAGAGATAGAGAATAAAATTTGACCAAACTGTTTAATCTTGGCAGATAAGTAGATAGGTAGAGTAAATAAAAGGAGCTCAACAGTTTAATCTGAGCCCTTGGATGTAATAAGGATAGCCTTAGATAGAGTTCTATTGTAAAAGAAAAGAAAAGTGTTTTGATAAGGGTTTGCCAGCTTAAGTGCACCCTAATAAAGAGTAGAAAAAATGGTAGGATGAGTAGGTGGGTAAGTAGTTGCATGGTTGCAGAATTATGGTGATTGATTGGATAAAATCATATCATTTACTTTCATCATCAAGTTGCTAAGATATGGATGATAAATGAACATTTACAAAGTCAAATGATTAATTTCCCCATTCATTTCACCTTTAATTTCACTAATTTCCCATAAGCAATGTCAAAAGTACCTAAAACCTTAAGTTAAAGGGCTCAGAGCATTTCTCTGACTTCTGGAGGGACCGGACCCTCAGCCCAATAACTTATAGGGTCTAAGTACTAAAGCCCCCTTACCAACATTCACCCCTCCATAATTCATTCATTTTATCTAAAAAATCCCTTTTCCTAAGGTAAAATCACCATTTACCTAGGGAAAGTAATTACCCCCATACAAAACCCCTTTTTCACAAAAACCCACAAATGCGCGTTTAGCCTAAGTTATAATGTTTTATGTGAATATGTAAATAAATTTCAAACACATTATACTTAGCGCAAAGTCCACTTTTCCGCTTTCATTTCATATTAACTTTTAATTTTAATTATATTTATTAACTCCCAAAAATAAACCCTTCCCCGTATATTTTATTAAATCCCATATGATAAATATTCTGCCCTCAAGGTTTGAAACATAAACCTTATTAATAAATTAATTAAATGGATTAATTAGTCAATCAACGGTCAATTAAGAACCATAATCCTCCGCCGAATAAAAAGAGTAATTAGTCAATCAGTGATTAATTAAATCTGTCCCCGCCAATCAAATCACTCCCAACGTCATTAAACCTTCCTAATCCGCATTTAAGTAACCCTTCCACTCATTAAAACCCCGTCGGGGCCCTCCATTAAATCTCCGATCAAATCATAGCCTCGACCACCGTGCGATCTAACCCCTTTAGATCCAATGGTCTACACTCATATCGGGCGGCCTTCGAAGGCCGACCTTTACCTGCCCGATGTGAGCGGTTTCACTGTTCACCCCGCCGCTATGTGGCGCCTGATGAATGGCATCGGGTGGCCTCCCCCAAAAACCACTTATCCCAAAAAACGGTGCGATGGATTCCGCTTACCACCTCTACTACACGCAAAAATGTCACATCCTCATTGGCGCCAACTGTCCTTTTCCCAATGTACCCGCCAAAATCATTGACTTTATGCATAAAACCAAAAAACTTATAGTTTTTTCGTTTATCATGAAAAAGAACATTCTGACTTCCATGCAAAGCACAAAGTACGTTCAACTGTCAACCTTCTACCAACCGTCAACTTACCAAAGTTGCTGAACTCAAAACCACCTTGCAGACCCGTGCGCTTCCTACAAACAGTGCACAGTCGCCATTACTCCATTCAAAAGCCGAAACCAGGTATTTACTCCATTTCCACTGAGAAACCATGTTTTATTGTCGAACCTGAACTGAATTGCTTTATGTACTAAGTAATTTAGTAAATTAAGCCGCATGGTGATCCTAAAATAATCCGAAATAGACCAATTTTTCCCAATTGCACTAAAACCCTTTGCCCTCGTCCTTGAATCTACAATAATCAAGGATGGATGCCCCAATTGCACTAAATATCATGCCAATCATGACTCCTCACAGGTATTTAGACCATCTCCCACTTGCAGACAAAGATTTCCATATTAAAGATACTTTTGTCTCAAAATCCCCTTTGAAACTATTCTGCAAGTACAGAGACTAGCACCTGAACCGTGCAGACTCCGTTGGACTTTGGGAATCAGGTTTTTCCAAGTACCAGTTCCCCATAGTGCATATATTCCCAGAGATTGTATATTACTGCCACATGAACTATGATCCTATCCAAATGGCAGTAAGAACCCCTAACCAGTCTGTTCTATTTACTATCACTGCATAATCTATTAACAAGATGCTACAATTGCATCCAAGCCAAAGCCTGACTCCTCTTTCCATTGGAGATATGCTGAATAGGTATCCTACCCTCACATCAATCAAACTGGCTCAATTATTCCAGACCTTCATTAGAGAAGAACAGTATACCCCAAAGGACTCTTCCCCTTACCTATGGACTATTTTCTCCAACCTTGGACGAGACATCATAGACATGATATCCAATGTGCTAGGCTATACCACTAGTGAATTTGTTGATGAAATCATAATATCTTTTATGTCCATCTACTCTCCTGGCCAACCACCAGGCATCATGTTTGACTATGCCAATTTAATTGCCGACAAAATGCATGATCAATTCATGAGATTGGAAAATGAAAGAGTGTTCACGTATTCTTCAGTTCTGTATCATTTGTTCCTATATTACCGAGATGATAGATTTCCAATTTCCCTCCAAAAGCTTGATACCATAGGCAACCCAAAATCAGTGATCTTCTAGACTTCATTGATCCATCAATTTGATTCTCAATACTCCTATACAGATTTCATAGACCTCTTTGTGTACCCTGTGACAACTATGCTACTAGGAAGCCCTCCCCCCAGAATCCATGCAGACATCAGGAGGGTCCTACAGTTGTCAAGGCAATATAAAGTGGGGGATTGATACTTGTACCAAAACTGCACTGAAATCAAAATTTATGGATGTGAGTTGGCTCCCTATAGACTGCCTAGATACCTCCCTATGAGATTTTTTGCTTTGGAGTACTACAGGAAAATGATAAATTCATATGAGGTTCACTTTGTGAAAACCAAGAAGAAAGCCCAACTTAAAATAAAAGATCAGCTGGGCCCATTTATTTGTAACAGTAGGGAAGCAGGAAAGGAAGCAGAGGAAATCCTCCGAAGGTTGAAACTAAAACATATATTTATATGGAATTATGACCCCTTAGATTTCATTTGTAATAAGAGACAAAAGAACAAACTATCTCCTTACATCCACCATAGAATCCATGAAATTGAACAATATGCTAATCAATTTGAGTGGGTGGAAAATACTTTGATAGATCGAGATAGCACAGAGGTTGCCGTTGATAATGTTTTGATAGGTTTAGACAGAAGACTTGATGATGATTCCTTTGTATAGGTGCTAGGAGAGTCTCAGTCTCAGAGACAATCATAGGGACACAGTGGGCAGACAGCAAAAGCAGGGCCATCAGAACAAGCAGGACCATCAAAGCAACCAGAGATTTCAGAACAGCCAGAAGAATCTGAACAACCTAAAATTTCAGAGGAACTTGCTCAACCTGAACAAATCATGAGCAATCTTCCTGTTTTGCAGACTCCTCTAAATTTGGAGAGGAACCTCAAGAGATACAGAGAGGAGTCCACTCCTTCTAGTAGGCTTGTTGCCCAAACCTATGCTAAGAGGCAAAGGTTGAATCCATATTCAGAGCAGGAATACACTAAGGAAATAGCAGGAAATTCAGAAGCAGAAAGGACAGAAAGTATGCATACCACTCCTTTAGGAGGGCCACAAGAACCTTCCACCTCACAGACTCAAATGTTGGACAGGCAACAAAGTGTGGAAGTATCCTCCTTCTAGGCTCCTACTGGACAGAGCCACGATATTAAAGAAAATTATAAAGAAATTAAAGCAAGGAATGAAAGGCTAAAGGTGCAAAGCTATGCATATTATCTGAAGATGGCTCCAACAAACCAAACAAGGCTAATGTCAACCTTTGATATAAAAGAAGGTAAAATGCAGATGAATTTTTTGAAGCCAACCACACAGCAACCTAAATCAATGGCAGATTACCTAAAGACAAATTTTGGAGTATTGGCAAAGGATATCCATCCTATTGACCAAATTGAGTTACATAAGAAAACTGGTGAAATGGTCTACTCCACTTTAAACAACAAAGAAATTGCAGCCCACCAACTCCAGAATTCGTTGAATAACATATCAGCAAAATTCCAGTTGAAGAAGGCCTCTTCACAGGTCAAAGACACCGGAATAAAGTCCTTAGAGGACTTGGTCATAGAGCTGGGAGATGATCCCAAGGATGTGAAAGCTACAGAGAAGCTTATAAAGAAGAAAAACAATGACATAGTTGCACTTAAGAAGCAACTTAAAATTCCTCCTCTACATCATCCTCAAACAGCTGAAGTGTTGGAAACATAGAAGGAGGAAGAGCTTAATGACCTAGTCCTTAAGTTAAATGACCAATTGAAGGAAACTGAAAAAGAATTGGATAATTTGAGACAGTCCAAGTAGAGTGAGTTGGCCACCGCTCCCTAGACTGTAATACCTATAGTTTCCACAGCAGTGCCCTCCACCTTGGCAGCTACCTTGGCACTTACACTTCCACCATCTACAACGTTGCCAGTAACATGTACTTCAGCAGGCACAACTACATCGACAAGCACAGGGACACCAACAGAACAAACTGCTGAGTTGATCAAGGCCATGGAAGAAATGAGTATCCAAGCCACTGAGCTCAAGAAACTCAGAGAACAAGTGACAAGTTTAGAGACCAATTGTAAACTTGCACAAATACAGCAAAAGGAAGAAGCTCAGAAAAACCAAAGGATGGTAGATAGGATAAAAGCCCTTGAAAAAGACTTAACATTAGAAGTGTCACACGGAATAAGTTGATCTTGCGGACAAGATAGACCTTCCTAGAATCTAAAGAAGACCTAATGACAAGCAAACCAACCAGACACTATCTTTCTCTAAATATGCTTTGATAAACAATGGCAAACAAGTGCTTTTAGGTCCAACGCAAGCTTGTGGATGCCCTCGCTCCTTCGATCCAAATGAGCTCTTTGTCACAAATCTGCAAACACAAAAAAGACAAACAAATTAAATAGCACTTGAAAAGCCAATTGCATAAAACATATTTAACATGAAAGTCAAGGAGTCCATGAAACAAATAACATGAGATACTTGTTGAGAAAAATGAGTTTGATTGTATTAATTCAAAAGAAGAAGAACTTTACAACCTTTGCCTTGACGCTGTACAGGCTCCTCCCAGGGTCCAGCAAGAAGTCTCCTCTACTTTGACAAGTTTCACTCACTCCCCAATGAAGCCAAAAAGGTATGTGATCTCTCCTCTTAAGCTCAACTAGGAAGTCTTAATTTCACCAGCATTTACCCTAAAAAATGTTCAGCTTCTAACCTCTCTAGCAACCAGCTCATTGCCTGTATTTATAGTGCAATGGAGGGAGGTTACTAGGTCCTCCTTCAAAGGGATAAAGCCCTCCTTCAAAGGGATAGCTCCTCTCATCAAGGGATTAGCTCCTTCTCTTTTGGGATGCATGAACCACCTCAGAGCGAACAATCCACGTCAAAATTCCTTCTAGAAACCTCTAGAATTAACCCAAAGTGAGTTTTTTAAGATAAAACTTGCGCCTTTTGACTTTCACAGGGGTCCGCACCTACACCGTTAGGGACAGAGTGGGTAGGTCCACAGTTTTTATACACAGAAGGTGCGGGACCGCAGGTGACAGTGAGAGAAAGTGTGGAACCAGAGTTACATTGATTTTTAATGTCTTTCTCTCATTTCCAAAGCTTGACTTGAAGAGCTGAGGTCTGAGACTTGCTTAGGAGGACAGTACAAGTGTTGATAGACCCATACTGACTGCAAATAATCATGGTGACAATATTTTTGTGTAACAAGAAGAGCCATTGGGAGATATGAAAGAAATTATTTGGGCCAACATCATTGATTCTATCAATGATGTTTGGCCTTCTATTCAGATTATTTTTGAACAAACAAAATTAATCAAAATGGCTACAGAACCAATCCACAAGACAGTGGAAGAATTGGGAAATAAACCTGAAGAAGCCAATCAGTTGATCACATTTTTGAATAGCGAAAATAGATATCAGCTTGATGAATTGGAGATAGAAGATAGAACAACAAGAATTATAGAGATCAAAAAGGTTCCCACCAAAAGGAACCTAATGCTCAATCTAGAGAAAATATGTTAGAGCATCCAAGTAGACATTGACAACTTCATGCTAAACTATGTCATCTTAAGAGAAAAAGGACTTCCAAGTCCTATGGTAATAAATGACAAGCGGATGACCTAGGAAGATTACATTGAAAAATTATACAAGCTGGCCAGAAACCAAGCTAGTACTTCAGGGGTGAACTCTTTGCCCACTGGAAAGGTGTTATATGATGGCCTTGAGAATATGTTCTACATAGAACCTGAAGTCAAACACTTGTTCACAAGCAAACCAAATTTTTCCATGTACACGAACGCTGATGAGATTTACAGAAAAATGATAAGGATGAAATTACTTGACAGTGAATGGTGGACAAACTTGACTGATTTCCTATAAGTTACTATAGTAAATCTACATGGTAAAACATGACTTCCAATTAAAACAGGTAATATAGGATCAAAGCAAAACAAGCAAAGAGTATCAGTAGGTAGAAGATAAAAGTGATTCCAACACATAACTACAAAGCAACTGAAAGAGCCAAATCTGAGTTACAAAATCCAACATAGTCACAATAAAAGGGATAGCTAGAAGACAGTTCTCCATCTGTCTCTATCTTCGTGTTGAAGATATTTTTTGTTTCCTAGAATAATTCTCATATGGTTATGAGATATTTTGTATCAATTTTTGTATAAATACTTCACAAATTGAAGTAATTAGGGTGGGTTCAAAGACATTTCAGTAGACATTTCATATCAAGTTAAAGAGCTATTGTAATCAAGATTGGATTGGCTTGTTGGATCATGCAATAAAGTTAAAGACATTTCACAGGATTCTTGTGCACAGTGGAAATCAAATAAGTATTATCTCTTCATGTTTATTACTATTTTCTCTTCATGTTTATAAATATTCACATGTTTCTCTATGAAATCTGAATGGTAAACAAGGAATGATATTTTAGAATTAGCTTTAATGCTCTCTGTCTTGACTGTTTACTTTCTCACTGTTTTCTACTAAACTATCTTAGTCTAGGAATTCTTAATTGCTCCCTTACTTCTGTAGTTTTCCCCCCTTTGGTCCATAGTAAAAGATTCTTAGTTGCCCTTTCCTACTGATCATCCTTCTTTTCTTCATCTTGATCCTGGTTTAAGGATTCTTCATTGCCATTTTACCTGGTTAGGACTACCTCATCCATTTGGACCTGGAAATTTTCTTCTTGGTGTGCTAGCCTGCCCTGTGAACTCCTACTTTAGTAATTTATCTAATTCAGTTAAGCCACTCTTTGATTGACTCCATAGCCCAATGGTTTGAAGGCTTGCTTTGCCCATCTATTCCCAGAATTTCACCACCCAATCATAATCAAAACCTCATAAGCATTAATAACTAGCCTAAGATCCCATAAAAAAAAAAGTTAAATCATAAAGAGAGAGCCCTCTCTAGACTTAGGTTGGCTAGAGCCTAAGCCTAAAATATTGGTTTATGGTTGCCTCAGAAATTTCTTTCTTTAACCTTGAGAAAATTCTGAGTGATAACATAGTGGTGACTCCACTGGGGATTCAAAATCCTAAGTCTTAATAAACCTTTGAGAAATTCAAATTTTCTTATTTTAAGCCTCTGAAAGGGTTTTTAGAAGTTATTTCAATTTTTTTTTATAAAAAGCAAAATAATAATAAAACGCTCGAAATCTGGCTTCAGGGAGAACTCACTATACCAAGGCCAACCCTGATCCAAATCCTCCCCTTGTATTTGAAAATCCCAACCTTATTCTGAGAATAATTAGAAGACAAGAAAGTTTAGTAAGCCCTAGACCTGTTTTTAGATCCAATTCATGCCCTCCTGAGTGGTTATTCATTGAATACATCCCTTTTGATGAGTATTTTGACCTTTCTCTTTTAAAAACAAAGTCTGAGAGTGAAATTGTGGACACAGTCCTAGATATAGAATTCAGAAGAGAACTTGGAGTCCAACGAGCTAACTTGTCAATGATCAGTACCTTCTGAACTCCCCTTAGTCATCCCTTACCACTGATAGACTCCTTGAACTTTCTGAAACAACTTCAACATATTTTATCTCACCATCGTTTCCCCACACCTCTGAAGATCAGCCTTCACCTTCATTTACCTTCCCTCCCCCATCAACCCATCACTACCCTTCCAATACCCACTGCCCCAGTGACCCCAACTCCCCTTATTGTCCCAAATCCTCCTGTTACTCCAATTCCTGTTCTCAATCTTGTCCAACTTAGAGCTATGGCACTCAGATATGCCCCCCTTGTGATGTCTGCTCCTCAAGGTGCATTACCAACAGATTATCAGAGTAAAATTATCTTATTCGATGGCACTGGAACCTACACAGCACAACAACACACTGAGAAAATGACATATTATTTTGAACTACATGAGATTGACATAGGATATGTCCAGATGAGAATCTTTGTCCAAACTCTAGCTGGAGAACTGAGAACATGGGTTAGATATTTTCCTCCTCAGAGCATAGATAGTTTAGAAGTCATTTACCAATAATTTTTAAATAGGTGGGAGAAGAAAAAGAACCCCCTTCAAATTCTTTTTGAATATGAAAACCTTAAAAGGGGACCAAACGAAACTGTTCAGGACTACTGTACTAGGTTTAAGAATGTATATAATGTAAACCCACTTGACCTTAGGCCTCCACGTGGCTTAGCCCTGATTAAGTTTCCAAATGGATTTGACACAGATATGGATTTTCAACTTAGAGAAAGGAATCCCCCTACATTTGAAATATGCAAAGTGTCAGTTAGTGTAGAAGCTAATCTGCTATCCAAAAGGGCTAGGGTTAGAAATGAAAGAAGAACACCTCTGAAAGATGAAACTTCACCCTTTGATAAAAAAATGGATGCTTTAGCTAAAGGAATGGAAAGGTTGATGGTAGAAGTCATTGAAAGGAAACCTCACTGGGATAACCAACATGCTAATCCAGTAAGGAATCCAAACTTTAGGAAGAACCAAAACCAGAACATTGGTAAAAATGGGCCTGATCAGAACATTAGACCATCTTTCCAAGAAAATTATGTTGAAACTTCCCACCAAGAAGACCTTGAGGTATATTACAGGGAAAAGTGTCTATGCAGAACTGCTAAGCCCACTAAGGTGTGGTAGCTACCTTAGAAACAAACAAAGTAAAAATACTTTCACTTTCCTTTATGAAATATAGATGAGAGAAGAGTAAAGGAGACCAACCTCTGTCTTGCGCTTGGCTCCTAGTTCGATTCCTCTCTCTTCTGATAGTCCTTTGCTACTTGCTTCCTTGTACACCCATCTTCACAGAGTACCTGTAGAATCAAAGTAGCATAACACTATACAAGAACATGGATCTATTATCATAAACAATCTAGGATCAGATGTAAATTGACCATACAAATACATAAAACATAAACGACACAAGAGTATGGAGGAAAACTTGAATAGCTTTATTGATAATCAAGAAAGAGCCAAGAGAGTTACAACCAGTTGTTCTGACCCAGCATCATCCTCTCAGCAAGTAAGCCCTTCTTCACCTCATGCAAAGCTTAGATCACCCAACACTATGATGTTTCCTCACGAAACCAACAGCAATTCCTTACAAGATGCAAAATTCCAGCCTCAGGATCTCTGGGATGAGGGATCCATATATAGATATCTGTAAGGGAGATGAGTCAGCTTGTGATTTGATTAGTGTCTTCCCTCTGATAATTCTTGCTTCCACTTGGAGATTGATGATCTCTTACTCATCCTTGGTCGAATTCAGAGAGGCAAGTGTCACAGGAGAAGTTTCTGGAAGATTCCATGCCTCTCCACCTCGCGGATTGACACTGCCATTTGTCACTTCTCACCCATCGCACCCCATAGAAGGGATTTTTGAAATGCAATGCACCCACAGAGTGTACTTAGGTGAGATGCAACGCACTTTGCCTATGGAGCAGGTGAAATGATCCTGTTTTGACCAGTTTTGAGTAGTTTTTCATGGAGAACTTCTGGGAGAAGCTGTAATCAGTTGACCTTGTTCCTTTAGGGGTTAGAACAACACTTTTAGGGACTTAGGAGCCCTTGGTTTATGGACATTTTATGCTTGGGGTTGCAGTGCCCAAAAATGTCTATAACAGTTGCCCCCTAAAGCATGAGGTCGTTAATCGTTTTTGATGTCGGGTGAAATGCTTTATCATGAGGATTCGAAGTTCTTTCAAGCTGGGAGGAGACCTGTAATAAGATACAATACAATACATTATCTCCATAATATTTCCATGATCTAGCTGAGGCGAGCATTCCCATGCTCAGCTTTATAAATTCATTTTCATGTACATAGGACAGACAATCGTCTGAGTGTAGACTGATGATTCTGGTAGAGCCATCATCCCTTTGATTGGATGATTATCTGTGCAGCAATGATGTACATTTGATGTCTTTATTTCCCTCAATATATATCGCAGCTCGGATGGATGAAACTAGATCTGGGGTCTTCAATCTCGTTCGATCTTCACTCGAAGTACAAGTCGATCCATGTGAGAGATGTTCTGGAGTTGAACATGGAAAGACATCGCCTGATTACCAGCCAATGATGTAAGCTGTTAACAGGCGCGAGAGGAATCACCGATAATAATAATGACCCTCAAGGTACTGCAATAAAATTCACGTGGTGTGAATAAAGGACTTGGCATCGAACACCACACAAAATCTTTCGGTCGAAGGCCATTGATGTAAACCTGTTGCCGGAAGTGAGAAACTTGCCATTGAGGCATGCAAGCTTCAAAGTACTGAACGGGGTGTCCCTAGATCAGATTCTTGGATAATGAGCTGATGTCGACAAGAAGCGATCCGTCATAGGAGGGCCTTAATGAATCCCACATCAATGACACGGAACAGAGCAAATGATTTTTAATGGAGGTGAAAACGATCTGGTGATATAAGGTTCAGGGTGGCGGTCATGAAAGAATGGAGCGTAAATGTATTGCAGCGGGTGAGACATAGGTGAATTCTCTGAGTGACTTCTCATGAACATATCGACGAAACTGACGTGATGGATTGGTAGCATTAACCCCAAATGTGGATGGTGTGATGGGACCATGGTGATGTGACCGGTGAATGAAACAACCCAACCCGACTTGGATGCGGAGTGAAAGTGTCATGTTCAAGAGCGACTTTCTACCAACAAAGTTTCTTCAAGTTTTCTTCCCAATTTTTCCCCAGTCATTGCTGACAAGTACCTCTTTATTTTTGTCAAGCTTGAGGAGGATAACATATGCTTGTTCTATAATTTTCCCTTCGGGCAAACCCATCGCTATGTTTTAATGAGCCTAGCGATAGTGAAACTCGTTCTTGTCTGCTATGGACAAGTTTGTCGCTATTAGGTTTTAACGAGTTTAACGACAAAGATAACTCGGTCCTTTTCAATTTTAGAGAGTCTGAAAAGGGACGTAAAGAAAACTCCAAAATTCCTTTTTCGTCATCTAATCCCTTAAGTCCGAAAAAGTATAAAACAATACAGAAGGGATGAATTTTCGATACTTTTAACGAGCCGAACAAAACAAGCGCTCGATCTTTTTGTGTAATAATCCCTCAGGTCCAAAAAGATTAAAATCTAAAGGAGGGATAGAACTTCCGATCCCTTTAACGAGTTGGAGAGGCCAATGGCTCGGCAATCTTTTCATATTTTATGAGTCAGTTGAAAAGAGATTAAATGAGACTCGTTTTTGAGGAACGAGTGATAAAATTGGGTAGCAGCTGATTCCAGGTAAGGTTTGGAATTTTCCAATCACAGCAGTGTTACAAGGATGGCTAGCGGGATCACTCTTTGCAGCTGTTCCTCAAAAGGGGTAAACAATCAAATGGAGGTGAATGATCGGCCAATACAGAGTGGAGGTGATGATGGGAACACGACCAAGGCTTTAAAGGCTGAAGTACTATATTCACGATGATTATTTACCAGGAATTGGTTCATTTTTTATTGAGCTTAAACACTGGGGGAAACATTTGCTCATTGCTTATGTTTATTTTTTAACGAGAATGAAGTCTGCGTTAAAACTGCTCAATTAATCTAGTCGTATAATAAGAATGTCTCATATATGAAAATGACAATTTTTAGAGTTTTGCCCCACATCCTTTCTTTATGCAAGTTAGGAAACGACCAATCCTATGAGTTTAAAGGGTTAGAGGACCTACAAATTTAAAAAATAAATGGTCGCTCTTCGCTTGCACGCCAAAAGGTTTGCATGCCCCCAGGTATAAAATAAAGCTTCAAGGTCACCTTTTATTCTATCGACAAAACAATTGTTTTATCAGGAAAGGTCTACCTCTTTCAGGTTACCAAAGATTGTTCTATTCACACCGCAAACAAAACACTTCGACGATGTCTACCGAAATAGACAAAGGCAAGCCAATCCACTCACATAACTTTGATGAGGGAATCTTATTCCAGTCTAACCCCCTTTTCCAATCACGGACGAGAGTACAGACTAGTCATATATCTCTCGCGGAAACCTACCCTATACCCGAAGTTTTCCTGCCGAAGCAGACCAGGGTGCATGCCCCCTGGGTTTCAGTCATGTCCCCCGAATCACTCGCGCTCATCAGGTGGACGGACTGGGGATTGATGAGACATTTCTTGTGTAAAAAGACCATTTAGGGATGGTATATGACTATTTGCTATGTGTGATCCAGGAAATGAAAGCTGATCTATGAGCTTGACCACTCTTCCTTCCTGCGGAAAACACATTACTCTAAAGAGTGATGAGACAATGGCTCCCATGCAATAAATATAGTCTCGTCCAAGGAGTAGATTATAATCAGGGGTCTTTGGACTACCATTATGTTCATATGAATGGTTTTCCATCTCAATGTTATGGGCACATTGGGAAGGATCCCTAATGGTCGACTGGTTCCTTTGTCAAAGCCTGGTAGATTTTTCATCTCAGGCAAAAGCGATGGCGAACCAAGCACTTTCCAAGCAATCGAGGAAAGGATACTCACATAATCCCCTTCATCTATGATGGTACTGGCCATAACCATTCTATATATTTGAGCAATGATTCGGAATGGTACACTAGCCGGTAAAGGTCTGCCTAGTTGATTCCAGTCAAAGGAAACAACTAAGTTGCTTGGAGGTGGGACCGAATAGACGGCCGGGTACAACTCTGACGAACTTCCTTCCTACGGTAAAGGAATGGGTAAATTTCCCCCATGTTCATCGGAGTCTATGCTTACGAAAAGAATTTGGCCGGTGTCATCCTTGTTCTCTTCGGTGACTGTATCATCTGAAGATGGAACCTCTAAAGGCAAGATTGGGTCGGCTGCCGTCTCGACCTATTGACTTTCGTCTGGTATGGGTTCATATGGTTCGTCTTCAATGATAGATGTTTCGGCCGACCACCTGGGTGGGTCAACCGGATTTTCAACTAGTGACGGACTTGGCAAGAGTTTTTTATATCCAGGAGGAAGTCGTAACGGTTAAACCGGATGATCATCCAAAACTCTTTTAGCCTCGTCTAAGAAGGGACAACGGTGGATGGCATGATCGCCTTCGCACAGTTTACAAGGAAATCTATATTTTCCTTTTTGTCCTGGGGCTTCACTTTCACTAGTCGACGGTGTGTTCTCAACATGATCATCAGAGGTTGATGACACCGGGTTGTGCAAACGAGGAGACCGGTCCCTTAAGATCCGAGGGATGCAAGGACAATCTCTATGATAGTGGTCTCCTTTGCAAATGACACATGGTGATTTAGGCCTGGTCGGTGTAGTGTGTGGATTTTCGCTAGACGACGCTTGGTTGCCCCCTTTTGCTTTTGGCTCCTTCTTCTTCTTTTCCTTCTTCTTCTCAGATACTTGATTTTTGGCTTTATCAACCCCATCAAGCGAAGAGGAAGGAGGAGAGGAAGAATTGGAGGAAGTAGAGGGTTGGGGGGTAACTCTGGAATCGTCTAGTTGCTGACTCGATTGTTCAGGAATTGCGGTGTTTTGAACGACAGAGGTTGAGAAGAGCCATACAGGCAAGCCAATTGTCAATCCTGGAAGTGACAATGTGGCCATATGGGGTGCACCAACATCTCCCCAAGAGGAGAAGGGACTAGGATTTCCTCCAAGAGGAATTCCCTGGTTGGTGGACTCCATTCTCTCAACCTAAGACCAACGTAGGAAAGGTGATAATTATTCCGTTTAAAATAAATTTTAGACGCTTTGACACAACTTGTTATTTCAATTTTAAAGAGTCGAGAAAAAACAAAAGATGACTCTAGTCGCCTTCGATTTTTAATGAGCCTGAAGTGACAAGTGCTCAGATGGACCTTTTCCGTTAAGGAGTCTGAAAAGGAATGAAAGGGACTGCTCTGGAAATCTAGGCAGAGGGATTACCAAACTAATCCCAAAACTGCAGAATACTTTTTACGGTACGACAGTCAATCTTCCCGAATGTTGTGTTCAGTGCATTGCGATCGATAGGGCGGCAGACACGGCTTCCTATGGATAAAGGATTAAGCCTATTGTGGTCTCCCAAAATATACTTGACGGTACGTGGGAGCACAAGTCCATACTGGCACTTATCGTCTCAAAGTGGAGGAATCACCCAACCAACAGTGAGAACAACAGTTACCAGGCTTTACAACGCCGGAATACGTCTCTAGCCTAGACCTCTAGATGTTGTGCGTTAGGTTCCAAAACATTGTTAGATTCATTAAATTTATTTTATAGTTGATCTTGCTTAAGAAATTTTCCTTTCAGGTTCACCGCGTGATGTAGATGTACAATTCCTAAAATGCAATCTAAGATGATAAATAGTCTTTTATCTTCTCTGTGCAATGAAAATCGTAGCTACTAAGGAAAGAAAGACAAAATTCTTTCAACAAAGAGCAAAGAGCACACACTATATGCACTGTCCTAAATCAAACCAATCAAACAGTCTAAATGCAAATGCACATGCATGTATTTGTTTTCAGCCTTCTTAATATGTGAATGATAAAAAGAAAGCTAATGCGCAAATCTGAATTACTTTCAAGCAACAATTACTAACAAGTTTCTTTTCAAATTCAAAATGAAGACTTGCTTTCGACACTAGAAAGACTACAAATTCCGATCAGATGCAACAGTAACAGGGTAATCGACTATCAAGAGCAATTAGACTCTCTTCTATGACTGAAAACGACACTTGTGACACTTTCAAATAAAAACGACAGTACAATTACGTTACTTTTTTGCAAAGGAGAACTGAAAATGACTCAACAAATACACAAAAAACATTTACAGTTCTTTGCACAATGGAGGCGGAATATCAGCAAGGAAAGGGGTTTCAAACAGAGGTGTACTGACTACAGGTAGCAAAACTCATGAATAGAACTGAAAAGAATGAACACAGAAACCAAAATTGAGGAACAATGCCTAGTCTGATCAGCGCACCTGTAACACAGTGAACTTGAAATGCAGCACACCTACTACACTCGGGAAGTGTGCTGAATTTCAGATTCACAGAACAGAGACTGCGCTGGGCCAGAGACGAGACTTTGCTTGGGTTCCGGGTCACAGTTTGCAGTTCATTTCAGGGATTTTGGCCGAGCAAGTGGTAATCAGTAAATCAACAACAGGGGTAGATCTAAAGAGGTTACTAGAGCCACCACAAGGGAAATTAGAGAGTTTGTAAATTAGTTGTTTAATTCATAAACAAAACTCGGAGATTGACTGAAGCGACATTTATCTACTTTGCATTTGCATAGAAAATGCAGTTGGAAAGCTACCTGGCTCGAATTCAGGCTCCGTCTGTAAGTTTAAAAAATAAACAAAATGTAGATTAACAAACAACCTAGTCGTTCCCCAGCGGAGTCTCCATTTTGTTACAGGGAAAAGTGTCTATGCAGAACTGCTAATCCCACTAAGGTGTGGTAGCTACCTTAGAAACAAACAAAGTAAAACTACTTTCGTTTTCCTTTATGAAAGATAGATGAGAGAAGAGTAAAGGAGACCAACCTCTGTCTTGCGCTTGGCTCCTAGTTCGATTCCTTTCTCTTCTGATAGTCCTTTGCTACTTGCTTCCTTGTATACCCAGCTTCACAGAGTACCTGTAGAGTCAAAGTAGCATAACACTATACAAGAACATGGATCTATTATCATAAACAATCTAGGATCAGATGTAAATTGACCATACAAATGCATAAAACATAAACGACACATGAGTATGGAGGAAAACTTGAATAGCTTTATTGATAATCAAGAAAGAGCCAAGAGAGTTACAACCAGTTGTTCTGACCCAGCATCATCCTCTCAGCAAGTAAGCCCTTCTTCACCTCATGCAAAGCTTAGATCGCCCAACACTATGATGTTGCCTCAAGAAACCAACAGCAATTCCTTACAAGATGCAAAATTCTAGCCTCAGGATCTCTGGGATGAGGGATCCATATATAGATATCTGTAAGGGAGATGAGTCAGCTTGTGATTTGATTAGTGTCTTTCCATTGATAGTTCTTGCTTCCACTTGGAGATTGATGATCTCTTACTCATCCTTGGTCGAATTCAGAGAGGCAAGTGTCACAGGAGAAGTTTCTGGAAGATTCCATGCCTCTCCACCTCGCGTATTGACACTGCCATTTGTCACTTCTCGCCCATCGCACCCCATAGAAGGGATTTTTGAAATGCAACGCACCCATAGAGTGTACTTAGGTGAGATGCAACGCACTTTGCCTATGGAGTAGGTGAAATGATCCTGTTTTGACCAGTTCTGAGTAGTTTTTCATGGAGAACTTCTGGGAGAAGCTGTAATCAGTTGACCTTGTTCCTTTAGGGGTTAGAACAACACTTTTAGGGACTTAGGAGCCCTTGGTTTATGGAAATTTTATGCTTGGGGTTGCAGTGCCCAAAAATGTCTATAACAAGGTAGACACCCAAATCAACCTAATGGGATTAGATGATGAAGAAATTATTTTTCTAACTCAGGATGACCAAGAATTATACATGCTTCAACAGTTACAGACTCAAACTGGAGAATCTTTTGACTATAAGCAAGGGTATGACTTTGCTATTTTCAAAGTGCATAAACAGTACAATTTAAGAAGCAAAAAGAACACTAATGTTCCTGATCAAAATAAAAAGGCAGTACTTAACTAGCCTAAGAAAGTAAAAGCTGCAAATCGGAATCCTCAAGTTACAAAAACCTTACAAATCCTTTCTAGACCACATCAAAACCCTCCCAGTCCCACCATTGAAGATGTAACTAATGACCAACCTTCCACTTTAATCCCCCTCAAAGGAACAGTGGAACAACCTCCAGAAATTATATTAGAAAATCCAATTGAAAACACTCCAAGCAATGAAAAAGAAGAATAGACTACCCCAAACATTGGTGCTAAGGTTTCAAATGTTCAAACAGACAAATCCCCTTTGCCTTTTAATTTGGGAGCAGAGGTGGCCAAACTCAAAATCTCAGTGCCTCTGACAGAATTGGTTAGACATGAAACTTACAGATCTCAAATAAGTAAATCTCTAAACTTCGTTGAAAATGAAGACTCAGTAAACCTATTTGATGATCAACCTAAGTTAATTTTTGGACTTGATGTTAATGGAAATCCAGTTGAAGGAGGGATACCTCCCTTCTACATCAACCTTAACATCCACGATAAAATCCTACATAATGCCATGCTCGACTTTGGGGCTCCGCATAATCTTATGCCTAAGTCTGTTATGGAGAAGTTAAACTTGGATATCACCAGGCCTTATAAGGATCCGTTTTCCTTTGATTCAAGCCAAGTTAAGTGCTTAGGGCTTATAAAAGATTTGTGTGTTTCCCTAGTTCAGTACCTTGCCAAGACCATACTTATGGACATAGTTGTTGCTGATATACCCCCTAAGTATGGTATGATGTTGTATAGATCTTGGGGTGCTAAACTCCAAGGATCTCTGCAACTTGACATGTCATATGCTACCATATCAGTCTTTGGACATCAAAAGAAGCTATATTGAGAGACTCTGATGAAGTATGTAGTAAGTACCTAGGAGAGACCTCAAAACTTTCCTATATATTTAGAACATTCTGATATTGATTCTGTTGACACCTAATCATCAGGATTGGGTGAATAAGTGTAACTGATGTAAATAAATAATAAGAAATATGAATAGTCACCAGGAGATGAAGTGAACAGTATCTCCCTCATGTATATAATAAAGACCAACCTAAATGAATGAGAACGAATTGATTTGGAGGAGTTACTGCCTGGTTTGACATGGTATCAGAGCCAGCCCCCAAAATTAGCCTTTGTGTAACTCCTGTGTCAGTTCCCTGCCTATCTTCTACCTATTTTGCAAAACTCACACCTCTGTCTGGTGTCAGTTGCCTAAAGCCTACTCCAACTGTCCATACATTTTCATATACATTTTATATTCCCTCTAAACAGTTCGCCCTCCAACCATTCTAAGCTCAGTGGTATCGTTGGTCCGAATAGCTCAGTGATATCGCTGGAATTGCTGGAAACTTAGTGGTATCGACACTATAGAAACTCATCGTAAAATTCCCATGCTCAGTCCACTCCGGACTCCACTTCTTGAAACTGAGCTTCCATACTAGTTCGATACAGTGGTTTACTCACTGGTTATTCAGACTCTGGTCTTCCAATATCTATATTCATATTTGCGTCTTCCATTCTTATAACTCAAATATTTCTGATTTATGTAGAGCTCACTGGTAAAAGATAGGTCAGCGAGAAGCAGAGATCTGGTAACTTGTAGGTCAAGGCAACTTCAAAAACTTATGCTGATACAGTGAGAATGACGTTCCTAACAAGCACAGAGTTCGGTTTCTGCCTTGAGTGTCCCTAGCTTCATGGATTGAAAATTCAGAGCGGTTACTGGATAGAATGATCGAGACGATGTTCGAAGACTCGTGTATCGTTCGCCCAAAGGGTCTGGTAGAGATACGGTGAGCATGGAGATGTGGTGACTTGCCACTCATGTTTTTTTAACACATTTTTTAATATATAACCCAACCATACATGGAACATTGGTATATCACTTCCTCTGCTGCAATATATATGACTACGATCGCTCCATGATATATCATTGTTGCTGCAATGCTTTGTTATGGCAGCGGTATTTTTTGTGATTGTTGTTGTTGTTGATGAGATTTTTTGGATGTATACACAGTGAATATATTTTTGTGGATTTTGTTGGAAATACTATGGTCTGACATGGTCTGATATTGCAGTGTATGGTATTACATTTTGTATAGTAATACTTCTGTCTCCATATATCAGAATCAATTAAAAAAAAAAAATTGCAGCAGAAGTATTTATTTTTACAAAACTAAGATTTTACAGTATGCATTCAATCATATCTATTGTGGGAATAGTTATTACTAGTAAGGAGAACTATCTTGAGTGGTCCCAGATGATAAAACACACCCTCATTTTCAATGAGTTGTGGAAAGGAGTGTGTATTGGAGACGAAGACAAAGAGCCAGAACAACCTAACTCAGACAAAGAGTTTGCCATTTGGGAAAATAAGAATAGCAAAGCCTATGCATTAATTGAAACATCCGTAAGTGAAGAGGTGAGTCGCCATATTTTGCCATTTTCAACTGCTTTTGAAGCCTTACAAAAGCTGAAAGAACTCTATGACTCACATTCTGCACTTGAAGTTGTTCTACTCATGATTAAACTCTTCCCTCTTGAATTGCAAAATAATGATCCTCTTGCTCTTGCATCCAAAGTAAAATCGATAATGCATGATATCAAAGCCACTAAGGTTGAATTGGATATTCCTCTTATCACTTTTCTCAAGGCACGTTATCCTACATACTCCAATTATCTTGAGTCATTGCAAGCAAATGGAAATCTCAAAGATATTACCTTTGACTCTCTTGTGAAAAAAATTGTTGAAAGAGAGAAAGCTTTTGGAAAGAAGATAGCCCTTGAATCTTTTGAAGAGGATGTGTGCCTTGCTCATAAAGAAAAGAATCTTACTCAAGATTCTTCCAAAGGAAGAGGTGGTTGAAGAGGAAGAGGAAGATATTTCAGAGGCAGGGGGGCAGACACTCTCAAGGAGAAAAGTCAGATTTGCACTGCATACGCTGCAAAAGAAATGGATCACATGATGCCTCCACATGCAAGTTACCTTGGGACAAAATTGAGCAGCAAAGAAACCAACAGAAAGGTAAAACTAATGACACAGAAAAAGGTAAAGCACCTGAATCTGCTCATTATGTGTTTCACAATGTAATATTGGAGTAAATGAAGACTTATTTAATGCTTCACTTGCTTCTTGGAAAAATGATTGGTTCCTTGATTCAGGAGCAACTTGCCACATGACTCATAGAAAATATTTTTTTGAAGAATTTATTGACAATGTTGATGGAGCAGTATACTTTGCAGACCAATCAAGCCATCAGGGCTTGGCATAATTAGGCTCAAATTGCGTGGTCTTCCAGACTTCCTTCTGCATCATGTTCTATATCTCCCATAGCTGAAGAGAAACTTGCTGTCCTTGGTCCACATCCGCCAGCAAGGTCACTCCATTCATATGTTTGATGGAAAGCTTGAGGTGAGAAAAGCATCTGACCACTCACTTGTCATGAGGGGGATAGAAGAAGAAAGGCTTCTCAAGCTGCAGGGTACCTCTGCTCATGCACAACATTTCTCATACAACTCTCATTATGAAGAAGGTACACTTCCATCAAGTTTATTATGGCATGCTAGATTTGGACATTTGAACTATGATAGCCTCCACTTGTTGAAGAAAAATGGTGTTGCTAGTTTGCCTACAATTCCTAGGAAACTTAAGCAATGTGATGCTTGCATTCTAGGAAAGCATAGCAAACAATCTTTTCATGATTCACATTCAAGAGAACATAGAAAACTTGAATCATTCATTCAAATTTATGTGGTCTAATGCCTGTTCCTTCTGAAAATGGAAATAAATATATGATGACATTTATTGATGACTACACCAGAATGTGTTGGGTTTATTTATTGAAGAACAAATCTGATGCTTTTCAAACATTCAAGAACTTTCTTACATGGATTGAAAATGATGCACAATCTCATATTGTCTCTATTCGCACTGATTATGGAAAAGAATACACTTCAAATGAATTTGAAAACTATCTTCGCCAACATGGGATCAAACATCAAAAAACTGTGCCTTATAATCCCCATTAGAATGGTGTAGCTGAAAGAATGAATGGGACAATCTTAAATATGGTGCACTCCATAATGTTTTTCAAAAATGTAAAGTTGATGTTTTGGGCTGATGTAGTTCTATGTGCTGTATATATAAAGAATAGTTGTCCATCTAATGCTATTAGAAACAAGACTCCATATGAAATGTGGTATGGGCGCGTTCCTTCGGTAAAGCATCTCAGGGTCTTTGGTTCCACCTGTTATGCCTTGATACCAAAGGTACATAGAAACAAACTTGGTGCAAGAAGTCGTAAGTGTATCTTCCTGGGGTATTCAAACACCTCCAAAGCATACTGTCTCTATGATGAAGTCAATAAAAATTTTGTGGTATCTAGAGATGTAATCATTCTTTAATCATCCAAAACTGACAATGTTCTTGAGTGACAACTTGATTGCTTGAATAGATTTGCAAATGCAAAATAATTTCAAGAATTTGATAATCAGATTCCACATCTTGAAGGGGGGATTCCTATACTAGATCAACATGTGGAATCTTCTTCTGAAGAACTCTCTCCCTCGCATGAAACTCCAACAACAAATGATGGTTTAAGTGATGTGATTGATAGAATTGGGAGACTCAATCTTGATTCAGTCCCAACTCAATCAACAGAGTAGCCTAGACCATCTGTGAAAGGTCCCCCAAAGTGGCTAACAAAGACACTTGAAAGTGTTCATCTTGATGAGGTTGGGAAGACAAGAACTAGAAATTCAAACCGGAAAAATGGAGGTGATGTAGATGCCTCTGATTCACTTGTTGATATGGATGTTTCTTATGATTGTGAATTGAATTTGTCTATAGGTTTCGAACCAAATTCCTTCAAAGAAGCTGCTTCTCATGATGAATGGAAAGAGGCGATGCAAAAGGAGTATGATGCCCTGATAAAGAATGGCACTTGGAAGCTAGTTGATCCTCCATTAGGAACCAAATGAGTTGGTTGCAAGTGGGTCTACAAAAACAAGTATAAAGCAGATGGTTCACTTGACAAGCACAAAGCCAGGCTTGTGGCAAAAGGTTTTGCACAGAAGGCAGGGGTCGATTATGAGGAGACTTTTGTCCCCACAACAAAATGCGCTACCATCTGGACAGTCTTTGCCCTAGCAGCTTAGAACGGTTGGAAAGTCCATCAAATGGATGTAAAAACTGCTTTCTTGAATGGAGATCTAAAAGAGAATGTTTTTATGTCCCATCCTGAAGGATTTACTGTGAAAGGACATGAACATAAAGTATGCAAACTTGTGAAATCCTTGTATGGCCTCAAACAAGCACCTCAAACCTGGTATGAAAAACTAACTGAGCATCTTTTTAAACTCAATTTCAAACATTATGATCTTGATGATGCAACTTTATTTGTCAAGAAAGTTGGAAAAATAGTTGTATATCTTGTGGTGTATGTAGATGATCTTTTGATGACAGGGAACAATGAAAGCTACATTGCATCCATAAAAAAGGAATTGAGGAAAGGTTTTGAAATGACTAATTTGGGCTATGTTCATTACTATCTTGGTATTGAAGTAACTCAACATCCAAAGCCCATATTCCTTTCTCGAAAGAAGTTCATTGGAGATCTGTTGAATAGGTTTGGCATGACAGAATGCAATCCTCTTACTACTCCAATGGAACAAAACTTAAAGCTTACATCCATTGAAGGAAAAGAATTTGTGGATGCAACAAAGTATAGACAGCTTGTAGGAAGTCTCAACTACCTAACCCAGACCAGACATTTTGTTTGCTGTTGGAATCCTCTCTAGGTTTATGCAAAAGGCTTGTGAGGGACATTGGTCTGCTGCAAAAAGAGTTCTAAGATACTTGAAGGGAACTCAAGACTTTGGAATCAAGTATACACAGGTGGACGACTTCAGCTTGATTGGATACTATGATTCAGACTTCGATGGAGACAAAGGAACTGGTGTATCTACTTCAGGTTATGCTATGAGTCTTGGATCAGGAGCTGTCTCTCGGAGATCATACAAACAATCAGTTCCAGCAGATTCCACAACAGAAGCAGAATTTGTGGTAGCAGCGCAATAAAAGAAATTGTGTGGCTCAAGAAAATTCTTGAAGATTTGCAAGTAAAACAAGAACAATCAACTCCACTCATGATTGACAATACCTCGGCAATAAATTTGGCCAAGAACCCAAAGTTACATGATTGAATGAAGCACATCAATAATAAATATCATCTGATTCGACATCATGTTGAGGCCAAAACAATCCATCTCCGCCATTGTTCCACAAATGAGCAAATCGCAGACATCTTCCTCAAAGCGCTTGGAAGAGAAAAGCTTGAACGATTTAGAACGATGCTTGGACTCACCAACATCCCTTCAAATTAAGGGGGGGAATGTTGACACCTAATCATCAGGATTGGGTGAATAAGTGTAACTGATGTAAATAAATAATAAGAAATATGAATAGTCATCAGGAGATGAAGTGAACAGTCTCTCCCTCATGTATATAATAAAGACCAACCCTAAATGAATGAGAATGAATTGATTTGGAGGAGTTACTGTGTGGTTTGACAGATTCTTTCATACTTTACAATGCTGAAACTAATCAAGAAGACACTTCAAGCAACATAACAACAGAACAAAAGATATTGCAGTATTAAAAGAAAATCAAAATGTCCAAATTCATGAGATTTCAGATAAAAAAGATGACCTAGATGCCTTTCAGATAAAAAAGATGACCTAGATGCCTTAGTCAAGAAAGATTTCATTCCCCCATATAGTGAAAATTATGAGCATGAAATCCTATGGCATCTTGAATTTGATGGGTCAGTCAACAAACTAGGTGTCGGAGTAGGTGTATGGATTTACAACTTAAAAAACGATCATTCAGAGGGTCATGCCTACAGGTTGAACTTTAAATGCACAAAAAACATGGCCAAATATGAAGCGCTTATGTTAGGTCTGAAACTAGTCAAAAGGTTAGGATCCATTAGAGTCTCTATCATGGGAGATTATGAATTGGTAATTAAACAAATTAATGCCGTTTATATGACTAGAGATTCTAGGCTAGGATTTTATAGAGGAACAATTGTAGAAATACTAAATACTTTTTTAGAAACCAAACTTGCTGTTATCCCAAGAAAACACAACATGCAAGCTCACAACTTAGCCATGTTTGCTAGTACTTGCAAGCTGCCATTTCAGCCCAACCATCAGTACACTGTTGAGGTTAGGCACAGACCTTCCATTCCTGACAACTTGAAGAACTGGAAAGTATTTGAGAATGATCAACAAATTAACAATTTTTTGACTTTAGATAATGAATTTGTAAATAGCAACATAGACACAGACATAGAATTAGATTTTGATTGTTCTGATGAAGTAGAAATTAAAAAACTAGAAGATGGTCAGATAGATAGACTTCATCCTACACAGTTTACAAAAGCAAATATCTAAAACCTAAAACAAATGGAAATTTATGAAGCAATTGATGAAGAAACTGAAGTCATAAACCTTAAAGACAATTTTCTACCCAAAGGATTAACTCCTTTGGAGGACTTATTTGATTCAAATGATATTCCTAAAAATCCTAAAATGGAACCCTTGAAATTAGACATTGAGGAATGTAATATAGGCTCTGAAGAAGATCCCAAATTGATAAAACTTTCAAAATCATTACCTCCCAATGAAAAAGTGAAGCATATGGAACTACTGAAAGAATTCCAAGATGTTTTTGCATGGAATTATGAGGACCTGAAGTCCTATGATACCAGCATAATACAACACACCATTCCCTTAAAGAAAATCAAAAGCCTTTTAGACAGAAGCTTAGAAGAATCAACCCTGTTCTACTACCCTCTATCGAAAATGAGATCAAAAGAATATATGAAGCTAATGTTGGGTGTGGAGCCTGATTATCTTTTGTATTCAAAGGTCTCAGCTGGATGTATACCCTAGGAAGATTTTACACCCCTCCAAGCGGGGGGGGGGTGCGGGGGGGACTTGTCCCCCCAGCAGGGTTCGGGGGGGTTGATCTCCCCTGGCTAGGGGGTCCGGGGGCCAGCGGTCCCCCGGCGGGGGTTCGGGGCCAACGCCCCTGAAGCTAAAAATAGATGTAAAATTGCCTTGTAAAAGTATAGTAATTTCTAGTCAATCTGGGCCGTTCATTAGGTGGATGATCTAACGGTAGAAATTATGCTTAGTTTAGAGATTTTTTCCCTAGAAGGCAACCCCTCACTATATATGAGGGAATTGTATTGCATCTATGTAGATCTGTATTCTGAGTGAGGAAGAGAGAGGAGATTGAGAGAGAAGAGGGAGTTATAGCGGATCTGTTGTAGGTTGTATCTCTTCAGCTTGCTGGATAATATAATAAAATAAGGATTGGTTGTTTCTCCATGGACGTAGCCCAAACTGGGCGAACCAAGTATATCTGTGTCTCTCTTGTTTTATGTGTTTTCTGTGTTTATTTTTCTGCAATATTTTATCTGTTCAATTGCTCTATAATATATAATTTTCTAACAACTGGTATCAGAGCCAAAGGTATATTTGGATGATAAACTCACAGGAGAGAAGAGTTCCTGGTTCGAGTGGGAGCAATGGCAGAAGATGGTAGGTTTAGGGTCGAAAAATTCAATGGCAAAAACTACCAGCCGTGGAAGATGCAGATGGAAGATTATCAGTATCAAAGAGATCTGTACCTACCATTTAGCGGAAAGACAAAGAAGCCGACGAGTATGATAGAAATAGAATGGAATATTCTCGACAAAAAGGCACTTGGAACAATACGGCTGTGCCTAGCAGCGTCGGTAGCGTTTAATATTTCAAAGGAAATGACAACAGAGGGTTTAATGTTGTCACTGGCCAAACTATATGAAAAACCCTCAGACTCAAATAGGGTATTTCTTATGAAGCGTTTATTTAATATGAAGATGTCAAAAGGTGGATCTATTGCAGACCATTTAAATGATTTTAATACAGTTACAAGTCAGTTAAGTTCTGTAGGGGTAAATTTTGATGATGATGTTAGGGCTCTGTTATTTCTGTGCTCATTTCTAGAAAGTTGGAATGGTTTAGTTATGGCCATTAGTAACTCTGTCTCTGGATCTAGTACTTTGAAGTTTGATGATGTTGTCGGTGCAATCCTTAGCGAGGAATGCGATGGAAAAGCTCCGGTGAGACATTAAGTAATGCTTCGACTGCAGAGACTAGGGGAAGAAAAATGGAAAGAGGAAAGAGCCCAGGATATCACAGTAAGTCAAGAAAAGGCAGATCCAAGTCCAGATCGAGGATAGTGTGCTGGAAATGCGGGAAGAAACGACACGTGAAGAAAGATTGCAAATCTTGGAAGGGAAAAGAAGGAGACGTGCAGTAAGAAACTAATCATGAAGCGAATGTAACAGGTGATGTGTTGCAAGATGCTTTGATTCTTTCATTAGAAAATACTATTGATGCCTAGGTGGTAGATTCACGGGCCTCATTCCATGCCACACCTGATAAGAAACATTTTCATGATTATGTTCAAGGAGATTTTGGACAGGTTCGATTGGGTGATGATAAACCCTGTAAAATCATTGGAATGGGTATAGTTTTCATAAAACAATAGAATGGAAATCAATGGCTATTGAAGGAGGTAAGGCATGTTCCAGATCTGAAGAAAAATATGATTTCAACAGGGCAGTTGGGAGGTGAAGGTTGTGTAACTACTTTCAAAGATAAATCCTGGAAGGTCACTAAAGGATCCCTGGTAATAATGAAATGAGGAAAGGTTGGTACATTGTATTTATGAAATGGTATTTCTAATTCTGTTAATGCTTTAACCTCTACAGGAGAAGATACAACATTATGACATCATAGGCTCTTGGCACATGAGTGAGAAGGGGATGCAGATTCTTCACTCAAGAAATTTGTTGCCAGGTTTGAAGCATGTTGATTTAAAATTACGTGAGAATTGTGTTTATGGAAAACATAAGAGAGTCAGATTCCTTAGAGTTGGGAAAGAAAAGAAGAGTGAAAAATTAGAGCTTGTGCATATAGATGTATGGGACATGCTCAGGTATCATCTCTTGGTGGCTCTCGTTATTATATTGCTTTTATTGATGATGCAACCAGAAAAACCTGGATTTATTGTATTCGAAATAAATCTGACGTATTTGATACTTTCAAGAAATGGAAAGCTTTGGTTGAAAATGAGACAGGACAAAGGTTGAAGTGTCTCAGATCAGACAATGGAGGTGAATATTGCAACAAAGAGTTTGATAGATACTGTTCTGAGAATGGAGTTCGGAGAGAGAAGACAGTTCCAGGAACACCACAAGAAATGGCGTGTCAGAAAGGATGAACACGACAATCATGGAGCGTGTAAGGTGCATGAGATTGCATGTAGGATTGCCTTTACAATTTTGGGTAGATGTTGTAGATACGACTGTTTATATAATAAACATAGGGCCTTCAAGTTATTTTGATGGTGGTATTCCAGAGGAGGCATGGACAGGTAAAAAGGTAAATTACTCTTTTTTAAAGACTTTTGGTTGTGAAGCCTTTGTCCACATTAACAAAGAAAATAGAACAAAGCTTGAGGCAAAATCAAAGAAATGTACCTTTATTGGATATGGTGTTAATGATTTTGGTTATTTCTTTTATGATTATGAAAAACACAAAATCATTAGGAGCATAGATGTCATATTCAACCAAAAGGTTCTGTATAAGGATCAGCTGCAGGAAAATAAACAAGAAAAAGAAAACAGAGATTACACAGTGCTTGACGAGATGACAAAAAAAGTGATGGTGCCTAAAAATCATAATGATCAATATCCAGAACAAAAAACACAATAGCAACAAGCACTTCAAACACCTGAAATTGGTGTTAGAATATCTACTAGGATAAGTAGACCCCTTGAACGATACTCTCCTTCATTATATTATGTATTGTTGACTAATTTTGGTGAACTAGAATGTTATGAAGAAGCAGTGCAGGTAGAAACCAGGAAGAAGTGGGAGCAAGCCATGAAAGAAGAGATGGACTCCTTAGCACATAACCAGACTTGGGACTTAGTCAGGTTGCCTGAAAGTAAAAAAACATTGCAGAATAAATGGGTTTACAAGTTGAAGGAAGAAGGTGGAGGTAGAAAAAGGTATAAAGCTAGACTTGTGGTGAAAGGGTTTGCACAGAAAAAGGGTATAGACTTTGATGATATATTTTCTCCTGTTGTGAAAATGACTTCAATCAGAACTATTCTTAGTCTAGTAGCAGCTGAAGATTTACATCTTGAGCAGTTAGATGTAAAGACAACCTTTCTCCATGGGGATTTGGAGGAAGAGATATATATGCAATAGCCACAAGGATATGAGGTAAAAGGGAAGGAGAAACTAGTGTGCAAGTTGAAGAAGAGTTTGTATGGCTTAAAACAGGCTCCAAGGCAGTGGTATCTAAAATTTGACAAGTTTATGTCTGAACAAGGTTATACTAAGTGTCACTCTGATCATTGTGTTTATCTCAAAAGGAAAAATGATGGCAGCTATATTATATTGTTATTGTATGTAAATGACATGTTTGTTGCAGGTTCTAACATGTAGGAAATAAATGTGCTCAAAAGGAAATTGGAAAACTCATTTGCAATGAAGGATTTGGGTGCTACAAAACAAATCCTTGGTATGAGAGTAACTAGAGACAGAAATAATAACAAATTAACATTGTCTCAAAGTGAGTACATAGAAAAGGTGTTGAAAAGGTTTAATATGCAGAATGCAAAACCAGTTAGTATACCTTTGACTAGCCATTTCAAATTAAGTAAGGAGGTGTGTCCCAAGACTCAGGAAGAAATGGCTCATATGTCTAAAGTTCCATATGCATTAGCAGTTGGAAGCTTAATGTATGCAATGGTCTACAGAAGGCCTGAAATTGCACATGTAGTGGGAGTTGTAAGCTGGTACATGAACAATCCAGGAAAAAAACATTGGATGGCAGTGAAGTGGATTCTCAGGTATTTGAGAGGTACCACAAATCAAGCATTATGCTTTGGTGTTTCAAACATTGCTCTACAGGGATATGTTGATGTAGATATGGCATGTGACAGAGATAATAGGAGGAACACTATAGGATATGTATTTACTGTAAGTGGTGTTAGCGCTTGAAATTTCACCTCAGGCTGAAAAAGGTAAACTCCAAGGCAACATCAAACCACTTAGCCTCGTAGCTAGCCCTACGGGGCAGGAGAGGGCTCTCTCCGGTATATCTCGGTAAAGATCTTCAATGGGCGAGATAACCAAAAAGGGAACACTGATATTAGGCTAGTAAATTGATAAAAAGGTTTGAATTGGGAAGTTTTAGGATTTTGGTGGAAAATCGGGGAAAGGCAATTTTGGGTGCGGGGATTGGACACAGTTTTTGCAGGGGGTTCTTTGGGGCAAGGTAGGAGACTGTATTGATGCCTTTGAATTAAGTGAATGGATAGGAATGACTGGTGAGGAGCTAAAGAGAGCAAGAAACCTTCAAGGGTTCTCTTTAGACAGATGAAAACATAAATATTAAGCAAACTTAAAAGCAAAGCATGACAATCATGAATTCTACTTTAACACTTCATTCGCCTAATTTGCAGAAGGAAAAGTAAGATGATGAATCACATAACAAATTTAAAAGTACAAGGAGATACACACTATCAATACATGTAACCACAGGAATCCCAAAAAGACTGCAAAACCCTGGTCTTTCTTCCTTTGCCAAAACTGTAGTGATACAATGAGTAATACAATAGAGCTTATCCCTCAAGATTCCAACCTTCCAACCATGAAAATGATTGATAAAATACATAATATAGATCATGCCAACCCATTCCCTAGCCTCTAGGGGTCGAGCTCATCCTTCTAGGAGCTGTTTCAACCAATTCTAAATTGAGCACTAAAATCTAGGCAATCAAAACAACTTGCCTCTATAAGCTAGGAAACCAATTCATTCATTAAATGTTTGCTATTTCATGAATGAATCTTCTAGAATAGGTAAATAAGTGTCATTTCAACATGAAAATACATTAATTTCATCAAAGAGGGTGAAAAATCCCATCACAAGTCAAAACTGGTCAAAGCTGGGCGAATTCCTGAGCTGTAGATGAATTCCTGTGAAAACTGCCCAACGGGTCGCGCACTTTTCCAGGTCGCGCTACTTTGGAGCTGATTGTGAGGTACTTCCAGGTGTCAAAATGAGAAAAAAGTGGGCTTGTTGGAAAGGTCTAGATGTCTACTTTCCAACCCAAGTGGAATCTCTGAATTTGGGGATCATTTGCCCCTCCAAAATTGCAATCTCCCAAGACTGCTTCCTGTGTGTCAAAAATGTGGCAGAAAGTCATTTTTTGACTTTCTGGAGGCCCAAAACTTGGTGAAATTTCTTGGCAATGGCTGATCAAGTGTAACTTTCCATGAAAAATCTAGAAATGCTGAGTTTTCCCAAAATGGAGTTGCCCAACGAAAGGGTCGCGCATTGGTGGACAAAACCTGTTTTTTGCCCAAAAAATCACAAATGACCGAAAATGCTCAAATTTTTTTGAAATTTGTGCTGGAGTTGAGTTATTTAGCATCATGCTCCTTCAAGGAAGCCTCAGCCAAGATATGGAGGGGATCAGACCTTTTCCTTCGTTTTTGTGCTTTGGCCAGCCGTCTTTGGAGCACCTTCATTTTTGCCTTGCATACGTGCATTCGTGCCCAATAGTGATTTTTCATGTTCCTGAGCAAGTCCTTATCTTGGTTGGCCTTGGCCAACAACCTCTCCAAATGAGCATTGACCCGGAGAAGCATAGCCTCTCGCTCAACGGGTACCAAATCGCCGGGTCTCTTTCGAGCCAAGTTGCGGTCCTCATGGATCCTCCGCAACTCATCAAGAGTGTGCTCCTCCTCAAGTTGCTTGTTGCGCTGCTCTAAGTAGGTGATTGTCCAATTTTCCCTTTCCAATCTTTGCTGCAATGAATCATTTTCAGCTCTTAGGTGCTGAATGATCTCCTTTGACTCTAGGCTAGGAGAACTGATGTCAAGATCAACAACCTCTATGCCTGGAACACCTGATGGCCCCTCATCGATCTTGGGCTGTTTGCCTCTCTCTGGTATCTCTGCTGCTGAAGAAGGCGAGGCCCCTTCCACCTGATGTGGAGATAACACTCGCTGAGCTGCTGCAAATAAGGCCCTGTGGCCTCTCTGATATGTGACCAATGGAGGAGAGCTGACATGTCTGGTCTCAGGAATATCATACTGCTGTGAAGGCCCTCCCTCCTCATGAACAACCTCAGGGGGTGATGATGCTGATGCTATGAAAAAATCCCGAGAGATAAAATCCTCCCATGGGATACCCTGTTGAGCCAACTGATGTATGACCACAAGCTGGATCAAACCATAATGATAGATGCTCCTGTGCTGCTGTGCTGGACTCCTTCTCTGCACCAAGGGCACCATCCTCTCAATATTCTGGCACAGGAAAACAGGGATGTTCATCATCCGTACCCGTGTGAAATGCATCAACAAACGAATATGGTATGAATACACACGTGAAAATCTGCCCTCACAGGTGAAATAGCGCATGATAAGCCTCATCAAGGAAACATACTCATCCCTCAAAAATCTAAAAGGAACTACACCAGTCATGTGTCTCATAAAGGCAGGTTTAATGTAGGACTCATACTGAAATCTATCCAACAGTTTGCGCTTGTTCCACACTTCTCCAACATTAGGTATCCCCGTTGCTTGGGCAATCATCTCAGGTGTCAATGTGAAATCCACCCCTGCAAGGTTCACATGCCCATCATGCAAATGCAAAACAAACAAGCGGGCCAATTCCCTGTGATGCTGGATTTGAGAGATCCTCTCACAAAATTCATAACATGACAGATAGCGGAAACATGTGACTGCAATTGGACAAGCCTGCAAATCGGTCAAAGAGGTGGGCTCCTCTCTCTTATGGTGACCACTCTTACCACCCCTGTGAGGCCTCCTTTGTACCTCAACCTCCAGAGTTGACTCACGATCATCACTTTGCTCATATTCGGTCTCGGTTTCTGACATGGTTTTGAGAGCAAAGAGGCTGGAATGTACTGCTGCTTCTGCTAAAAAATATGCTGTTTAATTATTGAATGCTGTTTCAAGGGGACAAATAGCACAAGGGAAATGTTAGGGAAGGGAAAATTTTAAGGGAAATTGGGAAAAATATATGAAATAGGGATTTTAAGGGAAGGAATGATGATATACCCCATCACACAATTATCATTTGCAAAGTTTTTATGAGAAACAGGGTTTAGGATTAGAGTCTTGATTTTTAGGAATAGGGGTAGGGTTTTAGGTCTTTTGGTATTTTTGGTAGAAAGATTGAGTAAAAATGATGAGGGAGGTGGAAATAGGATGTAGGGAAAAAGTGGGGGTGAAAAGGATAACCTTGAAAACAACAAGACAAACCCTAGCTCAACCAACACTTTGACCTTCTTGAGCAAATATGCATTGGATTCATTATTTCAAAATGATGACTTTAAAATACATTCTCATGCTTTTCAAGCTTTGGCAAACAATGTATTTTAATGATGAGAGGCCTACCTGCAACCTTGAAGCAATCCGGGGTTATTTAGCAGCTTACTGGCGAAATTTGGCAGAGGAATTCCCAACAGGTCGCGCGCACTGCCCAACGGGTCGCGCGCCCTCAACGGGTCGCGCCTGTGTAATTTCTGAACTGGAATGGGCAGCCTGACGGGTCACGCTCGCCCAACGGGTCGCGCGCCAGTCTCAATGGGTCGCGCGCAGGCAGACTAGACAAACTCGCCCAAATTTTCTTCAAAACGATTCTCTCTATTGCTTTGAGGCACAATGAAGACTAAATGGAGGGAGAAAGGGGCTTTATAGTCTTGTTTTAAATTAATTTCATTTCAAACCCTCTTTCTAATGTTTATCATGACACTTTTTCAAACTTTGAATGCTGCTGACTTTATGGTTTCCTTTTGTCCTGAAATTGGTTGAATTGATGTTTTTCTTGAAATTTTTTGCAGGGATAGCTTCTAAGGAATCTTGGCAAATGGGACCAGGGCTGCATGTTGACTTTCAAAGAATTTTGAATTTTTACAACTTTTTACAAAACTTTGAGAAAATGACCTTGGGATTTAAAAACATGGTTTTTAAATCCAAGGTAAAAATTAGCTGTACAAGATGAAATCTTTTGAAGAAACACTTTGATAGTCATCCCTCTGGCCTGCTGGGCATTTATTGACTTTTAAAGACCTGACCTTAAAGACAAATTGGACCCAAACCCTAGACCTAGGACTTTTGACCTCAAGACAAGACAAGCAACCTTAAAAGAGTTTATTGACTGAAACAACTTGATCCAGCAGTGCCAAGAGGGGAATAAAGACACCAACTCCTCCATCAGGGTTATGGCATGCCTAATGGAATGCAATGAGATGACACTGATGAGACACCTACTTATGCAAATGCAAAGAGCTTTGATCGCTGATGGAGGGATACTAGACCGACTCTAACAGGTGGAACAATTGTCAGTTGGGTTTCAAAAATCCAAGGTGTTGTTCACTTTCAACAATAGAAGCAGAGTATGTTGCTGCTACAGAGGCTAGTAAAGAAATGATTTGGTTACAAAGGTTTCTGGATGAATTGGGTAAGAAGCAAGAGCTGGGCAGGTTATATAGTGACAACCAGAATGCCATACATCTTGCAAAGAACTCTGCATTTCATTCCAAGATTAAACATATACAGCTCAAGTACCATTTCATACGGTCAGCATTGGAAGATGGACAGTTGAAGCTAGAAAAGATACACACTAGCCAGAATCTTGCAGATATGTTAACAAAAGTTTTGACCAGGGAGAAACTGAGAATCTGCTCAGTTTCAATTGGTCTTTGAGTATTATGAAGAAGATGAGAAACAACCAGGTCCAAAGTGGAGTCATTGTCTAGCAAATGAAGAAACGGTGGAGTTGCTATAATCAGTCTCCAAGTGGGGATTGTTGGGTGTGGAGCCTAATTATCTTTTGTATTCAAAGGTCTCAGTCGGATGTATACCCCAGGAATATTGTACACCCCTCCACGTGGGGGGCACTCGTCCCCCCCGCAGGGTTCGGGGGGGCTGATCCCTCCTGGCTAGGGGCTTCAGGGGCAGAGCCCCCGAAGCTAAAAATAGATGTAAAATTGCCTTGTAAAAGTCAAGTAATTTCTAGTCAATCTGGGCCATTCATTAGGAAGATGATCTGATGGTAGAAGTTATGTTTAGTTTATGGATTTTTGCCCTAGAAGGAAACCCCTCACTATATATGAGGGAATTATATTGCGTCTATGTAGATCTGTATTCTGAGTGAGGAAGAGAGAGGAGATTGAGAGAGAAAAGGGAGTTACAACAGATCTGCTGTAGGTTGTATCTCTTCAGTTTGCTGGATAATATAATAAAAGAAGGACTGGCCATTTCTCCATGGACATAGCCCAAATTGGGTGAACCATGTATATCTGTGTCTCTCTTGTTTTATGCGTTTTCTGTGTTTATATCTCTGCAATATTTTATGTGTTCCATTATATAATTTTCTAACAGCTAAGATTATTGCATCAATTAGGTTCTCAGACTGGGTTTCTAATTTGGTACCTACAAGAAAGAGAACTAGTGAAATCAGGTTGTGTGTTGACCTCAGGAATTTGAATAAAGTTTTGCTTAAGGATACCTATCCTCTTCCTAAAATGGATCACATATTACAGAGGGTAGTAGGTTCAACCAGAATCTCACTGCTAGATGGGTTCTCTGGCTATAACCAAATCCTAGTCCACCCAAATGATCAGGGAAAGACTGCATTCACTACCCCATGGGGCACTTTCATGTATGTGAAAATGCCATCTGGGTTAAAAATTGCAGGGGCCACCTTTCAAAGAGAAATGGACATAGCATTTCCTAAAGAGATCCATGAATTCCTACTAATATACGTTGATGATATCACAGTATTCTCCAAATCAGATCAACAACACCTGGATCATCTTAGGCAGGTTTTTACTAAATGCAGAAAATATGGAATTTCTTTGAATCCTAAAAAAATCTTTATTTGGGCTGGAAGAGGGGAAATTATTAGGACATATTATCCCTAAAGATGTATCAAGATTGACCCAACCAGAATTGAAGCCATTCTGCAGATACCACATCCCAGGAACATCAAATAACTTCAAGCATTTTTAGGCAAAATAATCTTTTTCAGAAGATTTATCTCTAATTTAGCTGAGTTAATTAGATTACTAAACAACATGCTAAAGAAATATTCGACTATTAAATGGACTCTAGAGGCTAAAAAGTCATTTGAAGATATAAAACTGGCCTTGACACAAACACTAGTTCTCATCAGTCCCATGTTTGATAGGGAGTTCATTATATTTTCTTTTGCTTCAGAACGCACAATTGCTGCAGTCCTCTTGCAGAAAAATGATCAGGGTTTTGAACAACCAATAGCCTTCTTTATTAAAGCTCCGAGAGATGCAACTTTAAAGTATAATATAATGGAAAAGCAGGCTTTTGCTCTGGTTAAAGCTATTAAAGATTTCAGAGTTTATATCTTGTATTCTCATATAGTAGGTTATGTTCCAAATGCTTTAGTCAAAGACATCCTAACATAGGATAGACCTGATGGAAAGAGAGGAAAGTGGATAGCTACAATATTAGAGTATGATTTAGAAATTAAACCTACAAAATTGTTCAAAGGCCAAGGTTTAGCCAAGCTCATGGCTGAATCAAACTACCAGGCCCTAGACGTAAACTTCATTGCAGTACTGGATAACAAAGAGGAGATGGTGACTCCACAGATCAGCCAAGACTTTACAGATTCACCATGGTATGATGACGTTATATACGTTCTAAAAAACCTTCAAGCTCCTCCAGAGTTATCCAGGACTAAAAGTAGGTTATTAAAAATGAAATATTTGAAGTTTTGCATAATTGACAATGCCTTATTTTGGAAAAATCATGAAGGCATCTTTCTGAATTGTTTGTTAAAGGAAGAATCTGATAAAATTCTGCAAGAGTTTCATGCAGGTGATTGTGGGCGACATATCTATTGGAAGACAATAGCTGATAAGATCTTGAGGGCTGGTTTTTACTAGCCCACTCTATTTGTTGATGTAAAGAAGTTTGTAACCTCATGCCACAAATGTCAGATTTTTGAAGGGAAAATAAAATTATTGCCATTACCTTTGAAACCTATATCTATTGAAATACCATTTCAACAATGGGGTCTTGACTTCATTGGTGAAATTCATCACGATTCCTCTGCCCAACATGGATGGATCTTAACTGCCACAGATTATTTTACAAAGTGGATAGAATCCATACCCTCAAGACAAGCCACCGACACTGTCATAATAGGTTTTCTTGAGGCCAACATTCTGTCCAAAGTTAGTTTCCCCACCAAAATCATCACAGACAATGCAACAACCTTTAAATCAAAGAGGAGAATTGATCTCTGCAACAAATATCACATAACACTTGGTCACTCGACAGCATACCATCCCCATGGAAATGGACTTGTAGAGTCATCCAATAAGAGCTTAATGAATATTATCAAAAAATTATTGGAAGATAATAAAAAGACATGGAAGAAGAAACTATTAAATGCCTTGTGGGCAAACAGGCTGACCACAAAGAAATCTATTGGTACCAGTCCCTATCAGCTAGTCTATGGAATGGAGGCTGTTTTCCCATCTTCTTTGGGAACTCCAGTGATGAAATTACTCCAAGAAGCACAGGTTGAGCTAAATGATATTTAGAGAAGGATCAACCAGACAATTCATTTGCAGCAAACCAGGGAGGAAGTGTACATCAGATCCCAAGTTGTGTAGGAGAGAATCAAGAAAGAATTTGACAAGAGAACCAAGGCAGAAGATTTCTATCTAGGAGATAAAGTCTTGAAATGGGACTCAAGAAGGGAAGATAAAGGGAAACATGGGAAGTTTGACTTCCTATGGAAAGGTCCTTACATTATTTATGCTTTTAGAGGTAATAATGCTTATTTTCTCAAGGAATTGGATGGTGCAGAAGTAGAAGGAGGACTAGTCAATGGTCGAATGCTTAAGCACTATATAGATCCCAGTCACTGATTTTACTAATTACTTGTACATATTATATCCTTCATAAAGTTTAGTGTGGATTGGATGGTAAATTTTGGAGTTGAAGCCCGAAGAGAAGGCCCTAAGCTTCAAAAGTTTCACTATCAGTAAATATCAATAAAGCAGCAAAGTAAAAGGAAAGTTGCAGAGTAAAATCACAAAAATTCAGAAGGCCATTTATCTACTAGTTCTTGACATTTGACCAGGAAATGCCATCCCCAAGTGGGGCCATTGTTATGTTCCTATACCAATAAGTGTCATAATTTTTAAATGGATGAGATCAAAACTGTAATATGTACATACTTTTTCTTTCTGCAAATGTTTTCCATATTCAAAAAATAAAAAAAATAAAAAAATGTAAAGAGGGTATGTCCTGAAAGAAAAATCAAAGGAAAAAAAGAGTAAAAAGGTCAAAAAAGATGAAAAATGAACCCCAGAAAAAGAAAAAGACCACGAAAGTGTGCAAGTCCAAATGCCACTGCTCTTGTACTTTTTGTACAATAATGATTGTGTGCAACTTGTTATTTATGCCACAATACATGGTAACCAAACAGTTTAATCTTTGTTATTCCATGTTTCGAATTTCATGCTTAGAGATAGAGAATAAAATATGACCAAACTATTTAATCTTGGCAGATAAGTAGATAGGTAGAGTAAATAAAAGGAGCTCAACAGTTTAATCTGAGCCCTTGGATGTAATAAGGATAGCCTTAGATAGAGTTCTATTGTAAAAGAAAAGAAAAATGTTTTGATAAGGGTTTGCCAACTTAAGTGCACCCTAATAAAGAGTAGAAAAAATGGTAGGATGAGTAGATGGGTAAGTAGTTGCATGGTTGCAAAATTATGGTGATTGATAGGATAAAATCATATCATTTACTTTCATCATCAAGTTTCTAAGGTATGGATGATAAATGAACATGTACAAAGTCAAATGATTAATTTCCCCATTCATTTCACCTTTAATTTCACTAATTTCCCATAAGAAATGTCAAAAGTACCTAAAACCTTAAGTTAAAGGGGCTCAGAGCATTTCTCTGAATTCTGGAGGGACCGGACCATCGGCCCAATAACTTATAGGGTCTAAGTACTAAAGGCCCCTTACCAACATTCACCCCTCCATAATTCATTCATTTTATCTAAAACATCCCTTTTCCTAAGGTAAAATCACCATTTACCTAGGGAAAGTAATTACCCCCTGTTATAGACATTTTTGGGCACTACAACCCTAGGTATGAAATGTCCATAAACCAAGGGCTCCTAAGTCCCTAAAAGTGTTTTTCTAACCCCTAAAGGAACAAGGTCAACTGATTACAGCTTCTCCCAGAAGTTCTCCATGAAAAACTGCTTAGAACTGGTCAAAACAGGATCATTTCAGCTGCTCCATAGGCAAAGTGCGTTGCATCTCACCTAAACACACTGTGTGGGTGCGTTGCATTTCAAAAATCCCTTCTATGGGGTGCGATGGGCGAGAAGTGACAAATGGCAGTGTCATTCCACGAGGTGGAGAAGCATGGAAACTTCCAGAAACTTCTCCTGTGACACTTGCCTCTCTGAATTCGACCAAGGATGAGTAAGAGATCATCAATCTCCAAGTGGAAGCAAGGACTATCAGAGGGAAGACACTAATCAAAACACAAGCTGACTCATCTCCCTTACAGAGATATATATATATATATATATATATATATATATATATATATATATATATATATATATATGGATCCCTCATCCCAGAGATCCGGAGGCTGGAATTTTGCATATTGTAAGGAATTGTTGTTGGTTTCTTGAGACAACATCAGATTGTTGGGTGATCTAAGCTTTGTATGAGGTGAAGAGGGGCTTCCTTGCTGAGAGGATGATGCTGGGTCAGAACAACTGGTTGTAACTCCCTTGGCTCTTTCTTGTTTATCAATAAAAGCTATTCAAGTTTTCCTCCATACTCTTGTGTCATTCATGTTTGCTGCATTTGTATGGTCAATTTACATCTGATCCTAGATTGTTTATGATTATAGATCCATGTTCTTGTATAGTGCTATGCTACTGTGATCTTATAGGTACTTTGTGAAGCTGGGCGTGCAAGGGAACAAGTAGTGAAAGACTATCAAGAGAGAGAGGAACCGAACTAGGAGATTAGCGCAAGACAAAGGTTGGTCTTCTTCGTTCTTCTCTCATCTATACTTCATAAAGGAAAAACGAAAGTAGCTTTACTTTGTTTGTTTCTAAGGTAGCTATCACACCTTAGTGGGATAAGCAGTTCTGTGTAGACACTTTTCCCTGTAACAAAATGGCGACTCCGCTAGGGACGAATTAGTTTGTTTGTTTATCTTCCTTGTTGTCTATTTTATAAACTTATAGACAGAGCTTGAAGTCGAGCCAGGTAGCTTTCGAACTGCATTTGCTATGCAAATGCAAAGTAGATAAATGTCGCTTCAGTCAATCTATGGGATTTTTTTATAAATTAAACAACTGATTTACAAACTCTCTGATTGCCCTTGTGATAGCTCTTAGATCCTCTTTAGATCTACCCCCGATTGTTGCATTACTGATTACCATTTGCTCGGCCAAAACACATGAACTGAACTGCAAACTGTGACCCGGAACCCAAGCCAAGTCTTGTCTCTGGCCCAGCGCAGGTATTGTACTGTGAATCTGAAATTCAACGCACTTCCTGAGTGTAGTAGGTGCGCTGCATTTCAAATTCCCTGTGTTACAGGTGCGCTGATCAGACTAGGCATTGTCCAGTTTTGGTTTCTGTGATTCATTCTTTCCAGTTCTATTCATGAATTTTGCTGCCTGTGATCAGTATATCTCTGTTTGAAACCCCTTTTCCTTGCTGTTATTCCGCCTCCTTTGTACGAAAGAACTGTAAATGTTTTTGTGTATTTGTTGAGTCATTTTCAGTTCTCCTTTGCAAAAGTAACGTAATCGTACTGTCGTCCTTTGATTTGAAAGCGTCGCAAGTGTCGTTTTCAGTCATAGGAAAGAGTTTGCTTGCTGTAGATAGTCGATTATCCTGTTACTATTGTATTTGGTATGAATTTGTAATTTTTCTAGTGTCGAAAGCAAGTATTCATTTCTAAATCGTAAAATGTTGTGATTGCCTCCATTTTTGATTTCGAAAAGAAACTTGTTGATAGTTGTCGCTTGAAAAGTAACTCAGATTTGTGCATTAGCTTTCTTTTCTCCATTCACATACTAAGAAAGCCGAAAACAAATACATGCATGTGCATTTGCATTTAGATTGTTTGATTGGTTTGATTTAGGAAAGTGCATTTAGAGTGTTCTCTTTGCTCTTTGTAAAAGAATACTGTCTCTCTTTCCTTAGTAGCTAGGATTTTCATTGCACAAAGAAGATAAAAGATTGTTTATCATCTTAGATTGCATTTTAAGAATTACACATATACATCTCGCGGTGAACCTGAAAGGCAAACTTCATAAACAAGATCAACTATAAAATAAATTCAATGAATCTAACAACGCTTTGGAACCTAACGCACAACATTTAGAAGTCTAGGCTAGAGACGTATTCTGGCGTCGTAAAACCTGGTAACTGTTGTTCTCACTGATGGTTGGGTGATTCCTCCACTTTGAGACGAAAAGTGCCAGTACGGACTTGTGCTCCCACGTACCGTCGAGTATATTTTGGGATACCACAATAGGCTTAATCCTTTATCCATAGGAAGCCGTGTCTGCCACCCTATCTATCGAAATGCATTGAACACAGCATTCAGGAGGATTGACTTCCGTACCGTAAAAATGATTCTGCAGTTTTGCGATTGGTTTGGTAATCCCTCTACCTAGATTTCTAGAGCAGTCCCTTTCGTTCCTTTTCAGACTCCTTAACAGAAAAGGTCCATCTGAGCACTTGTCACTTCATGCTCATTAAAAATCGAAGGCGACTAGAGTCATCTTTTGTTTTTTCTCGACTCTTAAAAATTGAAAAAACAAGTTGTGTCAAAGCGTCTAAAATTTATTTTAAATGGAATAATTATCACCCTTTCCTACGTTGATCTTAGGTTGAGAAAATGGAACCCACCAACCAAGTAATTCCCCTTGGACGAAATCCTAGTCCTTTCTCCTCTTGGGGAGATGTTGGTGCACCCCATATGGCCACATTGTCATTTCTAGGATTGAAAATCGGCTTGCCTGTATGGCTCTTCTCGACCTCTGTCGTTCAGAACACCGCAATTCCTGAACAGTCGAGTCAGCAACTAGACGAATCCCGAGTTACCCACCAACCTTCTACTTCCTCTGATTCTTCCTCTCTTCCTTCTTCTTTGCTTGATGGGGTTGGTAAAGCCAAAAATCAAGTACCTGAGAAGAAGAAAGAAAAGAAGAAGAAAGAGAAGAAGAAGAAGGAGCTCAAAGTGAAGGGGGGCAACCAAGCGTCGTCTAGCGAAAATCCACACACTGCACCGACCAGGCCTAAATCGCCATGTGTCATTTGTAAAGGAGTCCACTACCACAGAGATTGTCCTTGCATCCCTCGGATCTTAAGGGACTGGTCTCCTCGTTTGCACAACCCAGTGTCGTCAACCTCTGATGATCATGTTGAAAACACACCGTCGACTAGTGAAAGTGAAGCCCCAGGACAAAAAGGAAAATATATATTTCCTTGTAAACTGTGCGAAGGCAACCATGCCATCCACCGTTGTCCCTTCTTAGACGAGGCTAAAAGAGTTTTGGACGATCTTCCGGTTTCACCGTTACGACTTCCTCCAGGATATAAAAAACTCTTGCCGAGTCCGTCACTAGTTGAAAAGCAGGCTGACCCGCCCAGGTGGTCGGCCGAAGCATCTATCATTGAAGACAAACCATCTGAACCCATACCAGACGAAAGTTAAAAGGTCGAGGCGGCAGTTGACTTGGTCTTGCCTTTAGAGGTTCTATCTTCAGATAATACAGTCACAGAAGAGAATAAAGATGACACTGTCCAAATTCTTTTCGTAAGCACAGACTTCAATGAACATGGGGGAAATTTACCCATTCCTTTACCGCAGGAAGGAAGTTCATCAGAGTCATACCCGGCCGTCTATTTGGTCCCACCTCCAAGCAACCTAGTTGTTTCCTTCGACTGGAATCAACTAGGCAGACCCCGTTTACCGGCTAGTGTACCATTCCAAATTATTGCTCAAGTATATAGAATGGTTATGGCCGGTACCATCATAGATGAAGGGGCTTCTGTGAGTATCCTTTCCTCGACTGCTTGGAAAGCGCTTGGTTCTCCATCGCTTTTGCCTGAGATGAGAAATCTAACAGGCTTTGACAAAGGAACCAGTCGACCGTTAGGGATCCTTCCCAATGTGCCGATAACATTGAGAGGAAAATTTTTTCACATGAACGTAATGGTAGTTCAAGGACCCCTGGATTATAATCTACTCCTTGGACGAGACTATATTTATTGCATGGGAGCCATTGTCTCCTCACTCTTTAGAGTAATATGTTTTCCGCACGAAGGAAGAGTGGTCAAGCTCGTGGAACAGCTTTCATTTCCCGGATCACGCATAGCAAATAGTCATATACCATCCCTAAATGGTCTTTTCACACAAGGAATGTCTCATCAATCCCCAGTCCGCCCACCCGATGAGTGCGAGTTATTCGGGGGGACATGACTGAAACCCAGGGGGCATGCACCCTGGTCTGCTTCGGTAGGAAAACTTCGGGTATAGGATAGGTTTCCTCGAGAGATATATGACTGGTCTGTACTCCCGTTTGTGATTGGAAGAGGGAGTTATTCTGGAACAAGATTCTGTTGTCAAATTTACGTAAGTGGAGTAGCCTCCTCCACTCACCTTTGTCTATTTCGATAGACATCGCCGAAGAAGTGTTTTGTTTGTGCTGTGAATAGAACAATCTTTGGGTAACCTGAAAGAGGTATACCTTTCCTGATAAAACAAATGTTTTGTCGGTTTGAACAAAAGGTGGCCTTGAAACTTTATTTTATACCTAGGGTCATGCAAACCTTTTGGCATGCAAGCGAAGAGCAACTATTTATTTTTTAAATTTGTAGGTCCTCTAACCCTTTAAACTCGTAGGATTGGTCGTTTCGTAACTTGCATAATGAAAGGATGTGGGGCAATACTCTAAAAATTGTCGTTTTAAATGGGACATTCCTATTATACGACTGGATTAATCGAGCAGTTTTAGCGCATAGTTCAAGCTCGTTAAAAAATAAACATAAGCCATGAGCAAATGTTTCCCCCTGCTTTTAAGCTCACTAAAAAATGAACTATTTCCTGGTAAATAACCATCGTGAATGAAGTACTTGAGCCTTTAAAAGCCTTGGTCGTGTTCTCATCATCACCTCCACTCTGTATTGTCCGACTGTTCACCTCCATTTGATTGTTTACCCCTTTTGAGGAACAGCTGCGAAGAGTGATCTCAATAGCCATCCTTGTAACACTGCCATGATTGGAACATTCCAAACCTTACCTGGAATCAGCTGTTACCCAATTTTATCACTCGTTCCTCAAAAGATGAGTCTCCTTTAATCTCTTTTCAACTAACTCGTAAAATATGAAAAGATTGCCGAGCCATTGGCCTCTCCAGCTCGTTAAAGGGACCAGAAGTGCTATCCCTCCTTTAGATTTTAATCTTTTTGGACCTGAGGGATTATTACACAAAAAGATCGAGCGCTTGTTTTGTTCGGCTCGTTAAAAGTATCGAAAATTCATCCCTTCTGTATTGTTTTATACTTTTTAGGACTTAAGGGATTAGATGATGAAAAAGGAATTTTTGAGTTTCCTTTACGTTCCTTTTCAGACTCTCTAAAATTGAAAAGAACCGAGTTATCTTTGTCGTTAAACTCGTTAAAACTTAATAGCGACAAACTTGTCCATAGCAGACAAGAACGAGTTTCACTATCGCTAGGCTCGTGAAAACATAGCCATGGGTTTGCCCGAAGGGCAAATTATAGAACAAGCATATGTTATCCTCCTCAAGATTGAAAAAAATAAAGAGGTACTGATCAACAATGACTGGGGAAAATTGGGAAGAAAACTTGAAGAAACTTTGTTGGTAGCAAGTCGCTCTTGAACATGACACTTCCACTCCACATCCAAGTCGGGTTGGGTTGTTTCATTCACCGGCCACATCACCATGGTCCCATCACACCATCCTCATTTGGGGTAAAACTACCAATCCATCATGTCAGTGTCGCCGATATGTTCAAGAGAAGTCATTCAGAGAATTCACCTGTATCTCACCCGCTACAATACATTCATACTCCATTCTTTCATGACCGCCACCCTGAACCGTATGTCATCAGATCGTTTTCACCTCCATTAAAATCATTTGCTCCATTCCGTGTCATTGATGTGGGATTCATTAAGGCCCTCCTGTGACGGATCGCTTCTTGTCGACATCAGCTCATTATCCAAGAAGTCGATCTAGGAACACCCCGTTCAGTACTTTGAAGCTTGCATGCCTCAATGGCAAGTTTCTCACTTCCGGCGATAGGTTTACATCAATGGCCTTCGACCGAAAGATTTTGTGTGGTGTTCGATGCCAAGTCCTTTATTCACACCACGTGAATTGTACTGCAGTAACTTGAGGGTCATTATCATTATCGGTGATTCCTCTCGCGCCTATTAACAGCTTACATCATTCGCTGGTAATCAGGCAATGTCTTTCCATGTTCAACTCCAGAACATCTCTCACATGGATCGACTTGTACTTCGAGTGAAGATCAAACGAGATTGAAGACCCCGGATCTAGTTTCATCCATCCAGGCTGCGATATATATTCAGGGAAATAAAGACATCAAATGTACATCATTGCTGCACAGATAATCATCCAATCAAAGGGATGATGGCTCTACTAGAACCATCAGTCTACACTCAGACGATTATCTGTCCTATGTACATGAAAATGAATTTATAAAGCTAAGCATGGGAATGCCCGCCTTAGCTAGATCATTAAAATATTATGAAGATAATGTATTATATTGTATCTTATTACAGGTCTCCTCCCAGCTTGAAAGAACTTTGGATCCTCATAATAAAGCATTTCACCCGACATCAAAAGATTAACGACCTCATGCTTTAGGGGGCAACTGTTATAGATATTTTTGGGCGCTACAACCCCAGGCATGAAATGTCCATAAACCAAGGGCTCCTAAGTCCCTAAAAGTGTTGTTCTAACCCCTAAAGGAACAAGGTCAACTGATTACAGCTTCTCCCAGAAGTTCTCCATGAAAAACTGCTCATAACTGGTCAAAACAGGATCATTTCAGCTGCTCCATAGGCAAAGTGCGTTGCATCTCACCTAAACACACTATGTGGGTGCGTTGCATTTCAAAAAGCCCTTCTATGGGGTGCGATGGGCGAGAAGTGACAAATGGCAGTGTCATTCCGCGAGGTGGAGAGGCATGGAAACTTCCAGAAACTTCTCCTGTGACACTTGCCTCTCTGAATTCGACCAAGGATGAGTAAGAGATCATCAATCTCCAAGTGGAAGCAAGGACTATCAGAGGGAAGAAACTAATCAAAACACAAGCTGACTCATCTCCCTTACAGATATCTATATATGGATCCCTCATCCTAGAGATCCGGAGGCTGGAATTTTGCATATTGTAAGGAATTGCTGTTGGTTTCTTGAGACAACATCAGATTGTTGGGTGATCTAAGCTTTGTATGAGGTGAAGAGGGGCTTCCTTGCTGAGAGGATGATGCTGGGTCAGAACAACTAGTAGTAACTCCCCTTGGCTCTTTCTTGTTTATCAATAAAAGCTATTCAAGTTTTCCTCCATACTCTTGTGTCATTCATGTCTGCTGCATTTGTATGGTCAGTTTACATCTGATCCTAGATTGTTTATGATTATAGATCCATGTTCTTGTATAGTGCTATGCTACTGTGATCTTACAGGTACTTTGTGAAGCTGGGCGTGCAAGGGAACAAGTAGCGAAAGACTATCAAGAGAGAGAGAGGAATCGAACTAGGAGATTAGCACAAGACAGAGGTTGGTCTTCTTCGTTCTTCTCTTATCTATACTTCATAAAGGAAAAATGAAAGTAGCTTTACTTTGTTTGTTTCTAAGGTAGCTATCACACCTTAGTGGGATAAGCAGTTTTGTGTAGACACTTTTCCCTGTAACACCCCCATACAGAACCCCTTTTCACAAAAACCCACAAATGCGCGTTTAGCATAACTTATAATGTTTTATGCGAATATGTAAATAAATTTCAAACACATTATACTTAGCACTAAGTCCACTTTTCCACTTTCATTTCATATTAACTTTTAATTTTAATTATATTTATTAAATCCTAAAGATAAACCCTTCCCCGTATATTTTACTAAATCCCATATGATAAATATTTTGGCCTCAAGGTTTGAAACATAAAACTTATTGATAAAGTATTAAATGGATTAATTAGTCAATCAACGACCAATTAAGAACCATAACCCTCCACTGAATAAAAAGAGTAATTAGTCAATCAATGATTAATTAAATCTGTCCCTGCCAATCAAATCACTCCCGACATCATTAAACCTCCCTAATCCACATTTAAGTAACCCTTCCGCTCATTAAAACCCCGTCGCACCCCTCCATTAAATCTCTGATAAAATCATAGCCCCGACCACCGTGCGATCTGACCCCTTCAGATCCAATGGTCTACTTTCATATTAGGCATCCTTTGAAGGCCGACCTTTACCTGCCCAATGTGAGTGGTTTCACTATTCACCCCAACGCTACATGGCACCCGATGAATGGCATCGGGCGACCTCCCCCCAAAACCACTTATCCCAAAAAGCAGTGCGATGGATTCCGCTTACCACCTCCGCTACATGCCAAAATGTCACATCCCCATTGGCGCCAACTATCCTTTTCCCAATGTACCCGCCAAAGTCATTGAATTTACGCATAAAACCAAAAAACTTATAGTTTTTTCGTTTTATCATGAAAAAGAACATTCTGACTTCCATGCAAAGCACAGAGTACGTTCAAATGTCAACCTACTACCAACCGTCAACTTACCAAAGCTGCTGAACTCCAGACCACCTTGCAGACCCATGTGCTTCCTACAAATAGTGCACAGTCACCATTACTCCATTCGAAAGCAGAAACCAGGTATTTACCCCATTTCCACTGAGAAGCCCTATTTTCTTGCCGAACCTGAACTGAATTGCTTTAAGTATTAAGTAATTTAGTAAATTGAGCCGCCTGGTGATCCTAAAATACTCCGAAATAGACCAATTTTTCCCAATTGCATGAAAACCCTTTGCCCCCATCCTTGAATCAACAAGAACCAAGGATGGATGCCCCAATTGCACTAAATATCATGCCAATCATGATTCCTCACAGGGATTCAGAACATCTCCCACTTGCAGACAAAGATTTCCAGATTAAAGATACTTCTGTCTTAAAATCACCTTTGAAACTATTCTACAAGTACAGAGACCAGCACCTGAACCATGAAAACTCCATTGGACTTTAGGAATCAGGATTACCCAAGTACCAGTTCCCCATAGTGCATATATTCCCAGAGATTGTACATTACTGCCACATGAACTATGATCCTATCCAAAGGGCAGTAAAAACCCCTGACTAGTCTGTTCTATCTACAATCACTGCAGAATCTATTAACGAGATGTTGCAATTGCAACTAAGCTAAAACCTGACTCCTCTTTCCATTGGAGATATGCTGAATAGGTATCCTACCCTCACATCAATCAAACTGGATCAATTATTCCAGACCTTCATTAGAGAAGAACAGTACACCCTAAAGGACTCTCCCCCTTATCTGTGGACTATTTTCTCCAACCTTGGCCAAGACATCATAGACATGATATCCAGTGTGCTAGGCTATATCACTAGTGAATTTGTTGATGAAATCATAATATATTTTATGTCCATTTACTCTCCTGGCCAACCACCAGCCATCATGTTTGACTATGCCAAGTTTATTGCCGACAAAATGCATGATCAATTCATGAGGTTGGAAAATGAAAGAGTGTTAAAGTATTCTTTAGTTATGTATCATTTATTCATGTATTACCAGGCTGATAGATTTCCAATTGCCCTCCAAAAGCTTGATACCAAAGGTAACCCTAGATCAGTGATCTTCTGGACTACATTGATCCATCAATTTGATTCTCAATACTCTTATACAGATTTCATAGACCTCTTTATGTACCCTGTGACAACTATGCTACTAGGAAACCCTCCCCCCAGAATCAGTGCAGACATCAGGAGGGTCCTACAGTTGTCAACGCAATATAAAGTGGGGGTTTGGTACTTGTACCAAAACCACACTGAAATTATAATCTATGGATGTGAGCTGGCTGCCTACAAACTGCTTAGATACCTCCCTATGATTGTTTGCTCTGGAGTACTACAGGAAAATGATCAATTCAGATGAGGTGCACTTTGTGATAGCCAAGAAGAAAGCCCAACTTAAGATAAAGGATTAGCTGGGCCCATTTATTTGTAATAGTAGGGAAACAGGAAAGGAAGTAGAGGAAATCTTCCGAAGGTTGAAACTAAAACAGAGCTTTATATGGAATTATGACCCCTTAGATTTCATTTGTAATAGGAGATAGAAGAATAAACTATCTCCTTACATCCACCATAGAATCCTTGAAATTGAACAATATGCTAATCAATTTGAGTGGGTGGAAAATACTTTGATAGATCGAGATAGCACAAAGGTTGTTGTTGATAATGTATTGATAGACTTAGACAAAAGACCTGATGAGGATTCCCTTTTACAGGAGTCAGGAGAGTCTCAGTCTTAAAGACAATTGCAGGGACACAGTGGGCAAATAGCAGAAGCATGGCCATCAAAACAAGCAGGACCATCAAAGCAAGCAGAGCTTTCAGAACAACCAAAAGAATCTGAACAACGTAAAATTTCAAAGGAACTTGCTCAACCTGAACAAATCATGAGCAATCCTCCTATTTTACAGAATCCTCTAAATGAGGAGAGGAACCTCAAGAGAGACAGAGAGGAGGCCACTCCTTCCAGCAGGCCTGTTGCCCAAACCTATGCTAATAGGCAAAAGTTGAATCCGTATTTAGAGCAGGAATACACTGAGGAAACAACAGGGACTTCAGAAGCAGAAAGGACAAAGTATGCATACCACTCCTTTAGGAGGGACACAAGAACCTTCCACCTCACAGACTCAAATGTTGGAAAGGAAACAGAGTATGGAAGTATCCTCCTTCAGGGCTCCTACTGGACAGAGCCAAGATATTAAAGAAAAGTATAAAGAAATTAAAGCAAGGAATGAAAGGCTAAAGGTGCAAAGCTATGCACATTATCTAAAGATGGCTTGAACAAACCAAACAAGGCTAATGCCAGCCTTTGATATAAAAGAAGGTGAAATGCAGATGAGTTTTCTGAAGTCAACCAAAAAGCAACCTAAATCAATGGCAGATTACCCAAAGACAGATTTTGAAGTATTGGCAAAGGATATCCATCCTATTGACCAAATTGAGTTACATAAGAAAACTGGTGAAATGGTCTACTCCACTTTAACCAACAAAGAAATTGCATCCCACTAACTCCAGAATTCGCTGAATAATATATCAACACAATTATAGTTGAAGAAGGCCTTTTCACAAGCCAAAGACACTAGAATAAATTCCTTAGAGGACTTGGTCATAGAGTTGGGACATGATCCCAAGGATGTGAAAGCTGCAAAGAAGCTTATAAAGAAGAAAAACGATAACATAGCTGCACTAAAGAAGCAACTTAAAATTCCTCCTCTACATCATCCTTAAATAGCTAAAGTGTTGGAAACATAGAAGGATGAAGAGCTTATGGACCTAGTCCTTAAGTTGAATGACCAATTGAAGGAAACTGAAAAATAATTGGATAATTTGATACAGTCCAAGCAGAGTGAGTTGGCTACCACTCCCCAGACTGTAATACCTACAGTTTCGACAACAATTCCCTCCACCTTGGTAGCTGCCTTGGCACCTACACTTCCACCAGCTATAGCGTTGCCAGTAACAGGTACTTCAGTAGGTACAGGTACATCGACAAGCACAGGGACACCAACAGAACAGACTGCTGAGTTGATCAAGGCCATGTAAGAAATGAGCATCCAAGCCACTGAGCTCAAGAAACTCAGAGAACAAGTGACAAGTTTAGAGACCAATTGTAAACTTGCACAAATATAGCAAAAGGAAGAAGCTGAGAAAAACCAAAGGATGGTAGACAGGATAAAAGCCCTTGAAAAGGACTTAACATTACAAGAGCCATTGGGAGATATGAAAGAAATTCTTTGGGCCAACATCATTGATTCTATCAATGATGTTTGGCCTTCTATTCAAATTATTTTTGAACAAACAAAATTAGTCAAAATGGCTACAGAAGAAATCCACAAAACAATGGAAGAATTGGGAAATAAACCTGAAGAAGCCAATCAGTTGATCACATTTTTGAACAACAAAAACAGATATCAGCTTGATGAACTAGAGATAGAAGACAAAACAACAACAATTATAGAGATCAAAAAGGTTCTCACCAAAAGGAACCTAATGCTCAATTTGGAGAAAAGATGTCAGAGCATCCAAGCAGACATTGACAACTTCATGCTAAAGTATGGCATCTTAAGAGAAAAAGGACTTCCAAGTCCTATGGTAATAAACGAAAAGCTGATGACCTAGGAAGATTACATTGAAAAGTTAAACAAGTTGGCCAGAAGCCAAGCTAGTACTTCAGGGGTGAAATCTTTGCCCACTGGAAAGGTGTTATATGATGGCCTTGAGAATCTGTTCTACATAGAACATGAAGTCAAGCACTTGTTCACAAGCAAACCAAATTTTTCCAAGTACACAGAAGCTGATGAGATTTACAGAAAAATGATAAGGATGAAATTACCTGACAGTGAATGGTGGACAAACTTGACTGATTTACTATAAGTTACTATAGTAAATCTACATGGTAAAACATGACTGCCAGGTAAAACAGGTAAGACAGGATCAAAGTAGAACAGGTAAAGAGTATCAGTAGGTAGAAGATAAAAGTGATTCTAGCACATAACTACAAAGCAACTAAAAGAGCCAAATCTGAGTTACAACAGCCAACACAGTCACAATAAAAGGGACAACTAGAAGAAAGTTCTCCATCTGTCTCTATCTTCATGTTGAAGATATTTTTTGTTTCCTAGAATAATTCTCATATGGTTAAGAGATATTTTGTTTCAATTTTTGTATAAATACTTCACAAATTGAAGTAATTAGGGTGGATTCAAAGACATTTCTATAGACATTTCATATCAAGTTAAAGAGTTATTGTAATCAAGATTGGATTGGCTTGCTGGATCATGAAATAAAGTTAAAGACATTTCACAGGATTCTTGTGCACAGTGGAAATCAAATCCTTAATGTACCTTCTTAAGCACTTCCCATCATTGATATCCCTCCAATTCATCATTTTCCCACAAACCCTAGCTTCTTGCTACAATTTGACAATTTTCTAGGCTAGGTCTGTGTTTTTCCCTTTTGGACCCCTTCCCCTCACTCAACATTTGAAATTTCACTTTCCCCTGCTTCCTAACATCCCTCCCTACTTCCCAAAACTTTCTAAAGAATTTATAAGCCCCTTATCCCCTTCATTTCACTTCATTTCGACAAATCCCTTGTTCCACACATTGGGATAGGTTTTACTAAAATGATGTTTTTGAGCAATAAAAAATGAATTTGGAAAACATGAGAGAGGTTTTTGTCAATAATAGGCCAAGAAAGAAAAACCTCCTTCACTTCTTACACAGGTGTCATGGTTTTAGAGAAATGTCAAATATAAAGCCGCCTCAGGAGGGTTGCTGCACCTTTGGAGTGGCCTTGGTAAAATCAATATTTCTCCTAGCTTGGTTGGCCCAATGACTTGCTTGATGAGTAAAATGATAACTAGACACAAAGATATTTCCAATGAGATATCATGAGCTCAATTTGGAATTGAGTAAGACCTTCAAATGTTGACTGTAACAACACTCTGCATTTAGGCAGCCTCATTTTGCACATTTTGACTAGTCTTGGGATATTTGACTTTTGAAAGGGCAAATGAACTCCAAATTGAAAAATTCAAGATGTTTGGGAAAGTAGACTCAATAAGATTTCCAACAAGTTATCTTGAACCCAATTTTGAAACTAGGAAGGCCTCCAAAATCGGTCTACAAAAGGGCACTGCGCTTCAAATCAGTGGCGCTGCGCATCAAATTTTGCAACACAGGAATTTTCAGCCGATGCGCAATGCCACTGGCGCTGCACATTGAGTTGGCTAAGAATTTTTCAAAATGGCTTGCATTTTTGATTCCTCGTGGAAAAATACTAAAACCTAGAAAGTTTCATAAGTTTTGGAGGAGATCTAGGTCACCTAAAGGGCAAAAGACATTGGATTTAAGAGATCTGTGGTTTGTATCTTTTGATTCAGTTACCGGAGAATCCACAGTATGAACACAGGAGGCAAAAGACACCTAAAAAATGCCCTCTTTGCCACTTTTTGGACCCACAGGAACCAGTCTTGGGAGAATTTTTTTTTGAAGGGGAAAATACACTCCAAATCCAAAAAATCCAGTTGTCATAGAAAGTAGATAGGTAGCGATTTCCAACAAGCTATCTTGGGCCTCATTTGGTGAAGTGGAAGGCCTCCAAATTCAGCCTTGAAGTGGCGTTGCGCATCAGGCTCACGGTGCTGTGCATCAGGCAAATTTTTGCCAATTTTGCCTAAAAACTCAGAATTTCTCCCAGTTTGACTATCAGTTGAATTTTTCTTTTCTCCTTGGTAAATAAATGATGTAATATGATGTAAATATGATGAAAAATTACTTGAGGAGGTAGATACATCAGTTAGAGGTGGTTTGAGGTTGAATGAATCAATTTCCATAGTTTTAGAGGCAAGCTGTTCCACTGCCTGTTTTCTAGTTCCTAGTTTAGATGTTGTTGAAATAGCTCCTTGACTCATGGATTCGACCCCTGATGGCTAGCATTGGTGGTTTGATGCCTATATCATGTACTTTCTTAGTCATTTGTAAAGGGTTGACTTTGGCAAAAGTGTTGGACTCTTGTGGATGCATTGAGCTATTTTGTACATCACTTTTGCAGTTTGACAAGGAAATAAACCAGGGTTTTGTAGCATTTTGTGGGATTCTTGTGGTAATGTGAATTAACATTGTTTTCTTCTCAATTATTTAGTTTATCTTATGTTTATGTGTGCCATCATCTCTTTTTTTTCTGCATAACTAAATGAATCAAGTTTAAAAGGTGGAATCCATTAGTGTTTCAGTGCTCTGCCTTAGGGTTTATTTAGTTTTACATGTTTTCTACTGTTTGAAGAGGACTCATGACATTTGCATGCCCTATCCAACTCCTCACCAGTCTTTAGACTCACCATAACATCAATTTCAAAGTGCTAAAACACTTTCCTACCTCGCCCCACAGAAACCTCTACAAATCTATGTTGATTTCCTGGACCCAAAGCTGCCTTCCTCATTTGATCCAGAAACCAACCATTAAAATCAATCAAATTTCTCTGAGCATATACCTAGCCTAAAGTTAGTATTTAAATCAGTCATCTCAAGCCTTCCTTGATATATTTTCATTGAGATTGACAAGGAGAGAGCCATTTCCCAACCTGGTAGGGCTAGCTACCAGGTTAAGCGTGGTTTGATGTTACCCTAGACTTGCCTTCCTTCAGCCTAAGGTAGATTTAGGAGCTAACAAGACCAACACCTCCAGCTCCTCAAGCAATAACCATAACATCTCTAAACACCTCCTTCACCTATAACAACATATCTAACTCCTGCAACAACAACATCAAGGCATCCAACTGTCTCCAACTCTAGTAGAAGCACCTCCAACACAAGCAACCACACCTCAACACATGAAGCAACAATCCAATGCCTCGAACACATGAAGCAACAATCCAATGCCTCAAACACATGTAGAATCATATGCACCACCTAGAGCAATACTCCAACCACCCACAACATCAACATCTCCAACCAACTCAAAATGTATGGAATCCATCTCCTCAACTAGGTCTAGTCACAAGTATGTTGACATCAATGCCAACTAACAATACCATATAGTCAAGCATCCATCACACAACAAATTATAAGTAGCACCATGAATTTGTTGACATCAATGCCAATAATTTTCATTGATAAAATCTGAATCAATCACTCCCTTGGGAAATTCATAACAAAGGTGAAGAAATCGATTTACAAAATCCTCTATAGATTCACTATATTTAATTATTAGCAAATCAATCATATTACATACATTTTGACGGTCATACCCGTGAAAGGATTGATGAAGCTCCTTGAAAAATTGATCAAATTATTGAATGGAATTGGATGGTAAACTCTAACATCACTTCTTAACTCAACCTCCAAGAGTGAGGGTGAATTATATACAATCAACATATTCATCATTGATTTCATTATATTTTAAAAAACCAATAAAATCAAATATATGTATGGCTATGAATGTATCGCCCTCACCATCAAACCTGAATTGAGACAAGTTCTGAGACTGCTCCTTGAAGATGTAAATTTACCATAGGATAGGTTAGAAAAACATTTAGAGATTATGATTTGGGAAAGAGCCATTTAATATCAGAGATTCAAAATAGACTCACTGGGCAGAGATTGTTATCTAGCCCTCCTTCTAGAGCCAACTATTGATGGTGTTTGAAATCCATCAACCAAAGGGGTCTCCTCGATGTGAAGTCCCAATTAGACCTCACACTGTTTGGAGTAGGATCGCCAACCAGAAATATGGCCAGTTTCCATTATCCTTAGGTATTTTCCTTCGCTTCCATTATTAACATAAGAGGTTATACAAACATTCTTTGAAATAAGCAAGTAAGTTGACACTGTGAGGCATACAAGGTACTTTCACGACAGGGAGAAATAGAGTGAGCCTCTAGAACAAAAGTAATAGTACCGTCCTAAAAGAGACACACAAGAGCATAAGAGAATTGCAAGTTATCTTGCAAAGTAGCTCACAAGAAAACCACAATTATAAACCAAATACAACACACCTTCAACAAGATAAGTACCAAAACCACCGAAATAGTTCAATTTCCTTAGTACATGTGAACGAAGTGCATATTGCAAACATCTAAATAATAGTCCTACGATATTCATGATACATGCTTGAAAAAATGCTGGCTCATCGAGATTCATATATTAAGTGGAAGTGCCAAGATATACAAGTACAATGCTACAACACTATCCCCAATAACAGTAAGTCACCACTTGCTTCTCCAAAGAATATATTCTCTCCTATGCCAATGCTAAAGAATCCAAGGTGAAAGTTCAAGTCCCAAAAGTCCTCTTACTTGAGTTATGAGCATCTATTTATAACAAATCAGGTGACACTGCACCTCCCATGTGACTCGTGACCTCCCTCATGTCTCTTGAGCTTCTACAATGACTTTTCGAATTCTTAAATGACCTTTGACCTTCTATAAGACTTTAGAACTTAATAGAGACTCTTCATATTCCATGTGGGACCCTTGGTCTTCCATATATTTTACATTTTCTCATTTGGATAATTACATAATTACATTCCACAAGTGATATGGCAAGGCACTATGACACATGTGACTCTTGAGAGGACTCTTAAAAATGATGACATGGAACTTCATGATAATGTTACATTGCCAAGATGCTCCTTTTGTTGCTTTATTTACATCTTCATGATGGATATTTTATGTTCTTGATATTTACCCTCCAAGGGGATGATTGATATGGAGTCTTCATATGATCATGATCTTTTATCTTCTCATAGAAACTAGTGTCTCCTCATATTTTCTTCAATTATCAACTTTGTCTTTGTAGCTACAAAGGTGTCTTCTGGTAGGGTCTCCTTGTTCATCTCCTTCATCATCATCCTGTCATGACAAGATATAATAGATACAACTGAAATCCAGTCATGACATGACAACATTAGCCTGAAAACTCCAAGTCTATCATGCTTCATGAAAAGCATAGACTAAACTAGAATTGGGTGTTGGACTAAGAGGTAGGCTCAAGGATTGTGTAGTTGTGCAGATCAGGAGGTTAGGGGAAAAAATTGAGGTTTGAGACTCCGCAGTGCACAATTAAGGAAGGGTGAGGTAGGCTGACTATGCAGTTGAAGGGCTCAAGGAGGCATGCTAAGGGATTGAGGTTTCACACTATGTAGTTCCAGAGGGAGGGAGGCCTAAGGTTTGTACAAGTACGCAGTTTAAGGAGTCAGGATGGAAGCTTGATCCTTGAGACTGCACAATGCGTAGAAGGCGCTAATTGGGAGGAAGGATTGCACATTTACAAAACCCAAAGGGCTAGGGATGAGCACTGATACTGCACAATGTGTAGTTCTGGAAGATTGAGGGCTGAGACTATGTAGTGCACAATTTAGGAGGGCTGAGTGAAGCCATGTTGCTATGGCAAGATTTTTTCAGAATTTGGCTAAGTGCAGGATCATTGAGGTGAAAGTGAGCAAGGGAAGAACCTGAACATGATCACATACTTAGATAATCGATGACACAACATTGATCACTCAGAACCCATGAACAACATAATCACGTCAATGTGATGACAATGCAACAAATTCCCCCAAGTGCGACACTTAAGGTACACTTTGCAATGATAGTGATGGCACTTGTGTGATAGTTCTTGAAACTTTGTGAATGAGTGTAATACATGTCTACATGATAAATAAGATTCATTGGCACTGAATTTAACCATTGAAATGAATCAAAACTACACTTATGCGATATGCGATGCTTCCTATGCCAAAAGACAAAATTTGTGATGGTAAGAGAAAAGTGCAAATGACACTTGTAAAATGCGAACTACATTGAAAGAAACAAATGCCAAAATGAAGATAACATGAAAGTGATACTTATTGAAGTGAAAAAAAGAAAAAGAGATAGTCATAAACATGAAGGTGACACTTGCGAAAGTGAAGGTTCACAAAAGAGAGTTGGGAAAAATCACAAAAATAGAAGTAAAATCACAACCAAAAATTAAAGAATGTCAATTGAAAGTGTGCACTGACTATCGTCATAAGTTGAAAATCACATAGACATTGTCTCATGGATTGTGATATGCTTGTTCAAGCTTGCGTAAAAGAATGTGCTCTTGAACTTGTTATAGACTAAACATGTATATGCAAGTGACTTCGACACTCGGAAACTAAGAAGAAGACTTAAAAACTTAAAATAAACATTCATTGATCATAAGGAAATAAATCGTTAGATCCTCAATATTCTCCAAAATTCACGTGTAGGAATTCTTTTGGATGGTGTTGATTGCAATGTCAACAACTAGGTTCTATGTATATTTCTCCATTAATTCCTTCAATTTCACCTTTAACTCCATAGGTTCAAGGGTGCTCATATGATAGGGGGATTTTGTTGTTGGTTTTTTCCTGGGATCAACTCGTTGGTGAACTCAAAGTCTCTGTAGGGAGGAAGTCTTGGAAATTCATCTAATAATACAATTATGTACTATGTTTTCCCTATGTAATTTGCTAAGGGATATGCATTAGCCTCTTTATCTTATATGATTTGGATGGCATAAAGGGAACAACCTTTTCTACTACAACACTTTACTTGCATCGTTGAAATCGTTTTGAGTTCTATCAACCTCTTAACACCCTGCAATGTTATTGGGTCACCTTCATTTTTGAGGCACTTCGGTACTTTGTCATAACAATCCACCTTCACTTTCTGGGCTACCATCCAATCCATGGCTATCTAAACATTGTAAGATCCCAATGGAAACAAATTAAATTTGACTGAAATAGTGATGCCTTAATTTCTACAGGGTAAGACTCAACCATATATGTTATCTGTATCTTTGTCCCTAAGTGGTCAGCTACATAATCCATGATTCCTCATGGGTTTGTTTTTCAGGAAAATCACATTTTTCCACAATCTTAGGGATAATGTAGCTAGAATTAGATCCTAGGTCAATTAAAATTGAGACTGGTGAGTTTTTGACCTTACCTTCCATTTGAATGATCATTTCTTGCCAGTTTTCTTGCCTATTATCCAATGCAATGTATATATTGGGGATGCTATGGGCCACACCATTCACATTTGTTGCCTCTTATAGGTTATATAACTTCTTTCCAATGTTCTACAATAGTAGAAAATTTCTTCAAATATGGTTCTATCCACATTCCCAACATTTTATGCTCCCTTTCTTGGATACTTCACCCTACTCAATCACTAATTTCTAAGGTGTATTTTTTATTATTGTGGAATTTTTTTTGATGTTCATTTTGGGTGAGGTTATTAAAATTTCCACCCTTTCATCCTTTCTTGTATCATGAGGTTCTCGATCTTCCTCCTTTTCCTTCCTTCTTCTAGTTAGCCTATACCTTAGTCTTATGCTTAAAATGTTCATAGAAATGCTTGGTCTTTTGAATAACCTCCTAGAGAGTGTTAGGTTAATAAAATTCTATTATATATTAGTATGCTTGTGGTAACCCATTGACATACCTTTGGATTTTAGTATTCTCATAATTTACGTAAGGTACACACATTATTAGTTCCAAGAATTTGTAGGTATACTCCTCAAGTGTCATATGCCCCAGTTTGGGTTCATAAAATTCCTTGTCTTTGTTGTCATAATATTCCATGGACAAGAATTTTGCTCAGAAGTACTTTTCATACTTCCTTCATGTAAGCTCCTTATCTCTAATTCCTTTAATGTTATTTAAATCATCCCACCATATATCAACTTTTCCCTTCAAGCTGGAGACATCCACCCCGACCTTAATGTTCTTAGAATAATCATGCAATCTAAAGTACTTCTTTATTCCAAAGAGCTAAGCCTCTACATCTTATTATTTATTTACTTCTCCATAAAAGGTAGGGGCTTTTTATTTCTTGAATTATTTTAGTAGGGGAATCCTCCTACTCTTCCTTTGATGATAATATCTACTATCTACATAGTATGATGATCTATCAGGGCTGCTTGATCTCTTTCTAGTGCATTGAGAAAAACTATTCATCTCTCTACATGTCTATGCCTCTTTCTTGATTGACTACCTTCTTCCTTATTGTTGTCCCACTCATGCTTTTGGATCTCTAGTGAAATTTCCTTAGGCCTATACATATACTAATGATTGGTACCAATCCCTGGCTTTCTATGTCTTTGCAAGTTTGATAGACTCTGCAGTAATACGACATTCACTTCCACTTTCTCTCTAAAAATAATTTTGCTATCTACCTTCCATCTCTGTATTTAAACTCTAAGGGTTCTGAGAGTGTCCATCAATTCAATATTTTTCTCTTCTTTCATCTTCTCAACTAACTCTTCTTCCCACCCTTGTTGCGCTTTTTTCACACTGTATTGTTCAAATACGTTGCTCATTCTTTCTCTTTCTAATCATATCTTGATGTCTTCCAATGTAATTTTACACACATGTAGATGTTAGACAACCATAAAAGAAAACAAAAATAGAACATATTATCATCACCTTGGTCTATACAGAATTGAAACACCAAATTTCAGTTAACACATAAATAATATTCTATAAATAGTTCCATGAAACCATGAATTTCAATAGAACGAAAAATCTAATCGACTAATCATATCAAGCATTCATCTAAATGATGCATATGAGCCTTTTAAGCTTCAATGCTTGAACCTATAGCTTTGATACTAATTTTTAATACACCCCCTACTATCCCTAGCCCCTACTAAGGTAGAAAGAGGGAATTTACTAAGCTCACTCGACCTCCAAGTTTCTGGTTATGGAAATGGGGTCTAAATTTTTTATTTTTTCAAACCCTTCAACACATAAAATGGAAAACACCACTCTGTTTTTTTTGTTGAGACCTTTGTAACAACATAAAATTGGCTTCAATTTAACTCCTTGATCAAAATATGTAATAATTTAAATTTTTGGCCTATAAACTTATTCATAATCATACTGCCCTCCACATAGGCTTCCTAGTCATAACTCACATGTTAGTTATCGAATTGTTCATTACGGTCGATACTTCTGGGATCCCCATTCCATAAGGTTATTATATATAACATATACATATTATTATAATATAATACATTCACACACATTACTAATTCATAATATTAAGCTGAGTGGAGCCCTCAAGGCCACATCGTCCCGGGAATAAAATCTTAGGAGTTTCCCTTCGTGACCTCTTACAAAAACATCGATATGCCTTTTATTAAAATCGTTGAGGTGAGAAGGATTTTCCTATCGATGTATTCCCATAATATAGTTCCCAGTGGATTTTCCCCATTCGTAACATATTGCAATCAAACATATTGGAGGGGCCCGCCCCTTCGACATAATCCTAGGTATTTTTCTCTCATTGCACCATTGCTAAAATATGCCAAGGTTACATAGAGCATCCACATGGTAAAGGTGCACATTCACATGGTTTTTTCCCCATTGGTTATTACATGACTTGCATATGCCACTTGGCATCTACTGCATTCCACCAGGCCCATGAGTTTCGCATACTCATGGGGATAAAATCCCTATGGGATTCCACTAGGCACTACAAGAAATCATCAGGGTAGGGGGCACTGGTGTGACGTCACAAATTCTATAAGCCAGGGTGACATGGTCTAGTCCCACTAGACTTCCAACCCTTTTCCTTTGCAGTTTTAAGATTTCACGAGGGCTTGGTGTCTTTCCAACATTGCAAGGGTTCATGGATTGGATATGCCCATAAGCCACATCGTCCTAGGAATTAAATCCAAAAATTTCCATAAGGAGCTTCCCTTCAAAACATACGAGGTAATACATCAAAGGTTCTTCCAACAACAAAGACTCCTTAAGACAGTGAATAGCCCAAATTTCCTTTGGGACATAGGTTTTCAACTCTTGTTAGCTGCCAAAATTGAAACTTATATATGTATGTATTCTGAGCTCTTGCCCAGGCCTCAAAATCCATAACATATGTCACCCTGTTGTTGGCTTGATGACCTATACCTCCCAAGATTTTAGTATTCTTGGCCCATCTCGACCCGCGCCCTACAAAGTATAAACATATTACATATTTATATATGAGAACAGGGCTATCCCCCATGACATTTTTCTTTGCCTCGACCCATCTCATCCTGCAACTTGAAAAATATATATTTATAAATATATTTATATATGAAAACAAGCCTATCCCTCTTGAGATACTGGTGTGACGTCACAAATTCTATAAGCCAGGGTGACATGGTCTAGTCCCACTAGACTTCCAACCCTTTTCCTTTGCAGTTTTAAGATTTCACGAGGTCTTGGTGTCTTTCCAAAATTGCAAGGGTTCATGGATTGGATAGGCCCATAAGCCACATCGTCCTAGGAATTAAATCCAAAAATTTCCATAAGGAGCTTCCCTTAAAAACATACGAGGTAATACATCAAAGGTTCTTCCAACAACAAAGACTCCTTAAGACAGTGAATAGCCCAAATTTCCTTTGGGACATAGGTTTTCAACTCTTGTTAGCTGCCAAAATTGAAACTTATATATGTATGTATTCTAAGCTCTTGCCCAGGCCTCAAAATCCATAACATATGTCACCCTGTTGTTGGCTTGATGACCTATACCTCCCAAGATTTTAGTATTCTTGGCCCATCTCGACCCGCGCCCTACAAAGTATAAACATATTACATATTTATATATGAGAACAGGGCTATCCCCCATGACATTTTTCTTTGCCTCGACCCATCTCATCCTGCAACTTGAAAAATATATATTTATAAATATATTTATATATGAAAACAAGCCTATCCCTCTTGAGATACTGGTGTGACGTCACAAATTCTATAAGCCAGGGTGACATGGTCTAGTCCCACTAGACTTCCAACCCTTTTCCTTTGCAGTTTTAAGATTTCACGAGGTCTTGGTGTCTTTCCAACATTGCAAGGGTTCATGGATTGGATAGGCCCATAAGCCACATCGTCCTAGGAATTAAATCCAAAAATTTCCATAAGGAGCTTCCCTTAAAAACATACGAGGTAATACATCAAAGGTTCTTCCAACAACAAAGACTCCTTAAGACAGTGAATAGCCCAAATTTCCTTTGGGACATAGGTTTTCAACTCTTGTTAGCTGCCAAAATTGAAACTTATATATGTATGTATTCTGAGCTCTTGCCCAGGCCTCAAAATCCATAACATATGTCACCCTGTTGTTGGCTTGATGACCTATACCTCCCAAGATTTTAGTATTCTTGGCCCATCTCGACCCACGCCCTACAAAGTATAAACATATTACATATTTATATATGAGAACAGGGCTATCCCCCATGACATTTTTCTTTGCCTCGACCCATCTCATCCTGCAACTTGAAAAATATATATTTATAAATATATTTATATATGAAAACAAGCCTATCCCTCTTGAGATTTTTCACTGTCTCAAACCATCTTGCCTATAATATATATATATCTATATATCTATATATATATATATATATATATACATATATACATATATATATATATATACATATATACATATATATATATATATATATACATATATATATATATATATATACATATATATATATATACATATATATATATATATATATACATATATATATATATATATACATATATATATATACATATATATATATATATATATATATATATATATATATATATATATATATATATATATATATATATATATATATATATATATATATATATATATATATATATATATATATATATATATATATATATATATATATATATATATATATATACATATATATATATATATGTGACAAAGAAGGGTTTCCATGCTCTGATTTGGAGCCATTAAACCCATAATGCACTCCATAAATAGCAATATAAAAAATTCAAATATTTAGCCTTTAGATATATGATAGGAATTATTAAAAAGAAACATAAGACATCATGAACTACATTCAACAAGTTCATGCACCAACTTTCTACATCAGTGCAACATCATTTAAAGCTACATGTCAATTTCCACAGAGAAATTCTTTAATTTCTTAGTTCTCAGCTCAAAGTATCTTATTTACAATATATAAAGATGATAAAACTAAGGCGGGACTTCAATTTTCCACCCTACCATAGATCTATTGTAACCATAATCACTTACATCAATTACTCCCGATCCAGATCCATGATCTAAGGGGAGTTTATTTGTAGCTGATTTAGGAGAAAGATATATTGAGTACACAAACGACACAAAATATATATATCATTGGGTGGTTTATCAACTAGTCAATCACAATAAAATTTATAAAAATGGGTTTTTTATTAGCCTTCTCAAGCACTCTAAGAGTGGTTTATCAAACCACAACAAGCACCCTAGGTGGTTTATCAACTCTCTCTTAGAAAGCACCCTTCTTCATGGGGTTTATTAGCCCTAGCTAGCACCCTAGGCATTTTATCAAATATCTCTTAGAAAGAACCCTTCTTCATGTGGTTTATTAGCTCTAGCTATCACCCTAAGTGTTTTTTCAGCCAGTCCCTAGCAAGTACTCATTCCCATTTCCTCTCAATCTTCTTGCACTTCTTGTTAAAATTTCCTCTTAAAGGGAATCCCATTCCATCATCTCATATCTCTTTCTAGCTTGACTCATGAGCTTCACCAATAAGAGGTACAACCACACGTTGGTGTGCATTTTCCTTTTTATCATTTCCTCAAGTGTCTCTCCTTCTCCCTCTTGGAATGTTCCTCTTTTTCTTCTTATTATTTGCACCACAGAATTAATTAATGGTGCCAACTAACCCCCCCATGTTTATATTTCCCCTTACCTATTATATCATGGATTTATGGTCCCACACTTCAGGGAATTATATAAAATATACTCTTTTATAATATCAAGTATCATAACATTAGAAAAATCAAGGGGAAATCATACCAAGGATGTCATGTTGCTATTGCAATTAACTTCACCTCAACATAACTCAAGGTGACAGATAGTAATGCTTATTTTATTTTCATTTTTGGTTGGCTAACAACTATGTGAATGTAGCAATTGATAGGAAAACATCAAGGTTCAACAATAAATATAAAATATGAGCAACAAATTAGAGAAGTATGCTACAAAAAAATCTTAACAAAGTCCTAAAGAAGAGTTAGTTTGGAAGATGAAAGAGGAGGACACTCCTAAATTGATGGACAATCGTAGAAGCCTAAGATTTAAATTAATAAGTGGCAAGGTTGATAAGGAGAAGTTTTGGAGAAAATAGGAACTTGGTACCAACCATCATGAATGATACAAACCCAAGTATAGCCTATTAGAGATCCAAAGGCATAATATAGATACTAATAGAGTAGAGGGAAACTAGTGAAGAAAGATACAAAAACATGCCAAAAGGAGGAATTGATCAGCTCAACGCACTGGAAAGAGAATAAAGTAGTCTTAACAACTCATTAGATTCTATACCTAAGAGACACCATTGTCAAAGGAAGAGTAGGAAGAGTCCCATACAAAAATAATTCAAGAAAGCAAAACTGCCTACCTGACAGAGAGGTGAAGAAAGTGGATGATGTTGAGGCTTGGATCTTGGGCATGAATGAGTAGTTTAAGTTGCATTTTTATATAGATAACATGAAGTTTAGGGTGACTATATTCAACCTAAAATGAAAAGATGATATAGGGAGGAACTTAAGAACATCAAAGACATCAAAGACATCAAAGACATCAAAGAGAAGGAGTTGTCATGGAGGAAGTTTGAAAATCACTTTTGGGAGAAGTACCTATTTGAAAAATATGATGATAGAAAGGCTAAATAGTTTTGTGAACACAAGTTGGGACAAATGAAACTTGAGGAGAAAAAAATCATATTCTTGGACTTGCCAAGGTATGTACCTTATATCAAGGATGAAAATACTAAGATCCAAAGGTATCTCAATGGATTAGCGTATGCATACTGAGACAAAATAGAGTTTAATGAAACAAAATTTTTGGAAGAGACCATCACGAAGGCCAAGCACTACTATGAGAAATCCAAGCATAAAACTAAGGGTTAGACTGATTGGAAGAAGAAAAATAAGGAAAATTCCAAAGAAAAGAAGAAAAATACCTAAATATACAAGCAAGGGGGACAAATTGGAAAATTTAATGTGTCTACTAGGAATGTCTATAAGTAAGTATCCACAATCATCAAAAAACAAAAACCCAAAGTCAGTTAATAATGAATATGAGGGATCTAGGAAAGGACCTATGCAATGTTGGAATTGTGGAGAAAATCACCGGAGGAGAAATTTACCTCAAGAACAAGAAGCTGGAAAGAAGATATACAAAATGCAAGAGGAAACAACAGTGAATTATGTGGCATAAATCATACCCAAGATTTATGCTGCATTAGACAATAGGCTAGTAGACTAACAAGCTACAATTACTGAAATGGAAGGTATGGTTAAAAATTTATATGTTTTAATTTTAATTGACCTATGATAAAATTTTAGCTGCACTGGTCCTAAGATTGCAGAGAATTATGGATTTCCAAGGAAGATACATGAGGAATGATGGATGGTTCCGTTAGCTACAAGAACACAAGGAGGATAACCAACATGGTTTTATTTTCCTGCGGAAATTGGCATGACCACTATGGCCAAGATGGATTTTCTGCTAGTGGGGTCTCATGAGATTATGATTGGAATGGATTTGTTTAAATCTCCTTGAAGCAAGTTGACTACTATGGTAAAGTTCAAACGTTGCAATAGAAATGGTTGTGCCCATTATTCTATCCATGTGACAAAATAAAAAGAAGCCAACACAAACCATTTTTTCAACCTACCAATTATTGAAGCAACACAACCATGCATTCCTAGATGAATTTCCAGGAGTTACACATAGTAGAGATATTGACTTCACTATTGAGCTGATCTTAGGAATAATGCAAACAATTAAGGCCATTTTCCAAATGAGCACCCTAGAGCTAGTTGAATTAAAATTTAAGTTGAAAGAAATGATGGAAAAAAGGACATATGACCTAGTGTTTCATTGTGGGAAGCCTTAGCTCTATTTGTAAATGAGAAGGATGGAACATTGTGTTTTTCATAGAATACCAACAATTAAATTAGAAATAGTGAAAAATATGTATCCACTTCCCATAATTAATGATTTATTTGATAAGTTAAGAGGGGTCACTTTATTCACCAAAATTTATTTGAGGTTCAGATACCATCAGGTCAAAATCAAAGAAGACATTCAAAAAACGACTTTTAGAACACAATATGGCCACTATGATTTTCTAGTTATACCTTTTGCGCTGACAAACACTCTAGCTACTTTCATGTTCTTGATGAATAACATGCTTAGATTTTACTTTGCTAAATTTTTGTTGGCATTTGTGGATAATGTCTTGGTATATTCAAAGGACAAAAAAGAGCACGAGGACAACCTCACAACTATTCTACAACTGCAAAAGGAGAAAAAGTTGTATGAAAAACTCAACAAGTGTGATTTTTTCCAAACCCAAGTTCACTAATTGGGGTATATAATTGTAAAGGAAGGAGTGGCTGTTGATTTGGAGAATATCAAGGCAATAAAGGAGTGGCACACTCCCCCAAATCTAATGAAAATTTGATCCTTTATGGGATTAGTTGGTTATTATCAAAGTTTCATCCATAAATTCTCAAATATTTGGCATCCCATCACTACTTTACAAAGAAAAGGAGTAAAATTTCAATGGACACCCAAATGTCTAGATATTTTTGAATAAATCAAGAAGTTACTCACTTATGCATCCATATTGAGAATAAATGACCCAGAAAAAGATTTTGTAGTTTGCACCAATGCTTGTAAGGAGGAACTTGGTGGAGTCCTAATGTAAAAAGTACATGTGGTTCACAACGAATCTAGGAAGTTGAATGACCATGAGAAGAATTATGTGACCCATGACTTGGAGGTGGAAGCCACAGTTCATTCCTTAAAGATGTGGAGTGTTGACATGGTTAATCCTCTCTGTGGACAGAGACGATCCCTCTATCCCAATGAGTGGGTCTAGAAACTGAAGTGATAATAAATTAGACATATTCCTAGGTTATAATTGAAAAGTAGAACAAAAGATATGACCTACCTCGTTTTGATGCTATTCAATTTCCTTTGTCGAGGGCCTTAAACCTCTTGTGTCATAGACTTGTTCCTGCTTCTCTCAACGCTTATGTACCTGCACAAGTGATCAAGAGACAACAAAGAATTCCAAAACCAATATCAAATCCAATAACAACCTACTTAACTGATCAAGGAATGCCAAGCTAATACATACATGAACATATATATTTTGGGAAGATGAACCAACAATTGTATATTATTTAAGGAATAAAGTGAAGCTTACAACTACAACCTTGATGTGGAAAGGCTCTCCTTGAGTGATAATCCAAGTCCAAGCCAAGAAACTATCCAAACAATCCTCCAAGTCTAATGAATAGCCTCTATGCACAAGCTCAACATAGGGGTGAAAATGGACATATACCAATGATTTGGGAATGGGAGAGGAGGATTTATAGGCCGGGAGAGGGAGTTAGGACTTCTACAAATATAGGATTAGGCCCACATCTCAAGGAGGTAGCTCATAGAGATAAGGCAAAGAGGTTAAAATGGGAGGATTTGACCTCATCTATGCGAAACCACCTCCAGCTTGTCACTCTGGAAGCTTCTAGATCACTAAGCTTCTCATCTCCTTTGGGAAAATTACCTTTTTGGCATCATCATAGGTATGCAAGGGAATAGAGCGATGCTATCACGGGTTAAACATAGTGCAACAAGCGACCATCACTTTTTTGAGCTTCATAAGAATGATGACTATCATTTTAGGATTTTAAGAGCTATTTCTTCAGGAAAGCTCAAGATATTTTCCAAATAAAGTATTAGGAGGGATCTTAGCTGTATACATGGATGAGTATACTGTATAATGGTCATTTTTTGGGCACTTTAGGGTATGTCACAGGGAAGTGCAAGAAGTGTGACAAAATACGGTTTAACAAATTCCCCCTAAAGCATGAAGGCAAAATGAGGAGTGATGGCTGAGATGCTTTACGAGTTCTTGCAAGGACGAGGACACGCACTATTAAGAGACCTGCAAATCAAGGACACATATACATATACATATTTGAGATCAAGACATGAATCCATGACATGGATGCAACCATCTAGATGATGAAGACTATATGAAAAAATCCATGGTATAGGCACAACCATCCAGATAACGAGGATTGTCATAAATATAACGTCCCATGGTATGTGTCACAACCATCTATATAGTGGAAACATGTGTACAATCATGAATGACATATAACTCCATGTAGCTTGAGTCATACCAGACAAGACTTAGGGTTTTGTGCCCCATCCCAACCTGATCAATGTACGAATCCTAACATGCGAATAAATGTGTTGAATTTGAACATGCTAAAAAACCACCTGATTATTGGCCAATGATGTGGATTGTTAACAGGTACGAGAGAAACCACCAATAATGACAATGGATCTCAAGGTACAACAATACAATCCGTGAATGTGATAATGAAGCTGAGGTCAAACACTCGTGGAATCACCCGATCAAAATCCAATGATGAAGACTTGTTGTCGGATGTGAAGAACTGGCCATTAGGGCATGCCAACTCTAAGGTACTGAAAGGGAGTTTCTAAGTCATCTTCCTGGATAATGAGCTGAAGTTGATAGGAAGTGACCCATCGAAGGAGGGCAATGATGAATCCCTCATCATCAACCCAGAACAAGGAATAAAGTGGAATAATATTTAGGACTGTAGCAATGACTTAAAAAATGTGTAGGTAAATAACTACAGATTGGACTTCTCTTGAACATTGGTGACATGACTCCGGAGTGTGGCAACATTTGACTCGACATAGGAATAAAGGTCACGATGATAGAATGGAAAAGTAAAATGAGAGGCAAAATGGATCACACAAACCCAGGAGGACAAGTGACTGAGTGAGGATATCCCAAACCCAACACGAGAGTAGAAGAGTGTCATGTTTAAGAGCGACATGCTACCTATACAAAGGTTGTCTCATCTTCATTTTTTCCTCGCTATATCTAGTGAGTACCCCAATTATTTTTATCACAAGCTTGAAGGGGATATCATATGCTTGTCATGTAAGTTCATTCTTCGAATGAATCCATCCTAGTAAGTTTTACGAGTCCTAGGAAGGAGAAACTCGGTCTCATCATGGTGACAAGTCTTTCATTGTAGAGTTTTAATGAGTTTGACGTAAGAATAGCTCAGTATATTTTTCACATTTAGAGAGTTTGACAAAGAAACGAAAAAGAAAACTCCATCACGTCCCTTTTCGTAATTTGTCCCTTGAATCTGAAAAGGTAGAAAACAATATTTGAGGGAACCTCTTGACCATGTCGACCAAGGTGTACCTTTTTCATAAATAGTCAATATCAGCCTGAAAAAGGGGTTAATGTATACTAAGGTGACCTCAATTCATTTGCTTTAACGAGTTCAAAACAACAAGTACTTGGAAATATTTTCAGTTTTCAAGAGTCAGAAAAGAGCTCAAAGATGACTCCAGGGGGGTTCCTTTTTCATTTATTTAATGAGTCTGAAAAAGAGATAAAATAAAACTCACGAGAATCGGTCAATAAAATTATTGCCCTTGCGGGGATTCCATGCCCAACATTCAACAATATTATTGGTTGTTCGACCAAGGCATATACCTTGTAAGTTAATCAACTCACAATTAAGGTCATAGAGTACCCATGTTGCGGAAGACAGATTCCGTGTGCTATGACAAGCACCATCAGCAAAACCAACATAATGACTTGACGACATCTGCAAACCGAGTAGAACACAAGGTAAGCAGAAAAACACATGTCTGCAAAGAAAATAAACATACCAAAAATAAAAAATGCACACTAATGAATTAACACACTAATGTAGAAAAGTTATTACACGAATTTCACGCGTAATACTTCTTGAGATACAACCCATTATGGGGTTGTGACAATGCATTTCCCTCATAATCACATAGCTCATAGGCACCTTTTTGTAAGACACACTTGAAAATGTAGGGTCCATGCCACATGGGTTTGAAGTTTCCTGCTCCCAATTTATCTTTGACTTGATCATAAAGAAGGACTAAGTCGCCTTTAGCAAAAGTGTGATGAGAAATGGTTTGGTCAAAATGAGCTTCGAACCATTTATTTTGAGCTTCGATGGCCATCACAATAATGAGATGAGTCTCTTCAAGACTCTCAAGATACAATAGTTGTTCCTCTTTAGGTGAGGTATTGAGAAGAAGTTCAATAGCTAGTTTAAGCGAGGGGATTTCACATTTGATTGGAAGAGTTGCCTCTAAACCATACACCAGCTAGAATGGAGTGAATCCAGTGGCCATCTTAGAAGAAGATTTGTAAGCCTAGAGAGATGAGAATAGCATTAAATGCTAATACGTTTTGTGCTTCCCAATGGTACATTGAAGCATAGCAATAAAAACTTTATTAAATTCCTCAACTTGGCCATTGGCATGTGTAATAAGGAGTTGAGCTATCATGTCAAAGGCCAAACTGAGAAGTCATCTCTACCATCACGTGCTAACGAAAATGTGATCCATGATCAATCACGATAGTTTGACGTGCTATGACATGGTTAAAAAGGAACTGAGCAACAGTAATACCATCAACATTTTATGTAGGCATCGGCTTGGCCCATTTAGTAAAATAGTCAATGACGATGATTATATAATGATGCCCCCCAGATGAGCGAGGGTCACATGTCATGGAATCAATGCCCCATTTGGCAAATGGGACAACTGTAATTACTAGGTGTAGGGGTGCAGGTGGGGCACACTGCTTGTGGTTGAAAATATGGCATTCATGGCATGTTTGAACAACTAGAATGCAATCTTTAAAGATAGAAGGCCATAAATAACCGTCGCGGAGGATTTTTTGAGCAATGGAATATCCAGACATATGACTGCCATAGGAACCAGAGTGGCAATCATTTAGGACTCGCTCAGCCTCTTCAAGGGTGAGACACTTGCGAAGAACAGAGTCCACAATAACCCGATACAATGTGTCACCAAGGATCTGATAAGGTTGGGACTGATGCTGAATGTGGTGTTGGTCGGATCAGGACAACTCAGATTAAAAAGTTTGGGTTTGGAGATAAACAATAATACCTCTATACCATGGGTCAAGAGTGTTGATTAGAAATAGAGTTTCATCGGGTATCTGCTCAGTAAAATCAGTTGAAGTGCTTACAGACGCAAGAGCACAAATCAACTCAACAAAGATGAGTGATTTCATTGATTTGGCAGCCATGAATTCTAAATAAAACTCCAGTAGGATTATGATCAATTTGGAGTTTTTGCCTCTGAGTAACTGATGAGTCAGTATATATGTCATGGGGTTGCAATCAGAAATCACTATGGTTTTCCATAAGACGATATAGTGTCGAAATCTTTGGATGACATGAACTGTTGCCAAGGCAAGTTTTTTGACATGGGCATATCGAGACTCAGTATCGAGAAGATTTTGACTTAAATAATAAACCATGTGATTTTTTCCATCATCGTCATCCTGAACTAACACCATAGCAATAGTAGTACCAGTTGCAGCCAAATATAGGAAGTAATCACGGTGATAATCGGGGGGATGCAATAAAGGAGAACTGATCAACGTGTTTTTTAAAGAATCAAAGGATTTCTGGGAAACTTCATCCCAAACAAAAGGGATACCCTTCTTAAGTAAGCAAGTAAAACCCTTGGTGGGTTCAGCATAATTAGGGACAAATCGATGGAGAAAATTAGCCTTTCCTTGCAGGCTCTGCAATTGTAGTAATGATTTGGGGGGGTAAATTGACAATGGCCTCAACTTTCAAAGGATCAATCCGGATACCTTTGCGAGACACCACAAAACCTAAGAACTGTCTAGACTCAACGCAAAACACACATTTGTGTGGATTTAGACAGATATTATAATGTCGATATCGTAAAAAGATGGAACTTAAATGATTCAGATGATCACGATGCTTAGTAGAATGAGATGGTAAGTAGTCGAGGTATGGCTGAATAATGTGTCAAATGTCGTAAAATGCATAAGACATTGCTCGTTGGAAGGTAGTGCCAACATTTTTCAAGCCGAAAGGAAGCTTTTTGTAAGCAAAAGTATCCGAGGGACAGGTAAAGGTTGTTTAATGTTGATTAATGGTGAAATGTTAATCTGGTTATAGCCAGAAAAGTCGTCCATGAATGAACAATCTCACTCCAAACGCATTCGTTGATGATTTTATCAATAAATGGAGTAGGATAATTTTCCTTAGGACATGCGCGATTGATATCACGGTAATAAACAAAAAAACGTATCGTGCCCTGCTTTTTGGAAATAGGGACGATATTGGATACCCAATCCATCAATGGAATAGGATAAATAAAACCTGCTTTTAAAAGATTCCCCACTTCTGCTTTAATAGCAGTAGCCTTTCAAGGTTGCACAGGGAAAAGCCATTTTCAAATAGGTTTAGCACCAAGATAAGTCGGAATATCATGCACCACTATTTTTGGATCAATACCAGGCATTTCCTCATATGACCAAGTGAAGATGTCTTAGAATTCTTTAAAAAGTTGAGTATAAATCCTGATCTCATCTAGAGAACAGGAAACCCCAATACAAATGTTCTCAACAATTCCAAGTTTAATGGAAATTTCAAGAGGCATAGTAGCAATGATGTTTCCCTTATTACCCTACAACAATACTTCATGCACCATGATAGGTGTCTGAAGTGGAGTTGTGGGATAATGAGAAACAAGCGCTTCAAGACAGGAAGACGTCTAATCAAGGCTAGGAAGAAATGAAGAACGATGATGTAGACCATTCCATGGAGTTTCATCCAAAGACATGACCTCAACGATACTCTCGTCGGTGGAGACTACCTTGTTCAAAGGTTCCAGAGAATCCCAAGAACCAAGCCAGCGAGATGGAACATAAGTGTCTAGGTTCATACTGAAAAAAGAATGACTTTTTGAAGAAGCCATCGAAGCCAAGACAATTTCTTGATAATTTTGCTCCAATGGACTTAAAGGCATAGCATCACCAAATAAATCAATTTGATCTGTAGTAGGGATAATCCAAGAATCCATAGAGATCGAGATCATATTGACTGAATGAACATTTGGAGGTGGGAGAGTAAAAGTACCCATTAAAGTAGAGTCTTTGAAGAGATATGCCCCCACACTCTCATAAGGAATCTCAGTATTTCCCACGTAAGGGATGTTGATGTTTGAGGAACCAGAAGAAAAGAAGGACAATTGATCAACAATGTCTATTTTTCCTTCATGAGGAAAATTAAGTATGCGGAACAAAGAAGACACCACAAAAAACATAGCATGGGTCCAGCTTCGCTTGAGAAGAAGATTGTAGTTGAGATTTGCATCTACAACTTCTACTTCTAATTCAATGATCTTTCCTTCTAATGTAATTGAAAATCTCGTGAGAATACTGTAAGGATGTGAGCCTCTGCCATCAAAGGATTCCAAGGTGTTCGGAGACTGGTTAAGAGAAGGAGAGCCAATGGATTTCCAACACGAAATTAACATGATGCAGGTAGAGGCACCTTCATCAATAATTGTCTGATGAATCTTCTTTCCTTTGATAAGAACCTGTATAAAAAAATAAATCTGATTAGGAAGACGAGGCACGTGATTTTCGAGATCAAAGGTAATCAGACTCGAATCAAAAGGATCAATAGCACCGATGGCAGACAACAGTGACTTCCCGCTATGTTGGATAGGATTGAAGAACCTCTAAGGAAGACATTGCCGAAGGTGCTTGAGCTAAATCTTCAATAATATTGTAATGTTGTGCATCTATAGCATTCGTATTAAAAGATGGTTTCCGAAGAACACCTTTGGGAGGTGGTCATATGACAAACTCACTGTTAGGGCGCTCGATATGGAGTGGACCAGAACTAGACAAAGTGAAAGTAGAAGGAATATCAATAACTTCTTTCTCCATCGTCTGCTTATGCATGGTTTGATAGTCCTTAGTTTGAGTAGCGATTGAGATAGGTGATGAACCTTGCATCATGGACACTTGGGAAGCTGAGGAAGTAGAGGAATGCTGTTGGTCTACCAACCGCATCTGTTGAGATGGAAAAGGTTCTTTTAAGATAGCCGGAGTCCCTTTCAACAAGCGATTAAATTCAGAACCTTGGGGAAAATCCTTGGTGTAATGATCCTCCTCACATATGAGGCAAGGATATTTCGGCTTTCTTTTAGAAGCATCATCAAAAGATGATTTAGGAGGGTCCTGTTTTGGGGCATCAGCTTTGGCCTTACCTTTTCCCTTCTTTCTGCCTTTGGAGGCCTTATTAGCTATGGTAGACTGGACAACATGTACCTCAGAGGTTTTATGAGGACTGGATGAATTCTTTGAAGAATTATTGGAGCCAGTGTTTGAGACAAATTTCTGCTTCGAAGAAGCTTTCATGAAACTCTGAGACACGGAACCAATTACACTATCAATAGGTGGTGTATCAGGAGACTTTGATGCTCGTACAATGTTCCAGATTGCGAGTAGACCATGTCTAAACACTAGGCACAGACAATAACTTACTCTTCAGTAACACATCCACCCATAACTATATCCTTAGAAATCTTCTTGACAAATGATTTGGTGAACCATTCTGTCAACAAATCATCATTAATCTCAAATTTGATGAGGCGGCATCAACGTCTCCATTCATAGATATGATCAGAAATGTGGGTCGCGTTATCTTTCTTAAGGGATGTAATAAAATGAGTCCTAGTTTCATATCAAACCAACAATTGGAAATGAGCGAGGAAAGCCATAGCTAGAGAGTTGAAGTCACGATAGGTACCTTGAGGAAACTCGATATACCATCTAGCGACAACACTTGTGAGGGTTCTTTGAAAGAGTCAAAGATAGATAGAATCGTCGACATATGAATTGGCGGAGCATCAGAGGTGATATGTCATCACATGGGCTTGCGGGTTCTCCTTAGCTTTTCCCTTGAATTTGGGGCAATCGCTTGGAAATTTTGTTGGAATTGGAGGCCAGCAAGGCGAATGAAGAATGGGATCATTCATGAGCCTCGAGACATCGAGAAACTCCAATGTATCCAAGAAAGGAAATTGCATGTTAAACGACATATAAGGCCTTTGAGGAGACCCAAATTGCAGAGTCCACCCTTGTTGGTAAGGATTTCCCCCCCACAGTGTAGGATTTTGTCCATATGGGACCTAATTTTGTCCCCACTGAGGGTTACCTTAACCATAAGGTGGATTTGGTCTAGGGTAGGCTTGATATTCTCCTACCATAGGTGCTGATAATAATTGTACGTGGCATACGGGTTATAAGGTGGTTGAATCTATTGACCCTGGATGTAAGGAGATTGACCCTGCTACTACACGGGTTGCCCTTGTCCTTGCAAAGGCTGACCTTGCTGATATGCATATAAAGCTTGCTACTGCTAAGGTTGACCTTGTTTCTACAAAGGCTGACTTTGTTGTTGTAAAGGTTTACCTTGCTACTGCAAAGGTTGGACTTGTGAGGACAAAGGTTGAGAGGACTGCTGAAAACACTGAGTTTGCAGCTGCAAAGGTTGCTGTGACTACGGAAAAGGTTGCACCTATTGCTGTAATAATTGCCCTTGCTGTTGCAATGCTTTCCCTTGTGTTTGCAAAGGTTTCCCTTGCTGCTGCAAAAGTTGTCCTTGTTGTTGCAAGGGTAGCTAGATAGTTCCTTGGGTTATACCCTGAGGGTATTGATAGTTTCTGAATTGAATCTAACCATATCCACTAGGAATAACGAACTGACCATGCTGGACATAAGCTCCTGCTTGAGGAATGTAAGACGGATTCACCAAGGCTTGCAAACCATATGGGACATAATCCTTTTGGAGTGGAACTTGAGCCGTATAAGGCTATCGATATTGGATGTTACCTAACCCAGATGGACTAGCAGGGTTTGGAATAACACCATAATAAAGTTGATTAACGCCAACCATGTGAGTTTGTAATCCACTCACATTGGTTTCGCCTGACACAAGAGGAGTATTCAGATCTTGGCCCCCAGGCGGTGGCACATTCTATCCACTTGATGGAGGGGTAGAAGAACTTACTGAAACCTGACCTCAAATAGATGGTTGAACCAGAAGGGTCGTTGAAATGACGAGACAGGACATGACAAAATGGTAGGTTGAATAGGAATTGAGGTGATATCAGTTTGTAATGAAGTTCGAGAGGTCGTGTTCAGAATGAACAGATCTAATGTAGGCATAACATTGGAAGACCAAATGGGGTTTTGATACAATGACGAGGCACTAGGAGTACCCAAAACTAACTGAGCTAAGGTGGTATAACCATGTGGAAACATGGGTCCACTAGTTTTAGGAAAAGAGAGAGACGAGACTCTTCCTGTATAGGGAAATCCTTTTGGAGGAAATTCATATCCTTTCTCATCATCAACATGGGGAGTATGGGTAGCGGAAACTTCCAAATGACCCAGAGAAGAGGTTGGGATTTCACCTTCTGACTCCATACATGGAAACAGTTGGTGACGAGGAACTTGAGATGTAAGAGCATATAACTCCAAAGGAATACTAGGTTGATTGTAGGGACTATAAGGATGTTAAGGAGATATCACAACAGAATCAATCAATGGATTCGACGAATAGAAAACAAGCCTATGTGGAATCTCAGGGGTCCGAATAGGTTTATTAGAGGTATCCGGATCAGATTATTGAGGTGACAAGAATTTGATGGAGGTGGCCGAGAGGATAAAGGTTGGATGCTTAGAATAATTCCAAGTTCAAAACCTTGATCCTCAAGTGACTGAGGAAGTTCCAGATGAACTCCTTGGCAGGACCCTTTAGTATCAGATAATGAAGGGGAAATATGAGATGAACTCAATGGTTCAACGATGATGACTTCCTCTCAAAAGAAAAAAGGAAAAGGAGATTCATTTAGGGCTTTTAACAATCCTGAAATTAACAAGGAACTACTCAATATTGGTCCAAGAAGCAACTGCTTGGATTTGACACGTTTATGGTGGGAAGTTATTTTTAGGAACAAAAACTTTTCCTTTTCATATTTTAATAGTCGAGAAAAGGACGAAAAGGTGACTGTAGTCACTTTGGATAATTTAGCGAGCTTGAAAGGACAAGATGCTCAATGATATTTTAACATCTAAAGAGTCAGAAAAGATCGAAATGACTGCTCAGGTGAATCGAGGTAAAAGGAGTACCAAGTAACCGTGAACTGCAATATACACCTCAAAAAATAAATTTACCAAGGACTTGACGTACGTGTAGGAAATCTTCCCGAATGTTGTGTTCGGTGTATCATGTTTACAGGGTGGCAGACTCAGCTTCCTATGGACAAATGTTTGCAACCTATGGGGGTATCCCTTTATATACGTGATGGTACAGGGAGCACAAATCCGTGCTAGCGATGTCTAATGTCAAAGAGAATGGAAACGATGAAGTTTTGAAGATGCCCGAACACGTTTCTAGCCTAGACCACTAAATATGAATGTTAATGTTTCAAATGCTCCTTAGATTATTGATAGATTTTAAAGTTGATCTTGGAATTCTGTTTCAATTTCAAGGCCTTAACGATGTTACCTATTCCTAAAATGCAAACTAGATGATGAAATGAAATCCTTCAATTCGATGAAAGTTATCTATGTAGGGAAGAAGATCACTCAAATCATGCATCAAACCAAATGCAAAAGTGTATCCATGACAATCTTCAAACGCTGAATGAAAAATATGAAATCTAATCTTTCATATGATAAGAAAATGTAATTCCAAAACAAACCTTAAAGCAAAATTTCCTTAAGATATAATGATGATTTTTCTCTTTTTCAAAATGAAACCAACGTAATCTAGTGCAAAAGGAAAAGAGAATGAAAGAAAGCCAACAAATATGAAAATATCTTTCACACCAATGATTTGAATGCAACTCAAAATTATTCGAAAACTATGAATAGAATAGCACTTCCACTTTCACTTTTTGAAACACAAAATTCAAAGCAAACACTTCCTTTTGGTTCCAATGAGACAATCAATTTGTAATCTATTGTTTGTGAAATGAAGCTTAAGTGACTTTCACAATATCCACTAATGAAAACAACTTAAGGCATAAGAACCAAAAGTGATCTGCAAAGTATGTCTGAACACACAAAGACTCTTTAACACAGGTACTTGATCTCTAATGACTGATGAAAAGACTAACGAGTGGAAGAAGGTTGACCTAGAAGACCTAGAAACCCTAAAAGGCTAATCAAAACTCAAGCACACTTAAACCAACTACAAAGGGGATTTCAATTAGACGATAAAAGAGTCAACCAAGATAACATTGGTCAATAACTGGGAGAAGGTAAACAAAACTGAGAATAAGAAGAAAAACCCTAAATTTATTAATCTTCTGCAATCATCACACATGTCAGGAGGAAAGTAGTGATCATCGCTACTGTAATCAACAAACCCGTGATTTCATTACGACTATTAAGGTCAAAAATGTGATGGTCAAGAAAATCAAAGAAAAAACACAAAATCTTCAAAAACAACTCAAATTAACAACCTTCAAGCATCTACCAGAAAGTGACACTGACTACAGACAAGCAAGGATGTCTAAAAATGAATGGTTGATCAAACTCGTCAGAAGACAAGGTGAAGAAAGTGAAGGAAAGGGTCATAGGCTCCCCAGTGGAGTCGCCATTTTGTTGACAAGGTTAATCCTCTCTACGGATAGAGATGATCCCTCTAGTGCAATGAGTGGGTCTAGCAACTTAAGTGACAATCAACTAGACATCTTCCTTTGTTATAATTGAAAAGTAGAATGAAAGAGATGACCTACCTCATTTTGATGCTATTCCAATTTCCTTTGTCAAGGGCCTTGAACCGCTTGTGTCATGAACTTGTTCCTTCTTCTCCCAGCACTTATGTACCTACAAAAGTGATCAAGAGACAACAAAACATGCAATAACCAATAGAAAATCCAATAACAACCTACTTAACTGATAAAGGAAAGCCAAGCTAATACATACATGAACATATATATTCTGGGAAGATGAACCAGCAATTGTATATTCTTTAAGGAACAAAGGGAAGCTTACAACCATAGCCTTGATGTTGAAAGGCTCTCCTTGAGTGGAAATCTAAGTCCAAGCCAAGAAACTCTCCAAAAACTCCTTCTCCAAGTATAATGAATAGCCTCTAGGAACAAGCTCAGCATAGGGGTGCGAATGGACATAGACCAACCATTTGGGAATAGGAGATGTTGGCTTATTAGGGCTTGACCTAGGTTTAGAGGTGATTTAGCCAAACAAATCCCGATACTACTAGCCCTTTTAGCAACAGTTCAGGGAGAGCGGACTGAGGTCTCACCTAAAGTAGTATGGGAGGGTGCTAGAACCAGGTTTTCGCACCCTGGATATTTTTAATGGGTTCAAGTGGTCCACGGGTCGACCCTGAACGCACGTTGCTACGCATGCTTTCCTGTACCTCACAGTCCAAAATATTACCTTTGCACAACCCTACTTAGGGGCCAAATGCTATTATTACCCAAGTCCTTACTAGTATTCTACTCTTAGCTTGTTGTATGTGTTAAGTTATATTTAGCACTATAAATCATTCATACATGTACACGCAATAAATAAACAATATATTTGCAATTTACATCAACCATGCATTAAATCAAGAACAGATACACAAATTGGTAACAAAACCTTTCTTATTAATCTCTTCTTTGGTTATAGACTCGATTCCACCCTGTGCATTTAGCTGCAGGGGTCTGCGCACTTAGCTGCAGACTACTAGGCCTCTGCGCACTTAGCTGTAGAGCCTTTTCCTATCCTACAACCCAAGACACACTTCGCACTTTGACTTAATCACTATGACTTTTCATGCCCCTCCTCTAGTCTCTATCTCCCCTATCTACTTAGAGCCTCACTCTATTTATACAATCGCATGGTTTTTAGACCATGGGTAGGCTGACATTACATTACAAAACTAGGGCAGAAAACCCTATGACTCTATCATCCATTTCGCGCTTGACGCCCGCAATTCGCAGAGTCTTTACAACAATATCAAATCAAAACTTGGTCATTGAGCCCCAAAACATGCCTTGGGGGGATTCCATGCCCAATAGGCCCCCAACACAAACATCGTGACTCACCCTCGAGTCACTCGGTTGGCCCGACGATCTTGGCGCGGAGTCCCTCAAACTGTTCTCGAACTGTGCTGATGTTGGCAATGAATTGAGTTACTGCTTGCTGAACCTGCTGCATTCGTTGTTCTGAGACCTTTGTGTCTGGCGTGCTTCTATGCATCTGCATGTGCATCCCCTGTATGTGCATGAGCTTTCCTTCGATATTCGCCGTGATAGTGAAGTTCTCATCAATCCATGGTTGAACATGCACTTTGAGAACTGCCTCCTTGTGTCGCACTGTGTCCACCTGCTCCTTTAGTGCCTTAGCCTGCTGCATCCTTGCAAGCTGCTGGGTGAGGACCACTGTATGCGTAGTTCCTAAAAAACTGTCATATTGCTGTTGGAGCTCTCGCGCTTCTATTTCTAATTGCTAGATGTTGGGGTCCTCCTGCAGAGTCATGAGAACCTCAAGTGCGTCTTCTAGCATACTGGTGCAGTCTCGCACTGCACTTCTTATTTCCTCCAATCTCGTTGTGATAGCGCTAACGCGCTATTCTCTGACTTCTAGGGGAGTGAAGGGCTATGCATTTAACCGCAGCTCGACGATCTGAAGATTCAACTCCATCTGAACCTTGGTCGCTTCTTCCCCAGCCTCGTAGACTCCAGTTGGTAACTTATAGATTCGCACCTCTACTGGTAGATCTGGTGGGATGGCCAGCTCCAGGACACATCGGCAAGCATTGTCTACAACCTGCACCAGTTGTTGATTCTGTGACACCAATTCATTGTGCTGCAAGCTGAGCTGTTCCATGTTTATATTTTGCTTGCTGAGAACTTGGATCATGTGGCTCTCCCTAGCACGCAGTTCTACCGTTATCCTATACAGTGTCTCACGTGGAAGGGTAGCCAGATTAATGCCAAGGCCTTTCATCATGTTAATCGAAAATCTATCGGTCTCATTTGCTGCTACTAGGGCCCCTTCTAGCAATACTATTGTGTTTTCCATTCGTGCGCACAACGTCTTCCCCGCTGCCATGGATCTTGCTGCGAGGTGGGTGGAAAGGGTACCCACTTGAGGGGGATGCACCTGTAACTTCTGTAGCTATGCTTTGAGGGCCCCAAACACAATCTAGTTCTCCTGCATAAAATCCTGAAGGGCCTCGTTTGTGACATCGCGAACTGTCTTGCCAATGTCATTCAGATCACCTTCGGTTAAGGTGATCGGGTCAATGGCCAATTTCGAGGCCTTGACCTTCTTCCTCAGTCCTACTCTCTCTACCATGTGTGGGTGCTTTAACTGTGTGGATGCGGTCCTTGGGTCCACACTCCCTTCTATTTTTTCTAGTTCCTCTGCCTCCTACCCCTGTGAGGACATTGCTTGGCCCTCGTCTGCCTTCGTGGTTGCTTCCTCTACCACCTGTGCTGCTGCTACTGCTTATGTGGCCTTTTTCTGCTCGGCGACTTTCTGTGCTGCTTCCCTCACTGCCCGTTCCTCAGCTGCTGTTGTTTCCTTCCACCTTTTCTCAGCCAATTTTATGACATGCAGCTTGGCATCATCCTTATTCTTCTGTGCTGTCGCCTTCTCAAGTTCTACAAGATCTGGGGTGCGCCATTCTGGAGGCCATGTCCCCAAGACAGTAAAAATGGTGTCGTTAGTGGCTACAAAAGGTAGCCTCGACCACTTCTTCACTGGATCCTTATGCGCCCTAATAAAAATGTTGTGCATATCAGCTTTAAAGTCTGCAAAACTCTACAGACTATTGTACACTATGGGCGACAGGCGCGGCTTCCGGTTTATCCACATTCAGATGTTCATCTCCATGAGCACCCAAAATATTTTGGTGTCGCGTATCTGTTTTGCATCCTTCATGGCGTAGAGCGAAGCGTACTTCGCAGCCTCCAATAATTCTCTATCAATTCCAGGGAATTGACTGTCCTCCGGCAATTCTCCCACTATGAGCACTATGCATAGCAACAACCACGCATAGTGGAAGGTTTTAACCTGCTCCTGGGCTTCGCGACAATTTTTCAAAAATTCCTTGTAGAGGAATTCAGACTAGCTGAACTAGACCCCATCCGCACACTGTTCAGCCAATGCGACCATCGGCGTTGGTACCTCATCGGCGCGACACTTCCTCATAACTTTTTCAGCCAAGATTTGGGTTGCTACGCGTACCCCTTTGTCCTTGATGCTGGAGATGTCATAGCCCGTCTTCTTATTCTCTAGCTTGTACTTTGTCTTCATGGCTTCTGCAAGGGCCAAATCACTGCCCTTTCCTTCGTCTATGGTCGTCGGGTCATTTCCTTTGCAGGGGAGCTGAGAAATGCGGTGAATAAGGGGGTTATTCGTGATTGGGATAGGCTCCTCCAACCATAGATACCCATCATGCACCAGGCAGAGGAACTGCCTGATGACGAAAATGGTGATTGGTGTGCAGTGGAAATGCAGTACCCATAGAAAGTTCAGTAACCTAGCCTTTTCCACACTGCGCAACCACTTCTATGGCTTTAGCGTTGTCACCATCCCCACATTGTTCTGCTTCATGAGGTTCCCGCTCTGCATGTGAGGGAACTTATCACGGTTAGTGAGGTCCCAATATTCAAAATTTGTGGTTGGCATGCAGCCCAGGTGCATGCCTTCAAATACAATGTCGTCTAGGAGGAGCGAGGTCTGGAGTGTACTCTTGGTTTTGTCCAAGTCCTTTGGCACTTTGGCCTTCCCTTTCTGCGGAGGGACATATGCGGGCAGTTTTGCTGCACAACATGTAGGTTGAATATCCTCCTCCATGCGTTCGTCTTCTTCCTCTGCGATGATCAAGGCCTGCAAATCTTCTTCCTCCTCATCTATTTCTATCATGATAGCTTTCCCCTTCTCTTCCATTGATAATTTTTTGCGTAGCGGGTTCCTAGGGGACACACGTACAAGGGCCATTGCTTGTTTATCTTTCTTCGGCCTTGGCGTACGTGGTGATTTTGAGATCTTTGCTACAACCTTAGAACCTTAGGGAGCATCCTCCATATTTAGGGCCTGCAGAACCTCGCCGACGGTTACCTCTTCAATTCCCAAACCATCCTTAGTTGCTGCCATTATGTCTTGGCTGTAATCTGTCACTCGCGAATTCAGGGGCTCAATTATCACTCAAATCTCAATGCTCAGAGCTCTGCTCAATCGCTCAACTCTCAAATGACCAAGTGTTGTTTGCTGGGTAGACCTTTGTGTTTTATAGCACCTTTTGAATCCAAATTCGACAACTCCCCCTAATTTTGGTCCATTAATGCTTTCTTGGCAGCAAATTTTCCCAAATCTTGTCCATAAATTGCATCTTAAATGCCCGCTGCCCACTCCATTTGTCCTCAAGTCAAGCATCCCATCATGAATAGTGACTCCAATGGTTACTTTCTGACCAGCTCGTGTGGCAGCACAGCCTTCTGCTCACGGTCGCGGACCTTGTGACACTCTGCTTCTGCAAGCATCTCCCATATCGCGTAGCTTCCGGGAAAAATAGTTTTTAGTCCGTCGCTCCCTTTCAACTGCCTGGAGCACTAAGATTGCCCTTCCTACGGCTATTCAAGTGGTTGCACCACCCGTGTAGGGCTCCATCTTGTCCTCTATCATGGTTCGCGGAAGCTTCCTACCTTCTATTGTTGGGGCCTGCATTGTGCACCTCACCATCTGCAGCATGCTACCTTGGTCACTATGTCTAGCAATATGTGGTCCAAGCCAAGGCATCAGACTGACCAATTCACTACGATAGTTCCCAACTATGTCATTATGATCATGCACACCTTGCCTTTCCATCGTAGTTTTTTCGGCAAGAAACTTCTCCTTTATTTCGTCCTCCAACTTTTTGACTTCCGCATCCATCAAAGTGCTTTTCTGCCATAACTGTACCCTTTCATTTTCTAGTTCACGGAGTCTAAGGTTTACCTGTTGGATTCCTTCCTCCAATCCCATGCATTCTGTTTTGTGCAGCTATGTGATCTCTCCTTTCCTGGCTTCGTGAACCAACATATCTACGGGTGCTACTGTGAACAGTCTCGGCTTTGCATGCTCCAACGGGATCACAACCTCTGCTTCATAATTCGATTTCAGAAGTGCCCACGTGGTTAGGGTTTTGCACATGGTCCTATAAGCCCATAGAGTCGCTAGTACGTGCAGGACCCAGTCAGTGCATTTCACATGGTGGACCGCGTTCAGTACTTCACACACTTTGCCAAAAGCTTCTACGTTGATCATTGTTGGCGCGCTTGGTCTTATCCAACTTCTTTGTTCGTGCCATTTTCTTGCTTGCTCCTACTTGTTGGCCCTGTTTCCTATTGCGAGGACGGTGTGTGTTCGTGTAGGTTGCGTACCATATGCTTGCACCGATCTAGAGAGGTGGGTGCGCAAGCTGTTTCGTCCATCGTACCCGGCTTTCATCCACATCTGAGGCTTTCCAAACCACATGAGCATCATGTTCCTACATTCCCACCAGTCCTCAAAATTCTACTGGTGCGTACCCCACCACCTTGTGGGCGTAGCACACAGTGCCCATTTCAGAGCGTCGAAATGCTGTTGTTTTGGTACTTCTTTTTGAAATTTATTCAGGAAATCATCTACCGCGGTTAGTCCGTCATACATAGGCAAATCTCTTGCCTCTGTTGCTACACAATGTAGTGACCTTATCATCATGTTGCAGTTGAGTGTGGTTACCTCGTGTAACCGATTCTTCCATCGTTCTATTTCTTCGTCTGAATTCAAAGTGAAGGAGCTTTCGCGCTCCCATGAAATCCTGCCATCTGTTGTTGGATTCACCTAGTCCTGCTCTCACACGGTTATCTTGTAGATATAGTTTAGATCGTCGTTGTTGTCACAATCACGCACCGGTTCTGTGTAGCGCAATCCTTCCGCAGGGTCTAGAAGTAACACTACGTGCAGTGGATTTTTCTCAAAAATCATCTTGTGCTTTTTTAGGTTTATCACTCCATTCATATCAGTGGCCCAATCTATTCCTAGTAGCACGGGATAGGGATTTCTGCCATTAACAATCTCTATCACTTTGAAATCTGCAAGCACACTCGCACCTTCAATATCCACCATTATTCCCTGCAATCTTCCCATGGGTAGGATCTTTTGCTGGTTCGCCATTCGCAATTGAATAGGAGACCATTGAAACGTGGGTCTGCTTATGCACTCCCATGTCTTCTTTGGCAGGACGTTCGCATCCGATCCTAGATCCAAAATCACTTGATCCATTTCATATTCCCGATTTGTGCAGTCAATCTCATTTCCCTTCCTATTCGCGTTGTGTGTCTTTTGATCTTCCGGACTACATGAGGTTCTCTTGATCCAGTACATTTAGTGATGAGTTCTTGCGGTCCCTTCACAACCTTGCTGTCACGCAGCAACTTCATGCAAGTCTCCAGAAAGGTAGTGAGCATTGATGGGTCCATCCTTGGTTCTAGTTGATCTTTACTACTTGAAGTGGAGGCCTCCATGAAGCTCTTCTTAGCTTCCATGAATGTCTCCTTCGCGCTCTCCAAATCAAACTCTGGTTCCTTTGTTGGAGCCTTGCAAACCCACGCACTGTTTTCTAACTGCTTACCTTTGTCATTTCCTATCGTGATACCGCTTCGAAGCACAATGTTTACATTCGGGTCCTGCTCATGCGGCTCAGACCTCATCATTTGCAGATTTTGAGTCGGGGGAGGTTGGAGTGTTTCTTTATCTTGCAAGCTCGCTATTAGTGTGGGACAGTCCTCTATCTCATGATCAAACTGGGTACAATATAAACATGATTCTCTCATCAGATTTGTACAATCGCGGGCATAATGCCCAGGGCCCCCGCAATTGTAACAGATCAGCTATCCGCGACCCCTTCTTGGGCCCATTCCACCTCGACCTCATCCGCTCCCCTGAAATCGAGTGTGTGCCATCCCTACATTTTAATTGAGGGCTCATGTTTTGGTCTGCTCCCTGTAGGTAGGAGTCTGATCCATCATCAATTCATAACTTCTATAGGTACAATCATCATGGCCTACTGACATGCAGAAATTACATAATAACTACTGGGACGTCTGCATATACTTCTGTAATAGATGACAATTATCTGTAGCATGCTTCCCTCCTATCTAACAAATCACACACCATAATGTAGACGCCATGCTTGGTCTTGCTTGTGCCTCTGGTCTCAATGGTATTGGCCCTCCTTCCGCCAGGTAGTTAGTGAACACTGGACAATGGTCCTTGTCATGTCCTTGGCCTTTGCACTTTATGCACCATACTTCCTGACACACTTCTGGGCGAGCTGTCCTATCTTGTTTCAAACTATTCATCTCAAGACATAGGTTTTTCAACTGCGTGTGGATATATTGGACTCCTAAATTAGGATCTTGTATCGGGGTGTTGTGTAGTCTCGTTACAATCTCCAAAGCCTCGGCCCGAGTTGATAGGTTCTGCTGTGACAATACGGTCCTTAGATGTAGCGTCATCGACGCTACAAACCATGCACAATGTTTCCCATCTGTCAAAGTCATATTGGCTTCACGAATCATACACTTTAGTCTCTGATCTATATCCCAAGGGTTCTCACCTGGAAGCATCACGATTTCCTTAAATCCAATAATCGACTGGGTCTCTGATTTTGGCTTGCTAAATTCCCTGTTTAGCGCAACTTGGATATCTGTGATCCCTGCATTTGGATTGCCATTAGAATGATTAATGTACAATGTTAGTGCATGATCCTGCAAGGCACTAACCAGTGTTGCCTTCTTGATATTATCATCTGTGACTCCTTGCTTTTCCCATACAACCTTTACTACGAACCAAAATTGGTTCAGATATTCATTCCCTAATCCTTTGAACACTGGAAACTTAATCGCACTTGCCATTTTGAACTATGATGGTGGCGGAGGTGGTGTGGGTGAAGATGGTGAGACTGGTGGCGGTGTGGGTGGGGGTGGTATGCAGAGAATTCGCTGTCTTATCAGGCTGATCGCACTTCTTGGTGAAACTTTCACTAGCTCTTCCTCGCTCTCCCGTAGAGGTGAAATCAAGGGACTAGTTTCTATCTCTACGCTACCTTTGTTTCTATAGATACTCCCGCTTCGTGTAGCCCCAAACACCAATTTATTCGCATAACCCGCTTTTCACACAGTAGCATTTTAATCCAAGTATTCAAAGATTTAATGTAGTTACCTCACAGTCCTTTGAGGAAGCGTCGTTTTGCCTCGCTATAGCTGACTGACATATCTATCTCAAACTCGGTGATAAACCCTCCTATAATTTGGTTGAGCCAATGGTCCACAGCGTGCATGATATTATCTTCCGATGCTTCTAGTCTATTTACCAACTCTGGAGTCCACACGATTGGTTTGTCAAGCCTACACCTTCCTTGACTGTCTGCTAGCTTCGCGATCCACTCGTACAACTCAGAGGGAAAGGATGCAAAGAAAATTTCGTGGATTTCCGTATATAAGTAGCTATCTAACCATTGTTCCTTTAATACTCACGGATTTTGAGGCAACTGTTGGGCCGTGAATACGACCACTTTTTAATACTTATTTCATCCATTTTTACTCTTCTTTATCATGTCATTTATCATAATTTATCAAATAATTCCATCTTATAATGATTTATGCTCTTATGGATGAATATTATTTCTTCTCCTTTATTTTTAATAAATTAATGATTATTATGCATAATTTTATTAATGATAGTTTATTAATATATTTTGTAACATCACTCACCATTTTAACTTCCAAGATATTTGTCAGATTATAGATTTGATCTCCAAATCATCATCAAATATTCCAACTCAGAAATTCGTTGGAATAAGAAATGATAGTTTTGCGGTTGAGATTATGGGAAAATAAGAAGAATCTGGAAAATCCGGAACATGGGTTTTGTCTAGAACAGACCAAATTAACTTTATTAAGGAACGGTTTGCCCAAATTCAGCTTGTATTGAGCAAAACACAGGGTTCTTTGAGCACGATTTTCTCAGTTTTGCTATGCGGCCGCCCTCCAAATCTCAGCTGCAAAGCCAAATTCGCCTTGCTCTTGTTGAAAGATGGATGGAAATATATTTTCTTGTTGATCAATTGGTTAGAAATAATCCAATTTTGTAATAATGATCATATTGTAATCTTCACAGTTGTAACTGCTCTCTGCTCTTTGTGTATTTAAATCAGAATAGAGATTAGTGAAGAAGAAGGGGAGATGGATGAGAGATGGATGAGAGATGGAGAGATTTCTTGTTGTAATTATACAATTCCTCATCGACTCTCATTGATTAAACAGAGATCGACTGTTTGTAAACGTTGTTATGCATGATTAATACAAGAACGTGTTGCCGTTTAACTTCTTAGTTCTGTAGTAGCTCAGTGGCGTTTCACCGGTGGTTGAGGGCCCGACCCTGGTGGATCGATCCGCTGTTTGTATCTCTACCTTTTCATTACTGTTGTGAGATAGTTCATATTTGCTTTTATTACAGTTTGCAAGTTAATCGGTTTGCTATTTAATTGCTTTGATATCAGTGTGTTATATTAACGAATCGTGTTGCTGTTCTTTTATTATTTAACAAGAATCTCAACACTGTATAATTTATCTTGTTAATGCCTTAATAGAGCTTCGCTGTTCTATTTCAATTATGGTTTCATTCCACTTGCTGTTCCGTTTGATTGATATTCATTACAGATTGTTGTTCAATAGGATTGGTTATTCGATTCCATTAATTAGAGTTTGCTGTTCAGATTTATTAAATAAGATTCGTTGTTTAATTCCTTTAATTACAGTTTGCTATCCATTTACTTCGCTATTCATTTCTGTTGATTAATTGCAAAGAGTTTGCTTTTAAAAAGTTTTCCTAGTTTACTTTGAATAGCAGCTTTAGTTCAATTTCTATTTCCTTTTAATTGCTTTAAAGCAGGACTGTCAACTGTAGAGAACATTGGTTATTGCTTCCTTGTTCTCAGATTGATTGTCTTGTTCCAGTTTGATTTCAATTACATCAATCTCTAGAGGAATGAGTTATTGCTACTGTATCCTCGATTGATGTTTGCTGAGTGAATAGTTGGATTTCAAAGCATTTGAGTTTATGTTGTTGTAGTTAGATTTGTTTTTCAAGCATTCATTTACTTTTGCATTTTAAGCACTATACTGCAAAACATTACTCTTGAGTAAATAGCCGCCTCAGATTGAGTACACTCTTGAAATAAAAAGTCATTCCTGGGTTGACAATTAATGTCAAGATAAATAGGAGTTAAAAAGACACCTTTTATCGCTCAACATTTTGGCGTCGTTGCTGGGGAGAGTGTAGCCATTTTTAAAGAGTAGTGTGCATCTGATGAGTGCTTGTTAGGAAAGAATTGGGTATTAAAAACAGAAGGTAAGAACCTGCGTACGGAGCATGTAGAAGCCCTGCTCTCCTGCTCGCTTTCCAACAGAACTATTAAAGAACTTAGGGTAGAAATAGATGTTTGAATTTCTGTGTGAATGACTCCTGCTCGCTTTCCAATAGAACTATTAAAGAACTTAGGGTAGAAATAGATGTTTGAATTTCTGTGTGAATGACTAATATATATATATATATATATATATAGAAATTTTGAAAAACAAATCTCATGATTTCTCTCAAGTGGTGATGTAAGCACCACCCATTTCACTAACCAATTGACAGGAACATTTGAAGAAGGAGCCTCAAAGAAACACACGAAGAACATCTTCTATTATGATAAAATGGCTTACATTTCTAATTTTGAATTTCCTATCAAAGATCTAGGAGGAGTGACACAAATGCACATAATTCCCCCATCTTTTCTACGAAATTTTCATGGTTTAGCAAATGAAGATCCAGATACATTCTTATTTGAGTTCAAAATACTTTGTAGAGGATATGATTATTGTACTAATGTTCAAAGGTTGAAAGTGTTTCCTTTTACTCTAAAAGGAGCAACGCTCTAATGGTTTATGAGCCTAGGTGGGAACTGCATCCAAACATGGGAGGACATGAAGAACATATTTTTGAAGAAGTACCAAGACTATTGCAAGGCCGATGAAGATATTTTCGATATGATACAAAGGGAAGATGAAAGCTTGTAGGACTATGTAGATCGATTTCATTACAACCTTCAAAAATCAAAATATAAGCATTTGGAAAAAGAGATCTTGAAAACACTCCTACTCAAAGGAACCAAAGATGAATTTTTAGAACTCTTAAATCTGATAGGAAAAGGTGATGTTTTTCAGTTGTCATATGATGATGTTTGTGAATTGTGCATAAGATATTCAAGAGGAATCTCCAAGGCTGGTAAGAATTCTAGAGACATTTGTTCTTTCTTTTCCAAATCTGCTACAAGAACAAGAGACATAAGAGCTGAAATCAATGTTTTATTTGAAATTTTTGAAGTTGATTTTATTAGCTCTCTAAGTTCAAAATTGCATGTTTTGCAGGGTCAGAAAAATCAAGAATTTGATGAAGTGTTTTTCCCTCATTACCAAAAGGAGCATCCCATAGATAGTTGTTCTTCTTTATCTATGATGGAAGTATTATATCAAAGAGAGGAGGAAGCTGCAACAAGGTCAAAAACATGGAAATCATGGCCTACGGGTATGGTTCAAAACGCTTCTCCATTCTCTTACTTGCATAATCCATTATGGAATACTAATGTGTTAGAGCAACCATGTCAATCTCAATATAACCACCACCAAACTTGTCTACAAGTTTGGCATGGTTCATCTTACGATTGCATGACTACTCTCCCTCATCTTGTAGCACAAACACATTCTCCATATTCTTCACCAACTCTTCCACAACATCTTGCTTGCATATCAAAATCATTCACTCAACCCAATCAACTACATCATCAAAATGCTCCATTCTGTACACAATTTCCTACTCAACTCATTCCACATCCTAACCATAATAAACTAGTACAACATGCTAACAGTGTTGAACTACAAAATTTACCCACCCTTCCCACCCATTCTATCTCACATGCGCCATTAGAGAAAACTTACAATGAGATTCAGAATGTTTCAAATTCAAAAATTGTAGAAGCTATGGAAGAAAATGAGGTTTCTTTTAGTTTGCATCAACAAGCCATTTTAAAAGCTCAAGAACTTCATGGTATGATGGCTATGGCAAATCAAGAAAGTAAAGGATATATTGAAGATTGGTTTCACTCCATCATTTGTTTGCAACATCACTCCATACTTCAACAATTTTTGACACCATCTTTTCAAGGGAAGTTGGCTTCGCATACCCTAATATTCATTAATATGCATTTTTCAAATTTGGGTATGTGCATACTAGAGGCCTTATTTTTAAAATGGTTCCATTGGAAATACTCTTATACATAAACATATTCGATTCTCAAAGAAGAGTAGGATAGTGGAGAAAATAAAATAAATAAAGAAATAAAACAAACACATTTTTTTTTTATTTTTTTTATTTTTGTAAAAATAGTTGTTTCTTTGTTGCAACACGTTGTGAAATCAACATCGATGATAAATATTCTAATTTATGTGTATGTAGATGAATTATATTGCAAATAACAATTCTACAAACACTTATATTCATTTTTATCATCAATATGGAAAAATTGCTTGAATATCATTTTTTTGTCTTGCGGGCCTGATGAAATTTCTGAAAACAGAGTCGGGACAATCATGTTTTGGGGGACCAAAAGCGAATATTTTAAAAAAAATGTTTCTATATTAAGTATCCCTTGATGTCTACTTTCCAACCCAATTTGAATCACTCAATTTGGATTTGAAACGAAAACGTTAGAACCAAAACATTGACAGGGTGTCTAATAGGCAGCTCAGGAACAGAGTTGGGACAATCGGTTTTTGGAGGCCTAAATGACTATATTTTTAAAACATGTTTCTATGAGAGATTTCTCTATGAATCTAGTTTACAACGCAATTTGAAACACTCAATTTCGATATCGTATGAGGAATTTATGACTAAAATACTGATTGCCTATCATAAATCAGCACTCTTGAAAATCTGTTTTCTCTGCTGTTCATTAACGTATTTGACCCATCAGTTCTTATTGTATTCAAAAACCGTTTCTATTAGAGATAAATAAATAAATCTACTTTAATCTCCAATTTTAATCGGTTCAATCCGCCATCAAACGAAAAATTTATGCTTGAAATATCAACTGTTGGTCTAAGCTGGAAAATCGAAAATGACTCTATTATGCAGGTTGTTCTAAGCAAATTTGACATATCATAGCATTGAATTTTTAAAACCTGTTGCTACTGGAGATAAAAATTTGAATTAGCTCTCATTTGGCTTTGGAATCACTCAAATCAGACGAAAAACAAAGAAGTTATGATTGAAACACTGCTGGTTAGCATGATTGGCCACTGCTCTCCCGCAGGTAATAAATTAATTTTACTTTGTCTGTGGATTTGTTCTACAAAGTAGCTACTTGTTAGTTTTTTGCATAATTATTGGATTAGGGGAGACCATGCACCTTTTTTTCTCCATGATTTAATGTTTTATTGCAGGTAGATACTCGTTTTTTTGCAGGTCTTAGCAAAACAAAGAAGGTCAATTTATGGACGAGCAATTCTTGAGAGAAATTTTAGTGAAACAAGAGCATTTTATCCAGTTCATTACCTAACAGATTCATAACAATAAGAAATAAAGAATTGATTTCCATTTGAAGATTCATGTCACTGCCGCCAAAACATTTTTCAAAGAGATCTTTTTTTTTACATCATAGCTGTTGTAACTTAATTTATTTATTTACATACTGTTTTTAAATAAAATGTTGTTTCTTTTCTGATTTCTCTTATATTTTGTGTTGCAGGTGTTGCTTCCTTCAAATTGTAGCCCATCCTCAGCATCAATGCAGTGAACAACTAATTCATTCTTTGCGTGCTTGCATTTTGCATTTTTCTATTCCTTTCCAAAGGAACAACGCTCCCGCACTTTCACACTTTTGCTGTTCCTTTTTAAAGGAACAACACTTCTGCACTTTCACGTTTTTACTGTTCCTTTTTAAAAGAACAACACTTCTGCACTTTTATGTTTTTTCTGTTCCTTTCTGAAAGGAACAACACTTCTGCGCTTTCACGTTTTTTCTGTTCCTTTTTAAAGGAACAACACTTCTGCACTTTCACGTTTTTGCTGTTCCTTTTTAAAGGAACAACACTTCTGTACTTTCACATTTTTGCTGTTCCTTTCTGAAAATAACAACACTTTTGCATTTTCACATTTTTTCTGTTCCCTTTTAAAGGAACATCACTTCTACACTTTCACATTTTTGTTGTTCATTTTTAAAGGAACAACACTTCTGCACTTTCACGTTTTGCTGTTCCTTTCCGAGAGGAACAACACTTCTGCACATTCATGTTTTGCTATTCCTTTCCGAAAGGAACAACACTTATGCATTTTCATATTTTTTTTGTTCCTTTCCGAAAGGAACAACACTTTTGCACTTTCACATTTTTGCTGTTCTTTTCCGAAGGAACAACACTTTCACATTTTTGTTGTTCCTTTTTAAAGGAACAACATTTTCGCATTTTTTGTTGTTCCTCTTAGGGAACAACACTTTTTCACATGCATTTTTTTGCTGTGTATTTTTTGGTGTGCATTTCTTTTGCTGTTCCCTACACGGAACACCACTTTTTTGAGTGCTTTTGTTGTTCCTTCAAAGGAGCAACACTTTGGGAGTATTTTCGATAACAACTCTTCCTTTCTCTTGTGGGATTATTCCTAGTTCATCTCAACCACATATTACTGATTCCCTTTCATGCATGAAGTACACTACTTTTATGAGGACAAGAATTATGGATTCTATTGAAGCGAGTTAATATCATTCACGTTATGATCTTTAACATGACAACTCCTTGATGATAGATTCTTTTCAAAAGGGACACAATTATTTATATACTACTTTACTGCATTGTTTTCTGCTATACATGATATTGATTGATCATCTTAATACCATGCTGGTTCTATCCTTCCTGGTTATAATCTTCTCTGTCTGTAATAAATGAGATTATAGGTATATTTTTTTTCTATTGACATGTTCAACTTCTTCTGCCACCCTGCTTTTAAGGAGTACTGAGCCTCCCTCTTTTTATCATAAAAATGTGTAATAACAACAAAATTTTGTTCGCAGATGGAGCATAGGGGGTCTCATTATGAGCCAGCCTACCATGTTCATAAGACTGTAACAAAGTGACATTCCCATTATGGCCACCAAACCAGGGTTATGATCCATTGGATAGCCAAATTATCCTTGGAACAGGAGGTCTCATCACGAGCCGGCCTGATCACTTTTGCTACATCCCAGTGAATGGCAGTGTGGTTATCTACTTACCATGCCAGCACACTGATCTCTTCTGTAGAACAACACTGGAACTTTCCATTTATAAAATGAGGATGCTGGCTCATATGGGTTAAAAAGTAACCCTGCCGAGGCTATGGACACCTTCTAGCAGCAGAGGCTCTGCTTATGGTATTGAAGTTATATCTTTTTGTCAATTTTTACTATAATACCATTTTCTTATTTTTTTCTTTTTATCGGAGAAATTATTTCCTTATTTTTTCCCCTATTTTGAACCTTTATGCATGAGAAATTATTTTCTGATCAATCACATCATTTTTCAGCTAGAATACCGTCAGCAAAGCATCTTTTTGGCATATTGCTGTCCTTTTTCTTTTTTCGCATAACTTATCATCAATCCAAAGCGTCCTATCTCTTATTCATAACTATCTTTACACACTCTGCTCTCATTACCATAACTCTTGCCGTCCTATCATTGAGATGTGTACTCTGCTTCATTTACTGTTATATTGTTCATTCTCTTGCCTTGTCGTTAGCATAACACCTTTCATAGGCTTTATGGTCATGGAATCCCTTTTCCAATTGGAGGGGGGAATGTATGCATTATGCGATAGCATGTGATATAATTACTGCACTCTGCCATAACTTGTTGATTTGACAAAATATTAGTATTTCATGTATACAAAAGTTTTTATGATTGACACTTTTGCATGCATCTTATTTGCTGCTATTTAAAACTAACACTATAGATTCAAGAACATTTTATGCAAAATAGTGATTTGTTTACAGGAGAACAACAAGTATGGGTAGAATTCTATTCGAAGCATGACCACAGTATCACAACTAACAGAAGAAGCTCGAGCAACTTACGAACGTGACCAATTGTTCCGACATGATGTGCTTGCCTGGATTCCACCTTTTGCCTCACTTTCAGTATCCATTCAGCCTACATCAGCTTCAACAAATGCCAGTTCATACATATCATTCTACATTTTTTTTCAGAGGTAAAACTTGAGGTAAAATAACATAATTTTCCGATTTATTATGAATTTTGGAGAATTTAATGAAAATCCATTTTGAGCATTATTTATCATCCTTCATTCCACATCTTTATCACTTCACATTTTTCATCAGCATATCATCTTTTAGTTTGGGGGAGTGTTGCTTTCATTCATTTCTTTCTTGTGATCATGTCATTCATAGTCTCTATCATCCATTGCTATTCTTATTCATTCTCAACCCCTTTCTTATTCCATGTTGTTTTACACCAAGCATAAAATTCAACAGATGCTAGCAACCACCTCTAATTGTTTTCTAGCATCGCATGAGGGCATGCTAACTCTTCAGCGAGGGGGAGGAATTGCTACGCATGATGGATGCTTTCTACTTTCTTCTTCATTTAAGGCATATAATTTCATTTTTATACAATGAAGAAATTGGTTTCCATAATACTTTTAAAAATATGAACTCAATTCTTATGATTTCTGGAAAACACAGATGTATCATTAAAATATACAAACCCAGACAATTTCAAGTTATATTAGTTCATAATATTTCGGAAATCATGCACTATCACCTACAGCCATTTTGTTTATATCACATGATCCGTGCATCAAAACGATCTAATTTTTGGATCATAGAAGCATTCATATATTATAAATTTACTTGCAACATTTCAATAAAATCCGGTTTGTAGTTTTTGAAAAAATGGTTAATGAAGTTGCTGTTACTTATATCATATTTTGCTGCAACTTCATAAGTTGAACATCAATGTACAAATTGTTACGCCTTCATCAACATTGCTAAAATTGAATATTCATTATTTAAGGAAGAATTCATTTGTTCCATCCATTTCATGAGCTGGGATGAACATTTTTTTTATTGCTTGATTAGCACGTGGGTTTTGTCTTTGGGTTGCATGAAGACATGCAATATATTCAGTTTTTTGTTGCATGAGGACATGCAATATATTCAGTGTGGGGGTATGTTGGCCGGTGAATACGACCACTTTTTAATACTTATTTCATCCATTTTTACTCTTCTTTATCATTTCATTTATCATATAATTCCATCTTATAATGATTTATGCTCTTATAGATGAATATTATTTCTTCTCCTTTATTTTTAATAAATTGATGATTATTATGCATAATTTTATTAATGATAGTTTATTAATATATTTTGTAACATCACTCACCATTTTAGTCTCCAAGATATTTGTCAGATTATAGATTTGATCTCCAAATCATCATCAAATATTCCAACTTAGAAATTTGCTGGAATAAGAAGTGACAGTTTTGCGGTTGAGATTATAGGCAAATGAAGAAGAATCTGGAAAATCCGGAACATGGGTTTTGTCTATAACGGACCAAACTAACTTTAATGAAGAACAGTTTGCCCAAATTCGGCTTGATTGAGCAAAACACAGGGTTCTTTGAGCACCATTTTCTGAGTTTTGCTGTGCGCCTTCCTTCAAATCTCAGCTGCAAAGCCAAATTTGCCTTGTTCTTGTTGAAAGATGGATGGAAATATATTTTATTGTTGATCAATTGGTTAGAAACAATCCAATTTTGTAATAATGATCATATTGTAATCATCACAGTTGTAACTTCTCTATGCTCTCTGTGTATTTAAATCAGAACAGAGATCAGAGAAGAAAAAGGGGAGATGGATGAGAGATGGATGAGAGGTGGAGAGATTTCTTGTTGTAATTATACAATTCCTCATCGACTCTCATTGATTAAACAGAGATCGATTGTTTGTAAACGCTGTTATGCATGATTAATACAAGAACGTGTTGCTGTTTAAATTCTTAGTTCTCCAGTAGCTCAGCGACGTTTCACCGGTGGTTGAGGGCCCGACCCTGGTGGATCGATCCGCTATTTGTATCTCTACCTTCTCATCACTGTTGTGAGATAGTTCATATTTACTTTTATTACAGTTTGCAAGTTAATTGGTTTGTTGTTTAATTGCTTTGATATCAGTGTGTTATATTAACGAATCACGTTGCTGTTCTTTTATTATTTAACAAGAATCTCAACACTGTATAATTTATCTTGTTAATGCCTTAATAGAGCTTTGTTGTTCTCTTTCAATTATGGTTTCATTCCACTTGCTGTTCCGTTTGATTGATATTCATTACAGATTGTTGTTCAATAGGATTGGTTATTCAATTCCATTAATTAGAGTTTGCTGTTCAGATTTATTAAATAGGATTCGTTGTTTAATTCCTTTAATTACAGTTTGTTGTCCATTTACTTCGCTGTTCATTTTTGTTGATTAATTGCAAAGAATTTTCTTTTAAATAGTTTTCCTAGTATACTTTCAATAGCAGCTTTAGTTCAATTTCTATTTCCTTTTAATTGCTTTAAAGCAGGACTATCAACTGTAGAGAAGATTGGTTATTGCTTCCTCATTCTCAGATTGATTGTTGTTCTAGTTTGATTTCAATTGCATCAATCTCTAGAGGAATGAGTTATTACTACTGTATCCTTGATTGATGTTTGCTGAGTGAATAGTTGGATTTCAGAGTATTTGAGTTTATGTGGTTGTAGTTAGATTTGTTTTTCAAGAATTCATTTACTTTTGCATTTTAAGCACTATACTGCAAAACATTACTCTTGAGTAAATAGTCGCCTCAGACTGAGTACACTCTTGAAATAAAAAGTCGTCCCTGGATTGACAATTAATGTGAAGATAAATAAGAGTTAAAAAGACACCTTTTATCGCTCAACAGCAACATGTTCCACTTGAAGGGTATGTTACACCGACCTACTATTACATCAATATGTAGGCACCAACATACAAGTGACACCAATCCCTTCTGCAACTTTTTAGGCACGAACCTGCATGATACACTGATCCCCTCTACAACTTTATATGAACCAACCTATAGGAGATGCCAATCTTCCTTGCTACAAGATTTTTAGGCACCAACCTACTTGCTTTCTTATTCACAATGTCTGTTAGTTTATTTTCCTTTCACCAATTCTGCTTGGTGCTTCTGTGTTCACCAGATCTGTTAATTATGTCAGACTAGTTTAAGTACACGAACTAGGACATAATATTCATATCAATCAATGTGTTCATAAAAATAGAAGCACAATACAATATATGAGGAGTTAGGTTAGATTAAATGTCACCTCTACATTTGAATGCTATATTTGAAATAAAAACCAAGAATTCTAATAAAAAATAAGTTAAATCAAGGAAGAATGAAACATAACTTCTTAACTAAACACACTTGCTAGAAATATAACGCACACTCAATTGCTTATAAATGATTGAAATTGAAACAATGATAAAATATGTTTTGGTTTAATAGATTGGTAATTCGCTAGGGAATCTCTTGCTAATAGAAGCGAATGGACACTCTGGTGGTCCTTTATTAAATCTGATAGACATTAACTTGATACCAATTGAAAAGATGAGAATACAATATGGTCTTCTCCATTTATGAGAGTGGAAATGGATGTTCACTCAAATAGCCTTCCACTCAACTTCTTAATTATTATGTGCCCAAATCATTGATCTATTTTAAGAAAGCGATAAATGACTGAAAATAATGACCTATGGTTCTTATTAATATAATATAAAGTGTTAGGGTATTTTCCATTGAGAAAGGTGGTAGATGGCACTCCTACTTTTTTCCTCAACCTTGTCAATTAGATTATCCCCATAAGAAACAACTATCTTGTGATAAATAAAGCTCATAATCAATAATTTAAATCTTTAAGCTTAAGAAACATATAAACAAATTACATTCAATAATATGGCAGTGAATATACTAGTGAGTTCACACAACCGTAAACAACTAATATGGACAATGAAGTTAAAGATATAAAATAAAAAGAATATGAACATAAAATGACATATATACATAGGTCATACCAAAATATACAAAATGAATAAACAACAAATGGAAAATACAACACAAATTTTGGTTTGTGCGCTTTAGCAAGCACACTAAATTGTCTACTAGTAGTTGACAATCAAAACAAAAACATATATTAAATGAAATAATCTTGTAACAAGTTTAAAAGCATTTAAGTCTAGACTGCAAAGATATTTCTGAAAGTATTCTAATTACAAACTTCTAATTCAATCTTTCACAAGCATTGTTTGCTTGCTTTTATGAGTAAAAATATAACAAACTACCCAATTTTTTATTTTTTAATTGTGGCCTCTTATGAGGATGAAATTAGATCAAACCAACTTTATTTAGTACTCAGATCATGGATAAAATTGAGAAAAGTTAGATCTATGTGAAATTCCCAAACTATCATTTATTTTCCTTACTGAATTGAGCACATTGACTGAGGATTCGAGGATTGATTTTCAATGAGTGGATATTAGGTATTCATCCATGTTGGAATATCGATATTCAAAACCCACATCTCAAAATCTTCCCATATTTCCTGCAACAAAATGAACGATGATTTACGAGATTTATTGTCTCTTGTAAGTTCGTGTTACAATACATTTATTTCATAAATTTTTGAAAATAAAAAATATGCAACAAAATACCTTAGGTAACATGTTTATTAGGAAAAATGTGACTAAATTGAATAAAAAATAACATAAAATATGTTTCTTAAGGTCGAATAAATTCATAACCATAGATTTGTTTTTTTCATAAAAGAGGATTGACATCTCCCCCAAACTAGAGATAGTGCATGTCTTCAAGATCAAAATGATTTGTTCAAAATGTTCATCATGCCTGTCAAAGAGGTCTTGTTTCTTGTAACAAAATGTATACATTTTCCTTGGGTGGAGGCTATGATGGTTGTCCTTCTGAGAGCCTTCGTCCTTTCGTACCATGTATAAGCTTTCTTGGAAATCATATTTTGTTCTTCTTGCAAGTTATATTTTCTTCTTTGAAGCTCTGATTTTATTCTATTAATGACAAATTGTGCTTGGTGATTAAATCATTTTTGGATGAGATATCTCTCCCAAACTTGCATTTCTAGAGTAGTATTTGTCATCTTTTTAAGCTTTTTTTCTTCTTTTATAAATCTCTTTCTAAAGGGTGTAAAGTTTCTTCTTGACATGTCATAAAAGCCTTTTCAATTTGTATGGAAGGTAATTTCCTTATGATCTCTTTAATTTTTTCCTCTGTAGTAGTATGTTCATGATATTCATCCACACAAGTAATTATTCTTTAGGCAATTTACTTTCCTTCTTATACGTGGTTATTGCTCTTCTTTCTCCTTTGTTTTTAAGCACTCTATGTAGTCATATAAATCACGCTGATCCTCATCAACATCGTCATTATCATCATCAATATCAACAATATGAGTATTTTTAGTTCTTTTCTTCTTGGTTGCATGAGTAAATGTTGGGATTTGTCTTCTTTTTTGTCCTGCCTAGTCATTGACCTTGTAATTATCCTATTTGTTATTTGTACTTTCTCTTAATTTTCTTTCCTCTATTCTTAATCTTGTTTCTCCCATTCTTCATACATTGTCTCATTTTTCATTGACTGTAACAAACTAATTTTTTTGAGAAATAATACCCAATTCAGTTGAGTTTTAGGCAACTCCCATTCCAATAACATTTTAATTAGTCCATGATGTATAAATTCTTAGTCTCTTTTCTTGGGGTTTTTTGTATCAACTTTTCCATGTTAGCGAGGCTTTTAAGAAAATAATATGGAAGTTTCAACGAAGTTTTATCCTCTCAAATGTTGTAGTATCATGATGTGATAAAGGTAGAATAAGCTAGATCTAGCACAGGTGATATATTTTTGAAATATCAAAGAAATCTCATCCCAAGGGTGTTTAATCCATGACTTAGGCATCCCTATTTTCGATTTAGGTTGGGAAGATAAATCTACCCTCACATGTGATATATTTTTTATCTATCAATGCAATCTTATCTAAAGGGTATTTAATCCAGGAATTCAACATCCCCATTTTCAATTTAGGATGGGTTCTTTTTCTTTTGATGAAGTAAGTATAGGTTTTTCCTTCAAAATATTGTGTCTTAAATCATTTTTGACCTTCTTGTGGAAACCCTGTTCTATGAATAAGTAGATATTTTGATAAATGAACATTGATGTTGCGTACTTAGGCACAATTTCCATCAAAGGATAGTGCAAATTCTCTTGAAACATTCTTGTTGTAGCCTTTAAATTTAACAGGCAAGTCTATGTTGATCTTTTAATATAGGATCTTAATGGTATCAACATGATACTTGATTATTTCAAAACCATATGGTTCAATTTCCCGTGTCATTTTTAATTCATGTAGCATCCCTTCATTCAAAATTGTGTATCATTGTTTGCTCAAACTCTTCAGATTGTGTATGAATTGTATTCCGACTTCTCTATGTGTCATCATGTGCTGAAATATGCTATCAAGTATTTAAAACTACTATTATTGAATCATAGAAATAATATTACAATTCTATGAGAAATATTAAAATAATTTCTTTAATTTCCATTGTAAACCCTCAGTATACATCACAAAAATCTCTATTTCAATTGTAAATACTTCAATCATGCAAAGAAAACAGAGTTATAAGTCATGAAATATTGAGAAATTGACCCTCAAATTTAAGCAAATTATTCGTCCATGACCTATGAAGTTTGATTTGAAACAAGACTTATTCCTTGTTTTCTTTATGTATACATACACTGGTTTTGATCAAAATTTTGGAAGAAAATGAGCCAAAAAAATCTTTATTTTTCTTGTTATAGAAACTCTTTGGCCTATTGAATTTTCCAGGGTTTTTAAATATCCTCAAAGAATCTAGAATAAACATTTGAGTAGAAGAATCATTATCCATTATATATTTACCCTAGTATCTTTAGGCAAAATCAATTTTTGTTTTGGTTTTGAAATGAAGTTTCAAAACAATATGTTATCTAGGGAAACATTGATTTCCAATTTATACAAGATACATGAAATATCAATTTTCAGATAAATTGCAATGTACAAGTTTCTTTTGTTGGAACAAATTCTTCCTTTACACCTATTGCTAAATGAGAAAATTACTTCAGTGTACTAGGTCATACATACCTATGATCACTATATTTTTGAGTGGTTTATTGATCTTCATGAGTTTTCTCCTTTACGCTTCAAATTTGTGCTCCCTGACTACAAATCCATGCTCATATGAATGCCCTATAACATTATTTATATATTTTTACACTAAATAAATGTGTGTCTAGGTGTCAATGAAATTATAACCCATGTGACTCAATGCAAACATTAGACAATGCTTACTCAAACTTAGCAACTCTCAAACCTATATTGTCTTGAGTTTTGAAATGAAACTCTCAAAGTTATATTTCAATAGACATTTCCTTTGCAAAACAAAGTATAATATGTTTTGAAAATAGAGCACTGTATTAAAACACTATTTTTCATTGATCATTACTTCTTTTGGAGGCTCGATCCATTTGAGCCATGATTTCATGATTCATAACGCTTGATACATATTGAAAACCGTATTTTTAGTTTATTGTAATGGCCATCTCAAATTATAGGCAATGTAGGAATATTAACATGTATACGAAACATGCATATGATAGCTACATATGCATGCATCACATGCACTGTGCTAGTATACATATTAACTTATTATGAAAATTGTCAAGAAAAGATAAACGAATTAATTATTGAAAGTTCTAAGTGAATACCTAACACACATAAATATTGAATATATTGAGTGAGGTACTTAATGTATGTACCACTATTATAATATATATAACTATACAAGATAAAAAGGAAAGACAATGTATTGCACAAAATAAAAGGGAATATAATATATATATGGTGCAAAAATAAATTAAATATAATACATGTTATACAAATAGCAAGGGGAATACAATACATAATATATAAAGGAATTATATATATATATATATATATATATATATATATATATATATATATATATATAGATATTTTTTTTTCCACTGGAAAAATCGTAATCTTTCATTAATGTTGAAAAATTACATGTTGTAGATGCCATCGGCATATGCTGAAAACAGTGATCCGTCAAAAATGGTGCTTCTTTAAAGAAAGCAGTGATCTGTCAACACCGCGCAGGGTGTACAAGTGCAAGAAAATATCATGTTATGCATATATGTTTATGTACATGTGGGGGAAAATCATAGTTTTCGCCCCTTTTTCTTCTCAACTTTTTTCCAAACCCCCTGTGGTTCTGTTGGACTTATCAATGCCAATGCAGTTTCAGCCACAGGTTGTGGATTTTCTTTATCAGAGTCTGAAGAATCTGATATGTGATGTCGCTTGTTTCTGCTCATGTCCATGGTATCTATTGTATTTGCCTGTGTTATTTCTGATTTTTCCTGTGGTCTTTTGTCTTCCGCTGTTGGTACTTCGTTCGTCTGGCTGGGCTGTTTGGGATTTGTGGTCTCCATCTCTTCTTCCTCTTCGTCATCTGAATCAGGTGAGGAGAATTGCCATCCCTTCACTTGTTTTTCTGTTTTCTTCTTCCTTCGATTGTCTTTTTTGGCTGATGGACATGTGTTTTGTAGGTGTCCTGTTTGTCTGCATATTCGGCATCTGAATGCGGTATTTTCGAAGTCTAAACCTTGAGTCCAGCTCCGCTGCCCATGCTTCAGCTGAATCTGGTCTGGCAGGCCTTTGCTGAGGTCTACTTCTACACATATCCGAGCATATGTGTAAATTCTTTCCTCCAATCGCTGTCTGTCCCATTTGATGTAGCGTCCGATGGTGTTTCCAATTCCAGCTAGTACTTGATCAGTCCAGAGATGTATTGGGAGGTTGTGTAGACGCACCCAAACTGGCATTTTTGTAACAACCATTGTGTTTGCGTCAAATTCTGGAAACCAGGGTGTGACGAAAAGTCCTGTGGATCCCCAGAACCATGGTCCTTCTTGCAGAACTGCGTCCCTGTCAGCTGCTGATAAGAAGTTTACTATAAAGAATCCTTTGGAGCAGAGGTGTATTTCGCATTGCATGGTCCAGTTCGTGAAGATCCAGTGGAATAAATCAACTGGTTTGGGCCAAAAGCTGTTAAATCTGCATATAACTACTTGCCTTTCATATATATTATAGTACTCCTCTGTTTCTGGTGTGTCTATGTTGTATACTGGGGTATGATCCAGCTGTTCCATAATATATGGCCTGGTGATCATCCCTGATTGATTTGGCGTTGATCCTTCTTTGATTTTCCCTTGCAGGATGTCTTTCAAGGAGGTGTTACTTGGTTTTTTCCCTGCACCTGTGCCACTCCCTTCAGCTCTATTATTATTTCTGCCATTAACAGATGCTCCCCCTCTCAATCTCAGATTAAGTATGATTGTTGACAGGGGTTCAATCTGATATTCCCAGAGATATTTAGTATCTTGAAGGGCTCTGCCCTCATATATCAGATTTTGTGATCTGATGGGGAATCCTAATTCTTTCCTGATCATTTCCTGCACTTGCTTTACAGTATCCGTTTTTTGTACCCAGATAAATTTCGATTTTCCTTCAGGTAGTTTAATAAAAACTTGGAATCCTCTTGCCGGAGTTCCATCTCTTGTAATTGATGGATCTGGTGCAGGGGTTTTGTTCTGTGGTTTTTTCATGTCCCTTATCAAAGGGTGGGCGACCAGATCTGATATTTGATGGGTCCGATCTGCCGAGTTGATATCTAATTTGACGCTCCCAGGTCTCGATCTGCGCCTATTCCCCTGGATCGGATCAAAAAGGGGTCGATATGCCAGTATAGAGTCTAGATCTGTTAGATTAGGGCATATTCTGTACAGGATGCCACGGATCGGAGGGAAGAGCTCCAAATTCGAGCTCCATGGTAGGAGGGAACCCAGATCTGTGCCGATAAAGGACAGAGCAGCGCTCTGAAAATCAATGAAAGGGGTTTTACTTCCATACCTTGAATAAAAATTACGATTTTCCGTCCTGCTAGTTCCATTTTTGCAGAAGGCCGCTTCTCCGCCAATCTTGCTCTCGTCGGCTGCGTCCTGGTGATCTCCTGAGTGGCCGTTCGAACTGCTTGATGCAACCCAGAGATTGTCGGCGATCTGCTTCTTCAGGGTATTAACCGTATCTGCCAGATCTTGGCTGACTGGGGGTTCGCTTTGATCCGGGTTCGTTTGAGCCAGGGGTTTTAAGGGCGGACGATCAACTATGGATCTGGATCCTCCCTGCTCTAAACCCGCTAGAGAGCCCAAGGAACAACAGGCGCAAATGGTCGAGGCCATCTCCTTTGTTGCGTAGGTCTTGCCGCAGAACTCGCTTGCCGCAGAACTCTCTTAAAATAAAAAAATCATATATATATATATATATATATATATATATAGATATAGATATATATTAAATTTTATATAAACTAAAAGGAGAATATAAAATCTACAAACTATACAAACTTAAAAGAATCCATAATATATATAAAGTCAAAAGGAATCATAAAGTAAGCAACGAATACAATAAAGGTATAAATGTTTTACATTAAAAGGAATTTGTTGTCAACCGTTAACGCAGGTGGCAGATGCTTGCTTAGACTTCAGCTAAAGTTTATCACCTTATCCCCTCGCTGGAGGAACCTCGAACAGGGAGTCACTATTTGGAGGCAGAGCAAGATTCTATATAAGATAGGAAAGGCATTTCAAGAAGGGGAGTTTGATTTTGAGAGAGAGATTTATGTGAAACCAGAGGAGATTTTGGAAAGAGGGAAATTTCTAGGAAAATTACATAGATTGATCTTGATTTTTCTTGGAATTTTGGGCACGAGGGCCATAAGATTTGTCTTCTGGATCTGGGGACCGTATAGGTAGACCCTAGATAGGTTGGGAGGTAAAGGATGGTTTGGTAACTACATCAGCGGGAGCAACCACTATCTAAAACACCTTCAGCTGATTCCAGGTATTCTTTTGCAAATTCAAATTTTAAATTTTGATACCTGTTTGGTTGAAATTTGTAGTCAGGGTTATACATTTATTAACCTATGTCTATTCAATTTTTTAATAAGTGTGTATGAATACTTAGTTCAATGATGAATATCATGCCTTCCTTGGTCCTTTACTTTGCATTATCATTAGATTGATATTTTTTCTTTACATATCATTTTTTAGGTCCATCTTTCCTTATATTTCAACCTTGAGCTTGACCTTTTGTACTACAAGGATCTTTATTTTAGAATTTTTAGTCTTATCCTCAATTATGAACATTGTTGCTTATGGTAAGACATAAAGCGGTATAAGATGGTATGAGATGATGATATAGAATTAAGGTACAATATTGTAGGAATGAGATAATTATACAAAAATATAGGATATTCTAATTTTGAGAAATAGGCAAAATGTGTATACTAATATTTGGTTTTTCAAGGTAGGGCTTTATAGGCTAAAATGAGGTTTTTATGGAATTTATTAAAGAAAGCACAAAATTTTGGGGTTTCAAACCACCAAAATTTTGTGATAATGAAATATTAGGAGAAGATATTTATTGCTACACTTTTAATTTTAAAAGTAAATGAAATAAATTGACCATTGTAAGGATTTACCAAACCTTCTCCTTTGTAGCTTAACTTTTTATATTTTTGATAAGTTCTTTGATGATGTGGTATGCAACTTATATCTTTTGGTTGATGATGTAGCCTTACTGATGCTAAAGTAGTTTCTCCATTAGACTTTTGTTTCTATCCTTGAGTGCTTGTTTCATTTGATAGAGTTATTTATTAATTTATCTTAGTTTATTATTCTCCTCTTTTAGTTATTCAACATCCTTCATTAGAGCCAAATTATGTCTTCATTTGTGCTTTAAAATTCTGAGGTATAATTCTTAGGATTTCTTCGAAGGTTGTGATTTACTTTATTATAGGAAATAATGTTGCTCCATTGACGATTTGTTGTTGATAATTTTATTCTTTTTGACAAGTAATTATGCCATTTTGTATGGAGCCTTGGAGGAACTTGTCATTCTTGATCAATTATTTACAAAATTCTTAAAGATGGAGAGAATATATGCAGTAGAGAAACATTAGGACTTCTAGATATGTTCATTATTCTCATATTAAATATTTGAAAATATTTCTCTAAAGAATTATCGTCAAATTATCCTAATCATCATACTATAGCACTTTGTAATTGTGAAACAAAAACACTGGATGGATCTTTTATTTATATTTTTCATTAGTGAATTGCTTAGTTTTTCGATGAAAATTCAAGTTTAGGCTATGCTAGGAACCTAGTTTTTCTTAAGAGATGACTAGTATTTTATAGAAACAAAATATAGAGAATGGTCTAGAACCCTTACAAATTATTTTTAAGATGAAACTCTACAAATTTTCTTTGAACCAACAAAAATTGAGCAAGCACCGAGGTTGCATTTCTTCCCAAAGATGGAGATATATCTACTTGTCATTCTACATAAAAATACTAAGATTGAGAAATATTTACATTGCAACATAGTTTATATGATCAAAAAAAGAAGTGATCCAATCAGAGAGCTCATCGATAGAGACCCTTCCCAGGATAACCATTCCTTTATTGGTTTTGAAGCTTATTTTTTCTTGGCAAAACACTGGAACTAGTGCCATCATTATTAGATTGCACAAAGCCACCCACTAAATTCTCTAGAGCTGTATTCTTGGAACCAATAATATCCACTTCTTCATGAAGATTAATGAATGAAGATTCTAGATTGACTATAATCCTAAAAAAATTAGCCTCCATAAGGAGCTCAAAGGATTGACGCTGCCAGTCATCAATTTCATCCTAGTCCTACCCTGCCACCCTTAATGCTTCAAGAACATCCAAAATTTTATCAATCTGCTGATCCATAACACCAAGGTTCAGGGGGGGAGGAGGATCCTCTTTGCCACAAGAAACATACTACCACCAAAACCTGATCACTTCGTTCATATTCACCAACTTCGTGATACCAACAAAGTTATAACCACCATGAAAAAATTGGGAGGTTGTGCATATGTCTTTATAACTAGAAGTGAGGCAAATCCATAGACCCATTAGGGATTGAAAATCCAAATCTGACTCTTATATTGACAAAGGACACTGAATAATGAGAAATAAAGATACATAACAATGAAATTAACTTATTAGACCTTCTTGGAAAAGAATAGATAGGGTTCAAAACTATGTCCCACCAAGCTTGCATGAGGGAATATAAATGCAGAAGCCATTTCAACGGTGGAGGGGAAACAACTCGTGATATTTAGGAGAGAGAAATAGACACTTGGGATAGAAATTTGAAAAATGGGGATGTAAGGAACTATCAACTCGAATCCCTAATATTCTTAGTGCAACAGAAGTACTTTGAGATCGTACACAACAAAAAACAAAGGTCCTTTATGTTTGACACAAGTATTTTCCAGCTAGAACATATTTTAAATTCAAAATTAGATGGCTAATATTTGACATGGTTATGGGATGTGAGCAATTTTAAACATCCTATGATCCATCTCAAGTAATCCTTGGGCCATATCTGACCCACGCGTTGCCAAAGCATCTGTCATGGATATAAGGTGCCTATAGACATGAATGAATTCTATGTGCTCAAACTGAGAGGTTAATAATAGGATATGGAGAAGAATGGGAGAGAGATCGTTTCTCAAATCACACTTATCCTTTACCACTTATCGAATTATTACCATTGAATCACCAAAAACCACAAGCCTGGAAAAATTTATTTTCAATGCTATTTTAAATCCCTTACAAAGAGACATGGAATACACATTGTTTTTTATGGCATTAACTAGTCCCCACACAAATTTAGCTTCAATTTTTCAATGAAACACCATCTGGTTCCTACCTCCCCTAAAGTTAGTTTGAACTAGACATTGTCGTTTGCTTTCAATGAGAGTTGAACTAGTGCTAGGGAGTTGGATTTTTACAAATACTTTTTTTTTCTTCCATATATGTTTTTTTTTAAATAACCTTTTATTTTTATTTTTATGGGAAAATTAAATTTCCAGATGGGAGAGGATTAGACGTATTATGGTCGGTACACACAACCTGCATCTCAGTTTTCTGAAACATTAGGGAAATACATTCTTCTCAGTTGGAGGGTTGTTGTAAAGATTTAGTTTGTGGCCATTAACCATAAACATGACACCTTCATCAATTATTTTTACCTTGGTTGCTCCATTATCAAACACTTTTATACTTCATAGTGGAACATAACCAATGAGTAGTGAATTTTCCCTTTAAATATTTCAATTTGGAATCAAATAGCAAAGCCCAATCACCAACTTTAAACTCCTTTTTAATGAATTTATCATGCCACTTTGATATTTGTTTTTGGATTATCATGTTATGGTGCAATTATTCTTGTATAGATTTATCAAGTTGATGTAATTGCACGATTCTTTCCCTTTTAGATTCATATAAATATAACCCTAATTTTTCTTCTGATATGAATGTTTGGACTTGGAACTCAATAAGAAGTGAATTTTCTTACAAAATACTAGTTCATAAGGAGTAAAACTAGTAGAACTTTTACAAGTGGTTCTATGTGCCCACAAGGATTTTGAAAGCCTATATGTCGATCCCTTTCTATGTAATTGGGATATCTTAATCATGATTGTTTCTAAAATATTATTATTCCCACTAGTTCTTGCACTAACTTGGAGGTGAAATGTGTTCCCTAGTTAGTGACAATCTCTCGATGGATTCCAAATCTAACAAAGATGTCTTTAAAGAGAAAATTAACCATTGACCACTCAGAAGCTCTTATTAATACCTTAGATTTAGCTCATTTGGTAACATAGTCAGTACATATAGGAATGTATCTCTTCCCTTTTGATTTAGGGTTTATTGATCCAACAAAATATAGAGCCCATTTTCCAAATAGTTATAGACGAACTTGTGTTTGCAGGGAAATTTCATTTGATGCTATTGGTTGGCTCACCCTTTGATAGATATCAAAACTTTTAACATATTGTCTTGTATCTTTGAACAAGGATGGTCAATAATAGCCTTGATTAAAGTTTTAATAAGTATTCATTTTCTACAAAATGTCCACCACAAGATTCAATAGGACAAGCCTTAAGAATATCAAACATTTCATATTCTCTAAGAAATTGTCTAATAACAAAATCATATCCTGTGTAGAAAAGTTTTCCATTGATTTAACTATATCCAACACTTTTCTTAATTACTTTCTTTTTCTCTTTCGGAGTAAAATGAGGTGGTAATTTTTCTGAAGACAAACAACTTGCCACATCAGCAAACCATACTATTTTAATTGATATAAAAAATATATGCTCATTAGGAAAGTAATAAAAAATGGAACAATCTCACCAGGGTTGTTCAGAAGGGAGATAAAATTTTCTACTTGACTGTCCCTTTTGGGACGATCAATTATAGTGATATTGAACTCTTGCAATAATAAAAACCATTAGGTAATGATCTGAAATCACCCATAAATGACCTCACCGAATTAATGAAGGTAATACAGACTCATGTGCTAGGGTGTGCCTATGTTATTTTATGCAATAGTTCGATAAGATTGGTAAATACACAAACATTGAAATAGTAAGAGAAACACAGTAGGCAAACACATAAACACAACAAGTTTAATAAGGAGTTCACCCAATCCTCCTGGGTTACATCTCCTAGTCCAGCCTTCAGTGGTGGCCTTTCTATTGTGTCTTAAAGTAGAGTTTTACAATGATGAGCTCAATTTGAGTCTCACTTAACAGATGATGATCAATAGGATTGTACTTGGATCCCCCAAGTCTCTAGAGTACACAGACTCCCCTTACTGAATCTTGACCTCAACTAGTCTCAGTGGTATGAGTCCAATGTGGTACTCCATACCTGACATGTATACACCGAAGAGTTGTTTGAACCTCTCAGGCATTCTCTAGAGTTCACAGACTCTCGGACTCTCTCTGTCTTTATCTCCTCAATGTTGCCTTTGCTCTGTAGGTCAGCTCAACTTCTCTGTTCTCTGCAATTCACTTCTCTCTTGCCTCTCCGCTTTCTATTTCTCTCTTTTATTCTTCCTCCGTCTTACTCTCTATCCATTCGTGGCTTAAAGCCAACCTGCTCCTTTACTTTTCATTTCCACTTCCCAGCTCTCTGGATCTCTTGAATCTGTCCGCTTGAATTCCCCTGCTCTACATCATCATCACTATGTAATGCTTCACAGAGAGGTGGTCACCTGTTTCCTCACGAACTGAGTGTCAGTTCTCTTTGAACAGTTGTTATTTCCCTTGCTCTAAGATTTCCCACAAAGCTAATTCCTTTGCAAACTCATCAGTCATGCTGGACCTCAAATCTTATGTGACTCAACCTATTTCCCCATCGAATTCGGTCATCCATCAGATCATTTCTTCGTTGTTGATCTAGAGCCTCTAGATCCTATGGTCTCCATCCATATCGGGCAAGTAAGTAGCATGACCTTTACCTGTCCAATGTGAGCATTTTTATCTCTCATCCGCCGGATGTGTGTCACTCAGTGTATCGCATCGGGCAAGACTCGTTCGAACATGCTTACCACTTGAGGCTCTTCCAATATCCTGTCGGTTTTGGCGCGAGACCCGCCTTCTAACAGATTCAGTGATTTCTGTATGATTTTATGCTTTCCTCGTGACCAAGAGCTTGGGGGCTTTCCTTCTCTGAGGGGGACGCCCTACGATACATGATTAGCACTTTAGCGCTAATATCATATCAGAAACTGCCTCTATTTTTGGATTTAGCCTCCCATTTTCCAATTTGTGCTAGCACGCGGTCACCATGGGCCAATGGTTTGCGCGCTTTGACTGAGGGTCCTCGTTGTTTCGTGCTAAGCACAAATTTCCATTGTTTAGAGGTTATTTTTGATAAGCTCTACATCCATAAGACTTTGAAGTTTGACATAATTTGAAACAATCATGAAAACTTAGAGAATGTTTAAGGATCCAATTCAGACCATGACCTTCCCACTGAAAAAGCTTTTGGATCACCAAAAGTTGGTTTTCAAGCATCAACTAAGTGAGGGTATATCTATCTCACTTGTCCAATCTCTATCCACTTTGCACTGCTTGGCTTTGAACCCTTGAGTCCAATCCTGAGGTACTCAACATCTCCCCTGCACATCATCCTCACCTTCTGATCCAGAACTGTGTCTTCCTGCAATTCATTGAGATATTCAGGTAACAGATCATCAATAGAAGGCAATTGACTCTGCTCTTCAGGATCTTCAATAAATGAAGGTTCAAATAGTCTCAAGCTATCTGCATTAATGACTGAGTAGATGTGCATGTAAGCTGGTAAATCAAGGCAAAAATCATTCTCACCAATCTTCTCAAGTATCTTGAAAGGTCCATACCTTATTGGCTTTAGCTTTTTACCTTCACCTTGTATTTTGTCTTAGCTGATATATAGCTAGACTTGATCACCAACTTGGAAACTATGGTCCACGCGATGCTTGTCATGCCTTTCCTTGTATTTGGCTTGGCTCTTTTCCAGTTGTTCCTGTACTGCCTGGTGAATCTCTTGGATTTGTTCACTGAACAAGGTTGCCTTGTCCACATCACTGTGTCCATCATCTGTTATGTCTTTACCAAAGACAAAATCCAAGGGAGACCTTGGTGTGAAACCAAAATAGGTCTCAAAAGGAGATCTCTGTGTGGAAGAATGTTTTGCTCGGTTGTAAGCATGCTGCACATAACACAAATGTTCATCCCAAAGTTTGGGATGCTTGCTGCAATAGTCTCTGAGCAACTGGATCATTGTCCTGTTGACCCCTTCTGTCTAGCCATCTGTCTGTGGATGAAAGGCTATGATTTTCTTCAGTTTGGTGTCCATCAGTTCCCACAGACTCGACCAGAACTTCCCAACAAATCGGGAATCTCGATCAGATATAATGGAAGTGGGTAATCCAAAATGAACCCGTACATGCTGAAAGAACAATTTTGGAGTTTGTTCAGCTGTAATATGTTTATTAGAATGTATCAAAATACACATTTTGCTGAACCTATCCACAACAACATATAAATAGTCACGACCTTTCCTAGATTTGGGCAGTCCTCCAACAAAGTCCATGGAAACACTTTCCCAAGGATGAGAAGGAATTGGTAGCGGAGTGTACAAGCCTAGTTTTCTATTGCTAGGCTTGGTTTTAGCACACATGGTACACCCTCTTATGTATCTAGAAATTGTCTCATTCATTTTTGGCCAATAAAAAAATATTTGTAGCTATGAAACCGTTTTACTTACCCCAAAGTGACCTGATATTAGAGAAGTGTGTGCTTCTCGAATTATCTTTACTCTTTCAGTTTGTGGAATGCATAGCTTCCCACAATGATCAAGAGTTGGTCCTTAATATGATAATTCAATTCTTCTACTCGTTTTCCTTGACTTAAAGTTGCATATACATCTTTAAAATATATATCTTGAGCATATTGTTCAATGTAGGTCTCATGCAATATTGAATTATGCTTAAGTATAGTAGATGCATTTATGATTGGTCTAGATAACATATCTTCAACTTTATTGTGTATGCCCTTTTTATCTCTGATGACTAAATGAAATTGTTGTAGAAAACCCATCCATCTATAGTGTCTTGATTGCGGCAACTTAGTTTGTGAGTGTAGATATTGAAGTAGTTGATGATCAGTATGTATAACTATCTCTTTTCCCATTAAGTAATGTTTCCACTTTTTCACACTCTGTACTAATGCATACAATTCTTTATCATATGTGGGATATTTAACTACTGCAGAATTAAATGTCTCAAAATGATAAGATATGGGTTTACCGTGTTGTATCAACACTGCTCCCATGGCATAGTCACTGGCATCCGTTTGTATCTAAAATGGTCTTTGAAGATCGGGGAGTGCTAGTACTGGTGTTGTACTAATCTTTTCTTTCAAGGTGTTAAATGCTTTCTGCTATTTGCCTCCCCACTGAAAAACCTTGTTGAATCCTATTAAAGCATGTAAGGGAGCTCCAATTAAGGAAAAGTTAGAAATGAACTTTCTCCAATATTGTGATGCTCCTAAGAAGCTTCTAACTTCTGTAGCAAATTTGGGTTTAGGCCAGTTTATAATGACTGCAACCTTATAGGGATCTATCTTCATTTCACCACCGCCTACTACATGTTCTAAATAATTCAAAGATGTTTTGCCAAATTCACATTTTGAGAGTTTAACATAAATTTTTTCTCTTTTCAAAACATCCAGTGTCTGCTTAACATGCTTTAAATGTTCTTCCCAAGTTTTGATAAATATAAGAATGTCATCCAGATATACAATAAAAAAATCATCAAGAAAAGGTCTGAGTACATCATTCATTATTCTCATGAAATTAGCAAGAGCATTAGTTAAGCCAAAAGGCATAACCAGCCACTCATACAATCCCTACTCTGTTTTGAAAGCAGTCTTCCATGCATCTTGTTCTGCAACTCTGACCTGATGATAACCACTATGCAAGTCTAACTTGGAAAAATAAACAACTTCCTTTAACTGATATAATAGATCATCTATGCGAGGAAGAGGATAACGATTTTTTATCGTTATCTTATTTAGTGCTCGGTAATCAATGCACATTCTCCATGAGCCATATTTATTTTTCACCAAAATAATTGGAGACCCACATGGTGATGTGCTAGGTCTAATGAACCCCTTCTCGAGCAACTCCTGCACCTGCTTCTTGATTTCTACATTCTCTAAACCAGACAACCTTTTATACCTATGGTTGCAATGGTTATTTCATATCCTGAGTCTGACCCCAAATCTTTTTGAATAGTTGTAGTGGTCTTCTTCTTCTTTCCCTCGAACTTCTTAAGTCTCAGCCCCGGATGCAGAATCCAACAGTGCTCATCATCATGCCCATCGTTCTTACAGTGAGTGCACGAAGACTTGCTTTTCTTTGCAGTGTTGGCCTTCCTCTCTTTCCATTTCTATTTTCTTTTCTCCTTATTCTTGCTTGCAGTGGGTTTGGATGATTCCCCAACTTCTGGGTTCCCATTCTTTCATCTAGCTTCTAGATGCGTAGCTTGAACAAATACCTCATCTATACTAGTTGGATTAAACATGAGGATAGTGTGCTTCATGTAGCTGTGTAGACCACCTATGTACTTCAACAGAGTCTCAAGTGAGTCTAAATAAATTCCTAGAATCAAAGCTCTTTTTCTAAATTCTTGGGTGTAATGTTGTACACTTTGCCCTTTCAATTGGCGAAGAGTTTTCCAACTCATCATGGTTTGCTGCATGTAAGCTAGTGATAGAACTGCTTTTTGATTGCAGAAACAAATTCACTCCAGACAGAAAGAATCTTACAATGTTTCTTCATGTCAGCTTGTGTCCTACCTTCCAACCATACCAAGGTAGTGCCTCCGAGGCGTAGGCTGGCCAGCTGAATCTTACTCTTGTCTGAGTAAATACTCTGCACTCTGCAATAAACATCAATCTGCCTAATCCAATTATCCAACTTCTTTGCATTCAACTCTCCATCATTTATTGGTAAATCAAATTTAACATCTAATTTAATCAAAGACGTCTTCTTTTTATGTTTAGGGCTATTAGGTGGTGTGAGAAAGTTTTCTTCCTTCCCCTTGCCTTTTGAGTGGTCATGGAGGAGAGATTCTCCTTCTCCTTTATCTTTGGAGTGTGATGCATCTGCATCTTTACCTTTCTTAAACTCCCTATACATTTCCTCTACCATGGACCTCATGGCCAGGAAACTATCTATAAATTGGGGGTCTGGTCCCAAGGGACTTTCTTCTTCTCACATTGTCCTCTTAGAATAGACTCTTCCAATTTCTAGGTTAGTTTCAGCCAATTCTCCTTCTCCTAATTTAAGCTTTGATCTAGTTAACATTCAACAACAAAATCCAGCACAAGCTTGTCTAACCTTAACAACCTAAGAGCTCTGATACCACTTGATCTGAAATTACCCGTAAATGACCTCAACGAATTAATGAAGGTATTACAGACTCATGTGCTGGGGTGTGCCTATGTTATTTTATGCAACAGATCAATAAGATTGCAAAATACACAGACACTAAAATAGTAAGAGAAACATAGTAAGCAAACACATAAACACAACAAGTTTAATAACGAGCTCACCCAATCCTCCTGGGCTATGTCTCTTGGTCCAGCCTTCAGTGGTGGCCTTTCTATTATGTCTTAAAGAAGAGTTTTACAATGATGAGCTCAATTCGAGTCTCACTTAACAGATGATGATCAGTAGGATTGTACTTGGATCCCCCAAGTCTCTAGAGTACACAGACTCCCCTTACTGAATCTCAACCTCAACTGGTCTCAGTGGTATGAGTCCAATGTGGTACTCCATACCTGACATGTATACATCGAAGAGTTGCTTGAACCTATCAAGCCTTCTCTGGAGTTCACTGACTCTCGGACTCTCTCTGTCTCTATCTGCTCGATGTTTCCTTTTCTCTGTAGGTCAGCTCGGCTTCTCTGTTCTCTGCAATTCACTTCTCTCTTGCCTCTCGGCTTTCTGTTTCTCTCTTTTCTGCCTTCTCCGTCTTATTCTCTGTCTGTTCGTGGCTTAAAGCCAATATGCTCCCTGACTGTTTGTTTCCACTTCTCAGCTCTCTGGATCTCCTGCCTCTGTCCGCTTGAATTCCCCTGCTCTGCGTCATCATCACTGTGTAACGCTTCACACAGAGGTGGCCACCTGTTTCCTCATGAACTAAGTGTCAGTTCTCTTTGAACAGTCGTTATTTCTGTTGCTCCAAGATTGCCCACGAAATTGATTCCTTTGCCAACTCATCGGTCATGCCGAACCTCTAATCTTATGTGACTCAGCCTATTTCCCCATTGAATTTGGTAATCCATCAAATCATTTCTCCACCATTGATCTGGAGCTTCCAGATCCTACGGTCTCCATCCATATCGGGCAAGTAAGTAGCAATTACCTTTACCCGTTCGATGTGAGCGGTTTTCTCTAACATCTACCAGATGTGTGTCACCCAATGTATGGCATCGGGCAGGACTCGGTCTAACCCGCTTACCACTTGAGGCCCTTCCGATATCCTGCCAGTTTTGATGCGGGACCTGCCTTTTGACGGAATTGGCGATTTCTGTACAGTTTTATGCTTTCCTTGTGACCGAGTGCTTGGGGGCTTTCCTTCTCTAAGGGGGATGCCCTGTGATACGTGATTAGCGCTTTTAGTGCTAATCGCATATTAGAAATTGCCTCCGTTTTTGGATTTGACCTCCCGTTTGTCAATTTGTGCCAGCGCGTGGTCACCATGGGTCAACGGTCTACGCGCTTTGACCGAGAGTCCTCGTTGTTTTGTGCTGACCACAAATTTCCATTGTTTAGAGGTTATTTCTGATAAGCTCGACATCCATAAGACTTTGAAGTTTGACATAATTTGAAACAGTCATGAAAACTTAGAGAATGTTTAAGGATCCAATTCGGACCAAGTAATCCTAATATTAGTAATATTTGTATTCATTAAATAGTTAATAGAAGAATGATCCTTATGGAAAAGAATTCATAATCGGTAACATAATTTCGGAACTTGTTTATTGCATTCACAACTGCTAACATCTCTTTTTTAGCAATAGTATAATTGAGTTGAGAAGGGGTTATATTTTTACTAATAAAGTGAATGGAATAGGTCCTAAGATATTTTTTTGACCTAATGATTCCCCTACTATAGTATCAAATGCATCTATAGAGATATGAAATGGTAAAGACCAATGAGGTCCTCTTAAAGTTGGTGTTGTGGATAATTTTTCTTTGATAGTTTCAAGATAAATTTGACAATTGGCATTCCAATAAAACTCTATGTATTTAGAAAGTAGTTTAAACATGGGCATGGATATCTTACTAAAATTTTCGATGAATCTATGATAATACCCTCCACAACCTATAAGACTCCAAACTTGTTGTTGACTTGGAAAAGTAACAATAATTTCAATTTTACCCGAATCTATAGTCATTTATGAAATAGATACGTGATGTCCCAAAACAATTCCTTCTATTAATAACATGTAACATTTCTCATTTCTAGGGGCCAAATTCGTTTCTATACATATTTTCAGAACCTTTCCAAGATTGATTAAGGACTCTTCAAGAGTATCACCATATACAGAAAAGTCATCCATGTAAATTCCAAGACATTCATGAATTAAATAAAAAAATATGGCCATAATTTCTCTTTGAAATGTGGTGAGTATGTTACATAGAACAAGGGGTAATACCTTATAGGAATATGTTCCCCAAGGACATGTGAAGGTAGTTTTGTCCTAGTATTATAATGATTTTTTTATTATTATAGCAAATAGATCCACTTAGAAAGAAAAAAAATTCTTCCCAACTAAGGTATTGTTGTAGCCACTGCAACAACCCCCAAAATTTTGGAGCCCCCTGACTAAACTTCTATCCTACGGATACACCTTAAATCAGTTTTCGCATCCTAGTAGCAGGAAAAGTTCCCTTGAGCCCCTTAGAAAAGTCTATATTTGCAATCTCTAAAGTTCCAATATAACAAAAAATAGGTCATAAAAATAACATTTACTTAAGGTGAAAAAATCATGCACCATGACCCCCTTTTTCCCAAAGCACACTCTGATTAGACTAAGTTTCCAGGTCGCACCGTATTCACATATCTGGCCACCAACCTTGCAATCCTTCTTATCTCGTGACTTTGTGACCTTCAGTTTTGAGGTTGTCAAGTCATGCCATAGTTACATATATGGCCTCCAACTTTGCGACCCCTCCTACCTTGTGACTCTGTGACCTCCAACATTGAAGTCACATGGTTGCTATGTTGTAAGACACACGCACACTAAATTTGCGACCTGAACTAACATGCAAACTCTCTGAGACCCGCATGTGCAACCAATTTTTTAAAACTTTCCCTCACCCATAGCTCATTTATTCAGCTGATCAGAGCACTTGAACGATAGAGAGACTTGGAGACTAAGAAAGTGTCAGAACCCTCTCCAATTTGGTGTCTCTTCCTCTTCCTTTGCAATCATTTCTCTTTCTCTAGCCTTCAACCATGCATATTCCCTTCTGGTAGGGTTTATCTTCCCCTTTGAGCCATTTTTAAACTCATTTCACCCCAAAACCCTCCAGACTTGATATCTTTACATTTAGTACCCCATCTCTCGGGAACTAAGTCTAAGTTGAAGCTCATCTCCCTTGCTCTTAGCCTCTTATGATTTCTAGGGGCTAGTAAAATCAAATTTTGCATTTCAAGCCACAAAATTTCCCCCAAGCCATTAAGAGATCCAAATCACATCCCAAAAGTCACGGCAGGAAAAATCCCACGACCTCGTGACCTACCAAAACATTCGACCTTGCTACACTCACTACTTTGTGATATAGCGACCTCCAGTCACTAAGTTGCTAGTTTGATAGTCTCATCCTTTGTGACCACTTATTTTGTGCGACCTAGCAACCCTCTTCTAAGCTAAAGCCAGGGCCAATACTGCTTATCTTATTCCCCATGTTTCGAAGCTTGGTTTATGGTATCCCTTTTGATTAATATTATTTATGCCATCACTCTCATCTTGGGGCTATTTGTTTGAAATTCCAGGTGATGTAGATCTCGACTATATATCAATAACATATTTCTCTAGAGAGATGACACCTCCAGTGGTCAAGTCCTCCCACAAGAGTGCCGAGAGAAGTGTTCAAGAAGTTCTAGAGGGACCAATTCCACCAATTTATTGTGACATGACATGTAACATCAATAATACCACCAAATTCTCATGCTTTGATATATATTCTAAGTTCTCTAAGAAAAAAAATTCCCCAAGGCCAGGAGGATTTCAGGGTATACATTAATATCAATAAGTTTTGGCATTACAAAGTGGCCACACATCCACTTGTCCTCCCATGTGCAGAGACCATTGACTGGATATTGTAGAATACTGATAAAGAGCGATGGGTAATAAGGATCCACACAGGTGAAGCTTTTGTTGTATTTTCTTCCATAGACATTGTCGCCTAATACAATCTACCAGAGAAAGAGGATAACTTCAATACTAGGTGGATTTCATATTTCCCAGTGGAAACTAAAGACATCCTAAAATCATTATGGCAATATCCCTCCATGTTCTTGATTAAGGCAGATCAATTTTATAGAACGGGGGGGGCTCATAAAGGTTTATCATCTTATGGAAACAATGATGAACTGATTGTATGGTTGGATGAATATCGATACCTTTATGGGGCCTTGGGTACCCATAATGTACACTATTGCTACCAGGGGTACTATTTTCAATTGGGGGAGCACTTTTTCTTCATCTCTGAAGACCAATATACAAGTAGAAAAGAACCCAGAGGGGAACCAACCATATAAATTATATATGGCATCATACCTTTTGGATGCAATGTGTGCAAGATGCCATTTTGATTGATGGAGATACAACTGGACCCCTAAGGTGTTGGATGTCGTGCATATTTATTAGAAAATATTTTGGGACCCATTCTATAATGATATGATTGAAACAACCTTTAAGTCATTCATCGCTCCTTTGTACCAATTACTCTTTGGGGAGGAGGCCCCTTTTATGTGGGCTGAAGAAATGATCATTAGAGTGGAAGACTAGTTTCCTATTCAAGAGGGAACATTTATCAAAGTTTTTGGCTCATACAAGGTGTTTCATGCTCTCCCTAGGTTTGTAACAGATAAGCTGCTACTACAAGAAGTCTACTACCAAATAAGCAAAGGTTTCTCTAAAAAACTGCACCAAGGAAATAAATATCTTGTCCCACCTTCCTTTTCACTACTGGGCCTACACCATCGAGAGTTGTAAGGAAGATGAAACAGAAGTCGAAGAGATGAAGGGATTCTACTTTGTGAACTTGAGTCACCATAGGTATGATCCAAAGAGGATTGTGACAATACGCTACAAAAAAGAATGGTTTAATTGGTCATATGCGCACATCAAACATTTCCATGAGGAAAAATTTAGGAATTGGGATAATGTTGCTAGAGAAATAGGGCCAAGCAAGAAACAAGAAAAAGACGATGAGGAGCCCAAGTAGTCATAAGAGAACATAATATTGCAAGCTAGGACAACACTGTAAAAATGAAGAAAGAGAAAAAAAGACAGGGAGAAAATAGAAAAATCATAAAGGCGATGAACCAAAATACCATTTAGATGAGAAAAAAGAAGATGAAGATAATTAAAACCCATAGGAATAAATGCAACCCTTGTCAAGAAGAAGAAATAATTGAGGAGGAAAAGAGAAGAAGAGCTGAAGTAGTTGTATAAATTAGGAGACCATTAACCTGAGGATATCTAGAAATAGTAATAGGAAGAAGATAAGAAGAGAAGGTAGTAAGAGGAAGAACAATTAAATAAATAAAAATAATAATGAAGGGCATGCAAAGCATAATAGAAAATGAATCAAGAGGAAGAAGCAATTAAGAAAGGAAAGAAAAGGAGGAGCGAGAGAGGAAACAAAGGAAGGAAGAAGAGCTAAAGAGAAAAAATGAAAATGAAGAGAGAGAGAAGAAAAGGATTCAAGAAGAGAAAAAGAGGAAATCTGAGGAAGATAGCAGGAAGCAGGAAGGAGAGGAAATGAAGAAGCAACAAGAATAGCTCAACAATAAAGCTAAGCTTGATCACCAACAACAACATCAAAACCAAGAGCTCGATATGCAAGTTGATCTTCATCCATCCACCTCCATTACTTGTGGAAACCACGACTCAAAGAATTGGGCATTCTAGATGAGGCATAGGACAAGGTACTAGACCTCACTAGACTAACTTTCGACCAGGTCAAGTATAAAATCATGAAAGAAAGAAGGAAATGCCATGCTAGGAAACCTGCAGAACCACTATATGTGACCATAGAAAAGGATATTTTCCTAGATTCCACTATGAATCCCAAGATGATCATGTCACATAGAACCACCTTTGTAACTGTGATTGAGCTAAACATGAGGATGATAAATAAATAGATTGTAAATCTCTAGGGAAATCTCTACGCTTCTTAGCAAAGAGTTGCCAAATTAGAAGAAGATAGAAGTTGGTTGTAGGAGGATAATAAATTCCTATGCCTATTCCACTCAAGCATGAAGGAGTTACAAGCATCCATCAGAGAAGAGGTAGCAACTATGGAAGAAGCCATGGTTGTAGTCTATGAAGAGATGTTAAAGCTGCATCAAACTGTATCACCTTTCCCGATCATACAAGATGATACTAAGGAGAAAAAAACCATGCTAAAACAAGATACCATGGTTATTAACAACATGCATGAGTGGACTAATAGATATCCAAGGGCACCGACAACTCTCCCCACAAAAGATTGGATAACCACCCAAAATTACAAGGTCCAGGTTCACATCAAGATCTAATCATAGGATAAGATTGCAAAGGATGTAGACAATGTCATTGACTCATACAATCATTTTTTAAGTGGGATGGAATATGTAATTGAAGTACATAATGTCCCCTCCATCAGGGTAGTCGGGGAAATGAGGACGCAAGAAGAATTCCTACTTGAAATTCAGGCATTTCTCAATTCTTTGAGATAGTATTCCACTATGGAGAACTTGCAGGTGACGAAGGAGACCATTACTCAATATGTAATAGAACCAGTGAGGATATACACTAAGATGGTAACTTTGTCAAATGAGATCAAGGTGAAGAAGAGAACTCTAAAACTGGATGCCCTTGAGTACCTTCAAAGACACGATGAAGAGCAACAAAAATTGGTTGAAGTAGTTCTTGAGTACAAGATTTGGTGCACATATCTTGTAGAGAAATTGCATGTGGATGTTATTGAATTATCTATTATTAAATTATTAAAATAAGACCATGTTATGTTTATGCATAATAAAAAAGAGACTTAGATAGAGTAGAGTCTAGTAGGAATATGAAAGGTCATGAGGTAGTTCAAGAGTCACGGGAAAACCAAGAGTCATCCTCGTTTCTATAAATATACCCTCATGGAATATTGTAAGGGAATTTTAGTTTTGAACTCATTTTTTGTGCATATTTTTTGGAGAAATGAGGATCTTCTAGTGAATACAAGGAGTAATTGTCTATTTATAGTTATGGATTTGATGGAGATCTCGTATAATGGTGCCATGGATATTTTCAGCTTAATGGATTAAAATTTCTTATGAGATTGTGGGTACTGTCTCTTCATGTATCTTCATGTGTGTGGGATTTCTCTTGTAATGAATGGATGGTATATGATATGCTGACCTTATGCTTATGTTAGTAAACTGTTTTGTTGACATTGGAATTGTATCACTATGGATTATGTGGCGCTCATTTATAGTTTCAATGTTTAACAATCATGAATTGATTCACGATTTCTAAATTTATCTCTTATGTATGGGTGGGTCTTATTTGGAGTCTTTCTAACAATTCTTTTCTTAGGATCCATGCTTTGAAGTTATGTTCTTGCTATTCATGATATATATTCTATTAGATGTTCATCAATTATTTACTTGCATTTGTTGAAGCTCCATTTGTTCTATCTTACGTGGCACTCTCTTTTTCCGGGCCTACATATTGGGTGGGACTCCTAAACCAAATGATGTAGAGCCTTATTTGGGTTCTTCATTGGGGAGGTCCCTTGCTATTGACACTCCATTCCAGCCCATCAACACATTTTGGCACCAGAAGGAGGGGCACATGATGGTTGGCACTAACACCCATCCTCACCTTGAAACCTCCCAACAAGCTAGTAATCAACCTCATCCTGCTTCCCCCACGTTACCTCTTCATCTCATTTTTGGTCTACCTTTCAGTGACCTTCACTTAGGCAACCCTCAACCTCCTCCACTCAAGGATGCTCCGATTGAAGAGGATGCTCCTCTCTATGAAGTCACGTACGAGCACTCCTCTCTATGAAGTATTATATGAGAAAATATGGTCTTTAAACCCCATTACTCAAAAATTATCTAAGGGTCACAAGTGTATTTCTACTACAAGCTCCCTTTCTAACCTATGCACTTCTAAATCTCACCATACTCATAAAGGCATCTTGGTAAATTAAATACCGCATTTGATTGGTATGATTTTGGATGATTATGCAGATGTTGTTGAAAGACTTTCAATTGAAGGATTGGAGAGTCCCCTAAGATCTGAGAGAGAAGGGACTAAAAGCACGATTACATGAGGTGAAAACTAACCGCGGGAGGAGAATACATGAGGTGACAACCAATTGTAGGAAGATAATGAAGGAGGTCACAACCATCTACTTCAAGGGGCAACCAAGGTGGTTCAAAGAAAAAGGGGTGAATATGACATTAGGAATCAAGTCAATTCGCACAATGTCGATGCCCCTCGCAATGAGAGGAAATTTATATGCTCGAGGAATTGAGGAAACCTTGGAAACATGAGGAACTTTAAGGATCTAGGACATCCAAGGTTCCTTAGGGGTAATGGAGGGGAACTGCCTCATCCTAGTGAAGGATCTAGGTATGGCACTGAAAGTGATATAGAAGGTAATGCTAACCGAATAATATTTCCATCACCGAGAGCTAACTCTCAATAACGTTTAGCCTAGATGGATGAGTCTCCTTTGGGTTCCTGAGGTTCACTTCATGACATGCCTTGATTCCATGAGAAACATCTTCTAAAATTTGACCCTAAGAAAGGAACCACCACTGGAGACCATATCAATAATTTTTAGCTCACCTTGAAAATGATGAAGGTGCAACATGATGATGTCACTTGTAGGATTTTTCCTTACACTTCAGAGAATAAAATAGCCACATGGTTTAACTCCTTTCCAGTGGCTTCCATATGTAATTCAATTGAGTTCCAAAGACCTTACTTGAATTTTTTTTTTTTAAGATAAGACACCATCCATGATCCTTACTGAATAAAGCACATTGAAGTGCCATAAGAGAGAAAAGGTTTAAGATTTTAACCAACGATTCACAACCATTTTGAACAAGTTCCCAATGTATGTGGTTCTTGATGATTCAATCACTATCGATTATTATACTAAGGCTCTACCACATGATATCGTTGTGTTTGTGAAGCAAGAGGTGAAGGCTACTCCGGTTAAAAACTTTGTAGAAGCTTTCAATGTAGAAAAGGATCTCCTTTCCATAGGATCACTTTAGCATGACACCTAGGAAGAGTCGAAGTCAACTTGTGAGAAAACCCAAGCCTCAACTAGTAAGTCTAGTGATAAGGATAATGATTCTTTTTTATTTTGAGGCTCTATCCAATTCACTGAAGCAATTAACTAATGAAATTTCTAAGTTGAAAATGAAAACTAGTGAGTGTTCATCAGGCGGTAAGTTTTCTAAGCCTTTCTTTAGAAGGAACAACAATCTCCCTGGAAAGTTAGCTCAGAGCTCCAATGAAAATTTGAACGTAAATGAACTTGGTATGGATAATTAATGCACCTTTCATCAAGTCACCCTTTCAGAAAATGTGTGTCTACAATGGATACATAATATGACTATTGTGGCTACCAAGGTGCTTTAGTATCAGACAATTGGTGATGGGGATCAGGAATTTAAGGATGCTAAAGAGGAAATTGTTCCCCCGATGATAATGTTGGTTCTGCTATATTAGTTTTTGAGGTTACCCAAGGATGTGATGTTTAATCTATCCAAGAAGCCCATGTAGGAGACACCCCTCCCCCTAAGGCACCGAAGATGTATAACTTAATGAATAAAGGGCCAGCAGTAGATCCCACATTGGAGGAAAAGAAGAAAGCATTGTTAAGAAGAATCTTACCCTCGAAAAATTCAACCTACCCTTCAACCTCTGCTCCCAAAATTCCTTCTAACCAAACCTTGAAAGGTACTTCAGTAAGTGGTAAAGGTAACTCCTGAAATTTCAAAACCTTGGCTAAATCTATGCAATCCCATTCTACTCCTCAAGCATCCAAAGAAGAAACAATGTCTTCAGATATGAGATACAACATCATGGAAGATATGAAGAACATGAGTGAAAACATTTTTCCCTATGAACTTACTAAGATAGTTAGTTATCGAGAGTTAATTATTAAATATTTTTTTGCCATGCCTTCTATTAGTCATTCTACCTCATCCTCAAATAATATCTCACCTGGCTAGTCCAAAGCTTCGGTTAACCTACAATCCATTTTCAATACCGCAAATGCAAACTCAAGAGACTTAACTCCCCCTTTTCTTTCGACTTTCGATATCTTTAACTATAATGTACACAATTTTCTTGTTGATTACGGTGCATCTAATAACGTCATGCGTTTGTCTATTTGCAAGAAATTGAACATCCAACCTAAAAATATAGATGTTAAAATCATTCAATTGGATAGGTCTCAAGTCCCTGCAGTGGGAGAACTGAACATTGTGTTAATTAGATTGTCTTGCGATTATAGAGTGCATTGATGCATTGACATAGTGGTCATTGACATACCCAAAGTGTATGGGATATTTCTTAGTAGAGATTGGTAGAGCAAGTTGCATGTGTACTTTGAAATTGATTGGTCCCATCTTTGGCTTCCCTACAAAGGCAAGAATAACTGGATAAGAGGAAACAACGATCCCTATATGAAGCATATGATCACTAGCTATAAGATCCAAATGAACCAATTAGTTTCACTAAGGAAGAGAAGGGATTTTTATATATGAGAATTGGGTACTATGAAGCTATGCCATCATCTATCCCACCTCACACGTAGTTGGAACTCCTTCCTTACCCTTGGAAATTTTCTAATTAATCTTGTACAATAGATGTAAATACTTTTAATGTAGATGTAATTAGTAATGAAATTTGTACTTTATATTATGATAGGTCTAAGGATGGCTGTATTCTAATGGACCCACAAAAAAACAAAATTTTAATTTCTTGTAGGTTATAATTTTAGTGCACTAGAAACACTGCAGAGTATGAGGCGCTAATGATTGGAATAAAAAAGGCTATTGATCTCAAAGTTGAATGTTTGAAGGTGATTGGTGATTCCAAAATTATCACAAGGTAGTTATGAAATACTATTCATTGTCTATCACCATATTTGAGAAACCATCAACAAGAGGTATGGTACCTGATTTCTTCTTTTAAGGATTTTGGTATTAAATCTATCAACAGATTCAATAATGCTACTGTTGATACTCTAGCTAATGCTGCAACTAGGTTTACATCTTTCAGAGATGGTTTTTCTTTTGAGATTATTTATAAACCTAATGTTCTAAATAATGTAACTAATCTCCATATTTTCAATGATGATCAACAGATACTCGATTTCATGACTAACTCTAATGTGTTCAAATATATGACAATAGATGAAGAAGATCACAATAGAAACTTACAAGAAGAGGTTGATGAACGCAAGGGAAACCCCATGCCCAAAGGTGTTGTTATGCTAGAGAAGTTATTTGATCTACAAAACCATTTTTAGGGACCCCCAGATACTAAGACTCAGAGTTCTAAGTTGTCACATGAGAAAATCAATCTTGGAACAAAAGTTGACCCAAAGTTCATCAATTTGGGCGTTGGTTGTTCACAGGATGAAATACAAGCATTCATATGCCTGTTCAAGAAATATCGGGATGTGTTTACCTAGATGTATGATGAGATTAATATGTATGATACCCAGATCATCCAGCATGTCATACCTATAAAGGGCATGGTCAATCCATTCCAGCAGAAGCTAAGGAAAGTGACCCAACATTGGAAACCCTTATTCAAAAAAAGTTGAAAAAGATGTTGGATGCACACATTATTTTTAGAGTTAGGCACTCCACTTGGGTCCCAAATTTGTCTCATGTATGGAAGAAGTCTGGTGAGATCTGATTATGTTTCGATTTCAAAAATCTAAACCAGGCTTTAGATAAATATAATTATCTTGTCCCCTGTATGGAGAAAATTATTCAAACAATATCTGGATCTGAAATGTTCTCCTTGCTCGATAGCTTCTTTGGGTACAACCAGGTTCTGGTAGCTGAATGAGATCATTTGAAGACAAATTTTATAACTAAGTGGGGATCATTCACCTTTTTAGCATGACCTTTTGCATTATTAATGTTGTTGGAAAATTGGTGGTATATGGATGGATGTGTTTGTGTTGTCATTGATGTCAACAAGGGTCAGCATGATGATTGATGTCAACCAGGATGATTGGGTGTTCAATAGGAATCCCATGGTTGTGGGAGTGCTTTGTAGAAAATCATCATAGTAGTAGGCTTACTAGAAAATCCATAAAATGTTGAATACAATGATGGACCAATGGTAGATGTAGGCTTCATGTATAGAACCATCATATTAATAGGATTACTGAATAAGCCATAAAATGATGACTATGGTGGTTGGGAGTTCAAATTTCCAAGCACAAGAAGAAGAGTCAAGGAGCAAAGTGTGAAAGATATTTTGTAGCCATCTCAGAGGTAGAAGACATAAAACCTAGTCAATTGGAAATTTCTCTAGAAGAGCTTTCCAATGGTAAGTGGAAGTCCAAAAATGAACTCTTGGATCAAAAGATATGGTCTATCGAAGTCTAGGGAATTGAAGCCTTAAGAACGATGAAATATCGGAGATCGGACCCCATAGAGACCTGATATCGGAACCACACAGACTAGCATATCAAGATATCGTAGCATCAAAGCAGGAGGCATATTGGATATCAACATATCGGATCTGGTTTCATATCGGATATCAGGATATCGGAGTAGGTGGCATATCAAATATCGGAATATTGGAACTTCTTTAGAGAGGAACTTTTAGAAGTTATGATATCTAGCAGAGCCGCCAGTGCTAAAAGCATTGAGGAATTCTGAGCAAGTCAATTAAGGAGTTATTTACAAGTCAAGGGTGATCGAGACTCTTTCCCTCTCCTCCTGTAGGACACATGGTGACATGCTAGTGGGCTTGAGAAAGTGGAGCAGCTAGTGAAGTCAACATATCAGAGGAGAGCCATATCGTAACTCTTGTGAAAATATTGGCTAAAGAAGGTTCCAATGAAGTGTGTTATGATGTTGGTTAGATTTACAGTCACGATAACTCCAAAGAAAACAACAACAAAGAAGATTTATCAAAGAAATATATACTTCCGGAAGGAAAAATAGGTCTTAACACCTAAGAATAAGCCCTTGGTCACAACCCTCAGTCCTATGATAAGGAAAACACATAGGGTGCTAAGCGCTAAGAGAGCCAAGGATATCAATAGTGAAAATATCATAACATTTCAATTGTGAAAGTTACGATACAAAGGGTGGTCCGATATAGGGATAAGCCAATGGTCACGATTCTTGGTCCCATGTCAAAGAAAATTCCAAAGGAGGCAAGGACCTAGGGATCCTAGGATATTGGAGAATGCAATATCATTACTTTCCTCCTATGTAAGTTATGATATGTTGTGTTCTGATGAGTAAAGTACAACGATTTAAAGGATGTATGGGTTGATAGCTGGAAAATTGAATGGAGGAATGAAGGAGTTCGCCATTGAAATTAACTAGACTTGTAGAAGACTTTGAGGCAAGGAAACCAGGATGAAATTTCTGGCAGAGACGAATTTGGGTGAGTGAAGGAAGTAATCGGCTACTTTGCGTACATGTTTGGTTGTATTAAGTGAGACAAATTGGTCATCTTAATGAAAGATCAAGCTTTGTGGAGCGATAAATGTGAAGTGTTGTCTCAGAGGAGTGTGCAGGTTGCATGAGCAGTAATTTATTAGTGTGGAGCTCTACGCAGTTAGACAATAAAGAACTCCAAGGTTCATCTTTGATTTAATACTGTGACAAGAAACTACCAGGAGATGCAACAATGGCAGGGGAAGCTATGCCGAAGAACATTTGGGCAGTTAGAGTACTAACAACAGAGGTAACCTTGCAGAGAGTGCCTCTGTGAAACAAAACCAATGTTTGCAATTGAGAAAATGGGGTAGTTGAGCATAATTTTGAGAGAGCTGAGGAGTGAGAGGAGTGACTAGACATAGAGAGACCTAAGAACTGAGAGAAAACAGAGTGAATCTATAGCAAGAGAAGTGGGTGTGTTGTGAGGAGAACAAGAAGGGAAGTGCCGAAGAAAAGGCATCAAAGTGATTGTTGTGAAAAGAACAGTGCGAGCTGAACACAGGTAGTTGTAGCAGAAAGCCCGTCAGTGAGAGGGAAAAGTGTTGAGGAGTATTGTTGTGTGTAGTGAATAAAGAAACCAAAGGAAATCTATGCAACAATAGAAGACAAAGAGAACAGGTTGAGCCTACAATCAACCATTTTGGTATTTTACTTATAATGTAGATGCCTCTATTTTCAATTTGAAAATTGTATCAAATAGTAGAACTGTGGCAAGCGTAGGTTTTTTGCCTACATTAAGAAGAGGTCGGTGCCTCTTGTCAAATTGGTGCTTGCTAACCAAAGGAGGTCAGTGCCTCTTGGCAAGTTGGTGCTTTCTAACCAAAGGGGGTCGGTGCCTCCTGTGAGTGGGTGATAAAAAGAAAATAGATGTAATTAAGTAGGTGTTTAATTTACATCATAAACAAACAAAAAATTTGGTGGTTTTTTCCCTCTCCGTTTCCATGTGAAAATATTGTGTCAAATGTGTTTGTTGCTCATGTGTTTGGTTGTATAAACATGAATGCTTAACCTTGTTTCTCATCTCGTTTATGAATGAATTCTCTCAAAAAGTAATAATATATAAAAAAAAGGGCTCTAATATTTTTAAGAAAAGGTTTGAAGAATCTCACTATTACTGATTCACTCCCCCTCTCCTTTGAGTAATTCCTTATTCCAACACTTGGTATCATAGCGAGGTTCCTTCAGGAACACTCTAATCACTGGAAGGTATATATATAAGGAATTATGTCTAGGAAAGAGAGTCAAGAGTGTTAGAAAATTATATATTACGGAGCAATGGAACACATAAATCTTGCAGAAATATAAACACAGAAAACGCACAAAAGAGGAGAGACACAGATATACGTGGTTCACCCAGTTTGGGCTACGTCCACCCCGAACAGCCAGTCCTTCCTTTCTACTATCCAGCAAAATGAAGAGACACAACCTACAACAAATCCGCTGTAATATCCTCTGTTTTCTCTCACAGTCTTACCTCTCTGTTTCTCGCTCACAGAATACACATCTATTTCACAGCCTCAAATACAATACCCTCACACAAAGAGAGGGGTTGCCTTCTAGGGCAAAAAACCCTAAACTAAACATAGTTCTACCGTCAGATCATCCGCCTAATGAACGGCCCAGATTGACTAGAAATTACTATAATTTTACAAGGCAATTTTACATTTGTTTTTAGCTTCGGGGGCGCTGCCCCCGAGCCCCTGCCGGGGGACCGTTGGCCCCCGGACCCCCTAGCCGGGGGGATCGCCCCCCCCGACCCCCGCGGGGGGGACAAGTCCCCCCCGCACCCCCCCGCGTGGAGGGGTGTACAAACTTCCTGGGGTATACATCCAGCTGAAACAAACACCTCTGAAGAATCATGCTCCACACACAACAAAGAGGCTTACTGTTACAGGGAAAAGTGTCTACACGGAACTGCTTATCCCACTAAGGTGTGGTAGCTACCTTAGAAACAAACAAAGTAAAGCTACTTTCATTTTTCCTTTATGAAATATAGATGAGAGAAGAACAAAGAACACCAACCTCTGTCTTGCGCTAATCTCCTAGTTCGATTCCTCTCTCTCTTGAAACAAGCTTCCCCCCCTGCAACCCCCCGCGTGGAGGGGTGTACAAACTTCCTGGGGTATACATTCGGCTGAAACAAAGACCTCTGAACAATCATGCTCCACACACAACACATCCCACTTGGAGAATGGTTGTAGAAACTCCACCACTGCTTCATTTGCTGGACAATGACTCCTCTTTGGACCTGGCTGTTTCTCATCTTCATCGTCATCCTTGAAGACCAATTGAAACTGAGCATATTCTCAGTTTCTCCCTGGTTACAACTTTTGTTAGCATATCTACAGGATTCTAGCTAGTGTGTATCTTTTCCAGCTTCAACTCTCCATCTTCCAGCACTGATCGTATGAAATGGTACTTGAGCTGTATGTGTTTAGTCCTAGAATGAAATGCTGAGTTCTTTGCAAGATGAATGGCACTTTGACTATCACTGTATAACATGCCCATATCATGCTCCTTACCCAATTCACCCATTAAACTTTGTAACCAAATCATTTCTTTACTAGCCTCTATAGCAGCAACATACTCTGCTTCTATTGTTGAAAGTGCAACAAAACTTTGGATTTTTGAAACCCAACTGACAGCTGTTCCTCCAACAGTAAATACATATCATGTAGTGCTCCTCCTGTTATCTCTGTCACCTGCCATATCTGCATCAACATATCCTTGCAGGGAGATGTTTGAACCACCAAAGCATAATGCTTGATTTGTGGTACCTTTCAAATATCTGAGAATCCATTTCACTGCCATCCAATGTTCCTTTCCTGGATTGTTCATGTACCTGCTTACAACTCCCACTGCATGTGCAATATCAGGCCTTGTGCAGACCATTGCATACATTAAGCTTCCAACTGCTGATGCATATGGAACTTTAGACATATAATCCATGTCTTCTTGGGTCTTTGGGCACATTTCCTTGCTAAGTTTGAAATGGCTAGCAAAAGGTGTACTAACTAGTTTTGCATTGTGCATGTTAAATCTTTTCAACAGATTTTGTATGTACTCATTCTGAGACAATGTTAATTTACGATTTTTCCTATCTCTAGTTATTCTCATACCAAGGATTTGTTTTGCAGCTCCCAAATCCTTCATTGCAAATGAATTTGCCAATTTTCGTTTGAGCACATTTATTTCTTGCATGTTAGATCCTGCAACAAGCATGTCATCTACATACAATAACAATATAATATAGCTACCATCATTTTGCTTTTTCAAATAAACACAATGATCAGAGTGACATCTAGTATAACCTTGTTCAGACATAAACTTGTCAAATTTTAGATACCACTGCCGTGGAGCCTGTTTTAAGCCATACAAGCTCTTCTTCAACCTACACACTAGTTTCTCTTTCCCTTTCACCTCATATCCTTGTGGCTGCTGCATATATATCTCTTCCTCCAAATCCCCATGGAGGAAGGCTGTCTTTACATCTAACTGCTCAAGATGCAAATCTTCAGCTACTACAAGACTTAAAATAGTTCTGATTGAAGTCATTTTAACAACAGGAGAAAATATTTCATCAAAATCAATACCTTTCTTCTGTGCAAACCCCTTCACCACAAGTCTAGCTTTGTACCTCTGTTTTCCTCCATCTTCTTCCTTCAGCCTGTAAACATATTTATTGTTCAATGTAATTTTTCCTGCAGGCAACCTGACTAAATCCCAAGTCTGGTTATGCATTAAGGAGTCCATCTCTTCTTCCATGGCTACCTCCCACTTCTTCGTGCTTTCAACCTGCATTGCTTCTTCATAACATTCGGGTTCACTAGAATTAGTCAACAATAAATAATATAATGAAGGAGCGTATCGTTCAGGGGGTCTACTTATCCTGGTAGATCTTCTAACACCACTTTCAGGTGTTTGGGTTGCCTGTTGCTGTTGTGGTGGTTGCTGTTGTTGATTATTATTATTTTCAGGCACCTTTACCTTTTCAGTGATGTCATCAAGAACTACATATTCCTTGTTTTCGTTTTCTTTCTTCTTTTCCTGCAACTGATTCTTATACAAGACCTTTTCATTGAATATTACATCTCTTCTCCTAATGATTTTGTGATTTTCATAATCATATAAGTGATAACCAAAATCATTAACACCATATCCAATAAAGGTACATTTCTTTGACTTTGCCTCAAGCTTTGTTCTATTTTCTTTATCAATATGGACAAAGGCCTCACAACCAAAAGGCTTTAAAAAAGAGTAGTTTACCTTTTTACCTGTCCATGCTTCCTCTGGAACACCACCATCCAAGGAACTTGAAGGCCCTCTGTTTATTAGATAAACAACAGTATCTACAGCATCTGCCCAAAACTGTAAAGGCAATCCTGCATGCAATCTCATGCACCTTGCACGCTCCATGATTGTTCTGTTCATCCTTTCTGACACACCATTTTCTTGTGGTGTTCTTGGAACTGTCTTCTCTCTGCGAATTCCATGCTCTAAACAGTACCTATCAAACTCTTTGCTGCAATATTCACCTCCATTGTCTGATCTAAGACACTTCAATTTCTTTCCTGTCTCAATCTCAACCAAAGCTTTCCATTTCTTGAAAGTATCAAATACATCAGATTTATTCTTAATACAATAAATCCAAGTTTTTCTAGTTGCATCATCAATAAAGGTAACATAATAACGAGAGCCACCGAGAGATGATACCTGAGCAGGTCCCCATACGTCTATATGCACAAGCTCTAATTTTTTGTTCTTCTTTTCTTTCCCAACTCCGAGAAATCTGACTCTCTTCTGTTTTCCATAAATGCAGTTCTCACAGAAGTCCAAATCGACATTCTTCAAACCCGGCAACAAATTCCTTGAGTGAAGAATCTTCATCCCCTTTTCACTCATGTGTCCGAGCCTATGATGCCATAATGTTGCATATGCTCCTTTGGAAGTTAAAGCATTAACAGAGTTAGAAATACCATTGCATAAATACAATGTACCAACCTTTTCGACTTTTGCTATTACCAGGGCTCCTTTGTTGACCTTCCAAGCTTTATCTGTGAAAGTTGTCACACAACCTTCACCGCCTAACTGCCCTGTTGAAATCAGATTTTTCTTTAGATCTAGAACATCCCTTACCTCCTTTAATAGCCATTGGTTTCCATTATGCTTTTTTACAAGAACCTTACCCATTCGAACGATTTTACAGGGTTTATCATCACCCAGATGAACTTGTCCAAAATCTCCTTGAACATAGTCATGAAAGTATTTCTTATCAGGTGTGGCATGGAATGAAGCCCCTGAATCTACCACCCAGGAATCAGTAATATTTTCGAAAGAAAGAATCAAAGCATCTTGTAACACCTCACCTATCACATTTGCTTCATGATTGTTTTCTTATTGTGCATCTCCTTCTTTTCCCTTCCGAGATCTACAGTCTTTCTTTAGGTGTCCTTTCTTTCCACATTTCCAGCACACTATCCCCGATCTAGACTTGAATCTACCTTTCCTTGATTTACTGCGATATCCTGAGCTCTTTCCCCTTTCCATTTTTCTTCCTCTAGACTCTGCACTCAAAGCATTTCTCGATGTCTCACCGGAGCTTTTTCGTCGCATTTCCTCGCTAAGGATAACACCGACAACATCATCAAACTTTAAACTACTAGATCCAGAAACAGAGTTACTAATGGCCATTACCAAACCATTCCAACTTTCTGGTAATGAGCACAAGAATAACAAAGCTCTAACTTCATCATCAAAGTTTACCCCTACAGAACTTAACTGACTTGTAACTGTATTAAAATCATTTAAATGGTTTGCAACAGATCCACCTTCCGACATATTCATATTAAATAGCTGTTTCATAAGAAATACCTTGTTTGAGGCCGAGGGTTTTTCATATAGTTTTGACAACGTCTGCATCAAACACTCTGTCGTGGTTTCCTTCAAAATGTTGAAGGCGACTGACGCAGCAAGGCACAACCGTATTGTTCCGAGTGCCTTTCTATCGAGAAGGTTCCATTCTTCGTCTTTCATACCCGTCAACATCTTTGTTTTTCCGCCCAATGGTAGGTATAGATCTTTCTGATACAGATAATCTTCCATCTACATCTTCCACAGCGAGAAGTTTTGGCCGTTAAATTTCTCGACCCTAAACTTACCATCTTCCGCCATTGCTCCCACTCGAACGAGGAACCCTTCTTTCTTGCGAGTTTATCAGCCAAATAGACCTTCGGCTCTGATACCAGTTGTTAGAAAATTATATATTATGGAGCAATGGAACACATAAATCTTGCAGAAATATAAACACAGAAAACGCACAAAACAAGAGAGACACAGATATACGTGGTTCACCCAGTTTGGGCTACGTCCACCCCGAACAGCTAGTCCTTCCTTTCTATTATCCAGCAAAATGAAGAGACACAACCTACAGCAAATCCGTTGTAATATCCTCTGTTTTCTCTCACAGTCTTACCTCTCTGTTTCTCGCTCACAGAATACACATCTATTTCATAGCCTCAAATACAATACCATCATACAAAGAGAGGGGTTGCCTTCTAGGGAAAAAAACCCTAAACTCAACATAAGTTCTACCGTCAGATCATCTGCCTAATGAACGACCCAGATTGACTAGAAATTACTATACTTTTACAAGGCAATTTTACATTTGTTTTTAGCTTCGGTGGCGCTGCCCCCGAGCCCCCACCAGGGGACCGCTGGCCCCCGGACCCCCGCGGGGGGGACAAGTCCCCCCCGCACCCCCCCACGTGGAGGGGTGTACAAACTTCCTGGGGTATACATCCAACTGAAACAAAGACCTCTGAAGAATCATGCTCCACACACAACAAAGAGGCTTACTGTTACAGGGAAAAGTGTTTACACAGAACTGCTTATCCCACTAAGGTGTGGTAGCTACCTTAGAAACAAACAAAGTAAAGCTACTTTCGTTTTTCCTTTATGAAATATAGATGAAAGAAGAACAAAGAAGACCAACCTCTGTCTTGCGCTAATCTCCTAATTCGATTCCTCTCTCTCTTGATAGTCTTTCGCTACTTTCTCTCTTGCACGCCAGCTTCACAGTGTACCTGTAAGATCACAGTAGCATGACACTATACAAGGACATGGATATATAATGATAAACAATCTAGGATCAGATGTAAATTGACCATACAAATGCATAAAACATAAATAACACAAGAGTATGGAGGAAAACTTGAATAGCTTTTATTGATAAACAAGAAAGAGCCAAGGGAGTTACAACCAGTTGTTCTGACCCAGCATCATCCTCTCAGCAAGTAAGCCCTTCTTCACCTCATACAAAGCTTAGATCACCCAACACTTATGATGTTGTCTCAAGAAACCAACAACAATTCCTTACAATATGCAAAATTCCAGCCTCTAACCTCTTGGATCTCTAGGATGAGAGATCTATATATAGATATTTTCAGAGGTGTGAGTCAGCTCTGGGTTTTTGATTAGTGTCTTCTTTCTGATAGTTCTTGATTCCACTTGGAGATCTCATTAATCTCTTACTCATCCTTGGGCGATTTTGAGAGGCAAGTGTCACAGGAGAAGTTTCTGGAAGATTCCATGATCATCCACCTCGCAAACTGTCTCCACCACTTGTCTTTTCTCGTCCATCGCACCCCATAGAAGGGAGTTTTGAAATGCAATGCACTTCCCGTGTGTACAAGGTGCGATGCATCGCACCCTGGCCATGGAGCAAGTGAAATGATCCTGTTTTGACCAATTCTGAGTAGTTTTTCATGGAGAACTTCTGGGAGAAGATGTAATCAGTTGACCTTGTTCCTTTAGGGGTTGGAACAACACTTTTAGGGGCTTAGGAGCCCTTGGTTTATGGAAATTCTATGCTTGGGGTTGCAGTGCCCAAAAATGTCTATAACAGTTACCCCCTAAAGCATGAGGTCGTTAATCTTTTTTGATGTTGGGTGAAATGCTTTATCATGAGGATCCGAAGTTCTTTCAAGCTGGGAGGAGACCTATAATAAGATACAATACAATACATTATCTTCATAATATTTTCATGATCTAGCTGAGGCGGGCATTCCCATGCTCAGCTTTATAAATTCACTTTCATGTACATAGGACAGACAATCGTCTGAGTGTAGACTGATAATTCTGGTAGAGCCATCATCCCTTTGATTGGATGATTATCTGTGCGGCAATGATGTACATTTGATGTCTTTATTTTCCTGAATATATATCGTAGCCCAGATGGATGAAACTAGATCCGGGGTCTTCAATCTCGTTCGATCTTCACTCGAAGCACAAGTCTATCCATGTGAGAGATGTTCTGGAGTCGAACATGGAAAGACATCGCCTGATTACCAGCCAATGATGTAAGCTGTTAACAGGCGCGAGAGGCATCACCGATAATGATAATGACCCTCAAGGTACTACAGTACAATTCACGTGGTGTGAATAAAGGACTTGGCGTCGAACACCACGTAAAATCTTTCGGTCGAAGGTCATTGATGTAAACCTGTCGTCGAAAGTGAGAAACTTGCCATTAAGGCATGCAAGCTTCAAAGTACTAAACGGGGTGTTCCTAGATTGACTTCTTGGATAATGAGCTGATGTCAACAAGAAGCGATCCGTCATAGGAGGGCCTTAATGAATCCCACATCAATGACATAGAATGGAGCAAATGATTTTAATGGAGGTGAAAATGATCTGGTGATATAAGGTTCAGGGTGGCGGTCATGAAAGAATGGAGTGTAAATGTATTGTAGCGGGTGAGACACAGGTGAATTCTCTGAATGAATTCTCTTGAACATATCGGTGACACTGACGTGATGGATTGGTAGCATTAACCCCAAATGTGGATGGTGTGATGGGACCATGGTGATGTGACCGTGAATGAAACAACCCAACCCGACTTGGATGCGGAGTGAAAGTGTCATGTTCAAGAGGGACTTGCTACAAACAAAGTTTCTTCAAGTTTTCTTCCCAATTTTTCCCCAGTCATTGCTGACTAGTACCTCTTTATTTTTGTCAAGCTTGAGGAGGATAACATATGCTTGTTCTATAATTTGCCCTTCGGGCAAACCCATCGCTATGTTTTAACGAGCCTAGCGATAGTGAAACTCGTTCTTGTCTGCTATGGACAAGTTTGTCGCTATTAGGTTTTAACAAGTTTAACGACAAAGATAACTCAGTCCTTTTCAATTTTAGAGAGTCTAAAAAGGGACGTAAAGGAAACTCCAAAATTCCTTTTTTGTCATCTAATCCCTTAAGTCCGAAAAAGTATAAAACAATACAGAAGGGATGAATTTTCGATACTTTTAACGAGCCGAACAAAACAAGCGCTCGATCTTTTTTTGTAATAATCCCTCAGGTCCAAAAACATTGAAATCTAAAGGAGGGATAGCACTTCCGGTCCCTTTATCGAGCTGGAGAGGCCAATGGCTCGGCAATCTTTTCATATTTTACGAGTCAGTTGAAAAGAGCTTAAAGGAGACTCGTCTTTTGAGGAACGAGTGATAAAATTGGGTAGCAGCTGATTCCAGGTAAGGTTTGGAATTTTCCAATCATGGCAGTGTTACAAGGATGGCTAGTGGGATCACTCTTCGCAGCTGTTTCTCAAAAGGGGTAAACAATCAAATGGAGGTGAATGATTGGCCAATACAGAGTGGAGGTGATGATGAGAACACGACCAAGGCTTTAAAGGCTGAAGTACTACATTCACGATGGTTATTTACCGGGAAATAGTTCATTTTTTAATGAGCTTAAACGCGGGGAGAAACATTTGCTCATGACTTATGTTTATTTTTTAACGAGCTTGAAATATGTGCTAAAACGGCTCAATGCGGGTTTATTTTTTAACGAGCTTGAACCTTGCAGTAACACTGCTCATGGCGGGTTTATTTTTTAACGAGCTTGAACCCTGCAGTAACACTGCTCGTGATAAGTTTGCATGCCCCCAGCATAATAACGCAAATCGAGGTGCATGCCCCCCAAGCTTCATTGCATTCAACTCGGTGGTTGGAATGAAGGTTTACCTTTTAGATTTGGAAAGGGGATTTGTTTCATTTTTTAATGAGGTTGACATAGTAAAAGAACTATCCTCATGACTCCTTGTTTCATTTTTTAACGAGGTTGACATGAGATAAGAACCATCCTCGAAATCCACCGTATTTACTGTATTTGATAGAAAATCAAAAACTGATGGATGATTAAGATTACTAGAATAATCTTCGTGGTAATCCGGAAGATGGGAGCGATGGTGGTAATCTTCCCATGGTGCCTCTCCTACCATCATTGATTGAATGATTCCTTCGTCTTTAGAATGTACATGCGACCAAGGATCTGAAGAGGTGCCATATGCCTTAGACCTATCTATCCAAACACTCGATGAGCGTTGATTTGGGTTTGCCCCCCAAGCCAAGAAAATTGATTGCTACAATATTTCTAAAATGGCGATGATCCATGCTGAAAAAATGTTTAGGAATCTTCCGAATCCATTAGATATAGAAGATTTCATATTTCAGGTTCCCACTGTGGCCACTTCCGCCAGATTACTCGGAGGCGGTAGGGCAAAAGTACCCATTAAGGTAGGGTCTTTTAGGAGGCCTACTCCAATATTTTGAAGCGAATGATTGCTTCCATGGATCATTGGAATGCTTCCCGTAACTTGTGAACTTTTGGGGAGAAATGTTTGTTGGTCGACGAGTGCAATTCTTCCTTGGAAGGGAAATGCAATCTTCTTGAAGTAGGTCGACACAACTGCGATCATGGCATATATCTAGGGCCTTCCCAGTAGGATGTTGTAATTGAGGTTTCCGTCGATTACTTCAACATCAGTTACTACTATTTTGCCCCCCAGTTCAACTTACAAGTTACTTAAAATCCCGTATGGAGTGTATGATCGTCCATCAAATTCTTTTAACGTCGTTGACAATCTCGACAAGGGTGGTGAGCCTAAATTTTTCCAGCAACTCATCGAAATAATATATGTAGATGCCCCCTCATCAATAATTGTTCGATGAGCAGTCTTGTTGAGGGCTTTCACTTGAATAAGGAAAGCTAGTTGAGCTGGTAACTGAGGGTCATATCCTTTATGATCAAAGGCCACAAGATTGGAATCCATTGGGCCAATCCCACCTATTGCTGATAATAAAGCTTGCTTTTGGGAGGGGAAATTTTGCGGTACCTCAAGTGTCGACATAGCGGATGGCGATTGGGCCAGGTCCTCTATTATATTATAATTCTGTGCTACTTTTGCACAAGGATTAAATGTCGATTTGTGTACTACTCCCTTTGGTAACTTTATCATTGGTTCAGGAATGATGGGTGGCACAACTTCGGTCAAAGTTGTTGTCGAACTACTAGGTTGTTCATTAGCCTTGTTATTCGATAGCTGTGGATTCCCGTAATCTTTATTCCTTGTCAAAGCATCATTTTGCTGCTTTGAGATAGACAACATAAGCACTTGGGATCGGGAAGCATTTTGATTAGCAAAAAGTTTGGTTCCCGGGTTTGGAAACGGATCAGTCAATACTGCTGAGGTTTTTGAACTCTTGAAGAGTTTCTTAACTTTAGCTTTATGTGGACAATCTCTTGTCTGATGATCCTTATCGCATATATGACACCCCGCAGGGGGTTTCCTTTGCCCAGAAGGGTTTGCAGAAGGTTTTTCAGGAGATGACTCATCCTACTTCTTTTTTCTCCCTTTCTTTTTCTTCTTGCCCCCTGGTTGCTTCAGTTGTTTGCCCTTGTCGGTTGATACGGCATTTACTTCTGAGGCAAGAAGTTCCTCATTTGCATTTTGACTAGAAATCTTACGGGCCTTTTTAGATGTAGCCTTTGTTGATTTCGTGTTTGTAGTACCAATCATTCCATCGCTGGCATGAGAGTCATTGTTCGATTTAGGAGGAGGAGGAACGGAAAATTCTGATCTGCGAGCGTCAGGGATTTTATCATAGAGCGTGCCAGACTGAGTATAAATCAAGTCTAAATATTGCGCACGAGCAATAACTTGCTCTTCAGTGACGACTCCTCCCTTTGCCACATCTTCTATAATGGAAGGTAATAATGACCTAATAAACCATTCAGCTAAAAGCTGATCAGGAATGTACGTTTTTACCATTCTACAATGATGTCGCCACTCATGTATATGATCAGATATGTGAGTGGTTGTTGTTTGTTTGAAATTGGTAAGAAGCTCTGTTCCTATTTCGTACCTTATTGGTTAAAAAGGTTGTGGCTAGGGTGCTGAAGTTATCGAATGAAGCTCTAGGCAATTCGATATACCATTTTGCTGCTGGACCAGTTAACGTTCGCTGAAAAAGGCGAAGCCTAATCGAATCATCGTTTAGAGTGTTAGATGAACACCACAGATGAAAGGTCATCACATGATTCGACGGGTCTTCACCTGGATTTCCATTAAATTTAGGAATATCTGACGGAAGTTTATGCGGAATCACCGGCCACCAAGGGGAATAAGCAATTGGATCATTCGTCAGCCGGTTCAGATCTGGTATTTCTAGAGTTGCTACAAAGGGCAACTGTTGATTCAGGTTAGGTGAAGCATACCCAGGATAAGATGGAATCACCTGAGCAGTGGGTCTTTGCATACCAACATAATGTATTTGATACTGGTAACTTTGATAAGGTTAATGGGCATAACCATTATAATATGGTTGTTGATAACCACTTTGGAAATGCGGTTGCCCATTACTTACAAAGACTTGTTGCTCAGGTCCTTGATATGATTGCTGGAATGGCGGTTGTTGAGATTGAATCAGCCATGGTTGTTGGACCATTTGCTGTTGCCCAATACTGGATGATTGACCAAGATGACGAGTCATAGTACTTGTTTGAGCCTGATTCGCTCCAGATAAGGAGGCACTAACCTGAGGTTGTGATTGAGTCGTTGAGACAAGAGGCTATTGTATTGCAACCTGAGAAACTTGGGGTTGACCTACAACAGGTAGCGCTTGTACTTGCGACGCAGTCACCATAGCAGGTATAGTGGGAATATTCGACACAGGGTGGATTGGTTGCATTGAATATACAACCCTTAGTTTCTGAGGTAGTATTGGTACCCAACCGCTGGATGTAATTCCAATTTGACCTGAACTTGGTTGTAAACTCCCATATGGTTGTTCTCTGGGAGGGAACAATGAAAAGGCATACTGCCCTCCATATGGTGGAAATCCAGTACTTAAAGGGTATATTGGCCTTTGAAGACACATTGGATCAATTTGTTGAGTTTCAACATAAGAAATACCAGATGATAATCCGAATGAAGAAATAGGAACTGACCATGTCGTCGAAACAGTCCCTGATTGGACTCCGGCTTGTTTTTGATAACTTTCTGGGACAGATGGTATACCATCGAACATCGTTGGAGTAGTAACAGGAGGCTCTGCCACTGCTGTGTCGGATGACACAGTCCTCGATGTCGACTGTTGTTCAGACATATCTAGTCTATCCAAAATATTTTCTAGCGATTCTACAAGAACTTTGCGATGAAGGGAGACTAACTTCTAAGACCAACGAGGTAACAGTGACATTATTCCAATTAAAATAAATTTTAGATGCCTTGACACAACTTGTTTTTTCAATTTTTAAGAGTCGAGAAAAAACAAAAGATGACTCTAGTCGCCTTTGATTTTTAATGAGCCTGAAGTGACAAGTGCTCAGATGGACCTTTTCCGTTAAGGAGTCTGAAAAGGAACGAAAGGGACTGCTCTGGAAATCTAGGCAGAGGGATTACCAAACCAATCGCAAAACTTCAGAATACTTTTTACGGTACGGTAGTCAATCTTCCTGAATGTTGTGTTCAGTGCATTGCGATCGATAGGGCGGCAAACATGGCTTCCTAAGGATAAAGGATTAAGCCTATTGTGGTCTCCCAAAATATACTCGACGGTACGTGGGAGCACAAGTCCGTACTGGCACTTATCGTCTCAAAGTGGAGGAATCACCCAACCATCAGTGAGAACAACAGTTACCAGGCTTTACGATGCCGGAATACGTCTCTAGCCTAGACTTCTAGATGTTGTGCGTTAGGTTTCAAAGCGTTGTTAGATTCATTAAATTTATTTTCTAGTTGATCTTGCTTAAGAAATTTTCCTTTCAGGTTCATCGCGAGATGTAGATGTGCAATTCCTAAAATGCAATCTAAGATGATAAACAGTCTTTTATCTTCTTTGTGCAATGAAAATCCTAGCTATTAAGGAAAGAGAGATAGTATTCTTTCACAAAGAGCAAAGAGCACACACTAAATGCACTGTCCTAAATCAAACCAATCAAACAGTCTAAATGCAAATGCACATGCATGTATTTGTTTTCGGATTTCTTAGTATGTGAATGGTAAAAAGAAAGCTAATGCGCAAATCTGAATTACTTTTCAAGTGACAATTACTAACAAGTTTCTTTTCAAAATAAAAAATGGAGACAATCACAACACTTTACGATTCAGAAATGAATACTTGCTTTCGACACTACAAAAACTACAAATTCAGACCAAATACAATAGCAACAGGGTAATCGACTATCAAGAGCAACCAAACTCTCTCCTATAACTGAAAACGACACTTGCGACACTTTCAAATCAAAGGATGATAGTACAATTACGTTACTTTTTGCAAAGGAGAACTGAAAATGACTCAACAAATACACAAAAACATTTACAGTTCTTTTGCACAATGGAGGCGGAATAACAACAAGGAAAAGGGGTTTCAAACAGAGATATACTGATTACAGGCAGCAAAATTCATGAATAGAACTGAAAAGAATGAATCACAGAAACCAAAACTGAACAATGCCTAGTTTGATCAGCGCACCTATAACACAGGGAATTTTAAATGCAGCGCACCTACTACACTCGGGAAGTGCGCTAAATTTCAGATTCACAGAACAATACCTGCGCTGGGCCAGAGATGAGACTTTGCTTGGGTTCCGGGTCATAGTTTGCAGTTCAGTTCATGGGTTTTGGCCGAGCAAATGGTAATTAGTAATGCAACAATCAGGGTAGATCTAAGGAGGTTCTAAGAGCTACCACGAGTGCAATTAGAGAGTTTGTGAATCAGTTGTTTAAGTCATAAACAAATCCTGGAGATTGACTGAAGCGGCATTTATCTACTTTGCATTTGCATAGCAAATGCAGTTTGAAAGCTACCTAGCTCGACTTCAGGCTCCATCTGTAAGTTTATAAAATAAACAACAAGGAAGATAAACAAACAAACTAATTCGTCCCCAGTGGAGTCACCATTTTGTTACAGGGAAAAGTGTATACACAGAACTGCTTATCCCACTAAGGTGTGGTAGCTACCTTAGAAACAAACAAAGTAAAGCTACTTTCGTTTTTCCTTTATGAAATATAGATGAGAGAAGAACAAAGAAGACCAACCTCTGTCTTGCGCTAATCTCCTAATTCGATTCCTCTCTCTCTTGATAGTCTTTCGCTACTTGCTCTCTTGCACACCCAGCTTCACAGTGTACCTGTAGGATCACAGTAGCATGACACTATACAAGGACATGGATCTATAATCATAAACAATCTAGGATCAGATGTAAATTGACCATACAAATGCATAAAACATAAATAACACAAGAGTATGGAGGACAACTTGAATAGCTTTTATTGCTAAACAAGAAAGAGCCAAGGGAGTTACAACCAGTTGTTCTGACCCAGCATCATCCTCTCAGTAAGTAAGCCCTTCTTCACCTCATACAAAGCTTAGATCACCCAACACTTATGATGTTGTCTCAAGAAACCAACAGCAATTCCTTACAATATGCAAAATTCCAGCCTCTAACCTCCTGGATATCTAGGATGAGAGATCTATATATAGATATTTTCAGAGGTATGAGTCAGCTCTGGGTTTTTGATTAGTGTCTTCTCTTTGATAGTTCTTGATTCCACTTGGAGATCTCATTGATCTCTTACTCATCCTTGGGCGATTTTGAGAGGCAAGTGTCATAGGAGAAGTTTCTGGAAGATTCCATGATCATCCACCTTGCAAACTGTCTCCGCCACTTGTCTTTTCTCGTCCATCGCACCCCATAGAAGGGATTTTTGAAATGCAATGCACTTCCTGTGTGTACAAGGTGTGATGCATCGCACCCTGGGCATGGAGCAAGTGAAATGATCCTGTTTTGACCAGTTCTGAGTAGTTTTTCATGGAGAACTTCTGGGAGAAGCTGTAATCAGTTGACCTTGTTCCTTTAGGGGTTGGAACAACACTTTTTGGGACTTAGGAGCCCTTGGTTTATGGACATTTTATGCTTGGGGTTGCAGTGCCCAAAAATGTCTATAACACATACTCAAGTAGAATACCAATCTTTTATGGGACAAATTATTCCTTTTGGAAAGTAAGAATGGAGGTGTATCTTATGTCCATGGGAGAAGATGTTTGGACTTCAATGCTAGTAGACTACAATGTCCCTGATATTCCTCCCACTGATGCATATGGTAAAATATTATATGGAAACAATGCTAAAGACAAGAATTCCATTCTCTTTGGTCTTAGTTAATCAGAACTTGTAAAAGTTAACCATTGTGAGTCTGCTAAGGAAGTATGGGTAAATCTTAATCAGATTCATGAAGGAGATGACAAAGTCAGGTAGGAGAAACTTCAAACATTCAAAATGAGTTTTGAGAGCTTGAGAATGAGTGACAATGAAAGCATAGCTAAATACTTCCTCAGAGTTGTTGAAGTAACTAATATGATTAGAGGATTTGGTGAAGAGGTCAAGGAAGAGATGATTGTTAAAAAAAATATTAAGATCTCTACCCATGCGATTTAATGCCAAAGTGTCAGCTATTGAAGAAATGGCTAATTTAAAAGATATCAAGATGGACCAACTATATGGTACTCTCACATCCTATGAGATGAGAGTAGGAATAGAAAAGTCTGAACTTAAGGAAGAAGCATTCAAAGTATCCCAAAAGTCCAAGGAGCTTAACAATCATCAAAACTGCTCTAGTTGTGAATCTGATCAGGAGCCGACTCAACTAGACAGAAAAATGAAGCGTGGCTCAGAAAAATATAAAGGGAATTTTCCCTTTAGGTGTTTTGACTATGGAAGAGTTGGACATTTATCGTGGAAATGCCCTTATAAGGAAAAGGTTGAAAAGGAAGAGGAGAAGAAATTTGGAAACAAGTCTCAGACACATCAGAAGAAAAATATCTCTAAGAAGAATGGGTTATACTCCAAAGAGTGTTGGGTGTGTGTTATATTCTTTCCACAACTAGCCCCACGAATAAAGCTGGGGGTTAGCCAAGTCCTCCTTTGTTGTGCTGGGTGTAATAGCCCCCCTATTTGGGGCTTTGAGGAGGGTGGTAGCCCCGAGAAATTTTATTTTGGACCCTATATTAGGTGGGAGGACCTACCTATTGTTTTGTGCTTGGGTTTTTCACAAGGTTTTGGGCATGATGGTTTTTTGTCCATGGTATCTGGTAGATCTAGTGAAGGGAACTACGGTTATGTTCTAATCCAGCATTAATGGATTGGGCTTATGGATGCTTTGAAATGTATATATATCTATTGTAATATTGAAAGGGATATAATGAAAAATCAACCTGGTAGTCCCAGTTTTAGGATCCAAAGGAAAATCTCTGTGTATATCTATTTTATGTTTTATGCTTTCACTCATCAGAAATGATTAATATAAGTATCTCCTTATGGATTTCGAAACAGACTCCAAGAAACAAGGTATTATGGACTCTGAAGAGGAAGAAGAAGAAGGAGTTGAGGACCTTGAAGGGGAAATCATCAGTGCCCTTCATGAGTTAAAGAAAGTGAGGAAGAAGAATAAGCAGCAGAAGGAACAACTACATGATGCTCAAGAAAGTATGCATAACACTGATAATGAGGAATTTTATTATGAAAAATAAAAACTTGAAGAACCTATCAAGCGTAAAGATAGTTTAGTCCTTCTACTAGAAGAAAAAAAAGGAACCTATGATAAACTAGAAGAAGAGAAAAAACAATTAAAACAGGATATGATCAATTTAAGGAAGGAAATGATCTCTAAGACATACAAAGATGATGTTCTATCTTTGAAAGTTAAACTAGAAGAGGCTAAATGAAAGGAAGAGGTTCTTCAAGAGTTGGTCCAGGAATGGGAAGAGAATATTCAGGGTCTTGAAGAAAAGGTTGTCTCTCTGAGAACATATCGTGAGAGAAAAAATATCAAGAAGGGTTTAAATGAAAAATTTGGTGAAGGGACAAGGAAGCTAGATCGATCCTAAGTAGTCAAAGGCCCTCAGGAATCAAAATGGGTCTAGGATACTCAAATACGCAAGAATATTTTATGGAGAAGATAAATTTAAGGTCCACAGGATTTGAAGTACCATAGAGCTATGGGAAGAAGCACCATGAAAGAATCAATGTAGACAAAAGAGCAAAAAGGCAAAGAGGATATCGTCAAAGGAGAATGAATCAATCAGCCAGACAACCAAGGTACTTTAATGCACAATCTCATAAGACCTCTAACAATAGAAATGCCTATTTATTTTATGGTCATTTTATAGTGTCATATCTATGGACGTAAAATTTTTGATTGTAGAAGGATCAAAGTTGAAAAAGATGAAAATCCTAGATATAATAAATATCAAATTTTTAAATTTCCAAACCGTTGTTATAGACATTTTTGTGCCTTACAGCATTGAGCATGAAATGTCCATAATCTAAGGGATCCAAAGTCCCTAAACATGTTGTTCCTACCCCTAGAGGAACAAGGCTAACTAACCACAGCAATTCACAGAAGTTCTCCACCTGAAACCACTCAAAAACAATTTAATTCAGGATCATGTCAACTGCTCCACTGAGCATCTGTGTTGAATGTCAACTGCTCCACTGTCTACCTGCATTGAATGTCAACTCCAACAAAGGCTACCTGCGCTGAGCGAGTTTGGACAAGTGGCAGGCTCATTCGTCAATGTGTCAATGCCCAGGAAGCTTCCAAAATGACACTTGTATCAGGGAATTCGACTGGTGATGAGTAAGAGGTTCCAAATCTCCAAGTGGAAGCAAGAACCTCCAAGTGGACTCAAGAACTGACAGAGGGAGAGGACACTAGTCCGATCTCAAGCTGACTCATCCTCTCTCCAAACATCTATATATGGATCTCACCTCCATGAGATCTAGAGGCTGGAATTTTGTTATTGCAAAGAATTGTTGTTGGTTTGAGACTGGAAACATTGGGTGCTTAATGCTTTGGAGGGAGCTGAAGAAGGAATTCCATTCTGCTGGGAAGGAGATGCTGGATTGGAGCCCTCTGGGTTGTATCTCTTCCTGAACCTTGTTATCAATCAATAAAGCTATCTTGGTTTTCTCCTATATGCTGGTGTATTTGTATGATTGCATTAGTGTATTTGATTTACTTCTAATCCTGAATCATTTATGAATATGAATATTTGCCTTTGTGTTGTGTTCTTCTCTTGTCGCAAGTAGCTGTTCTCTTGTCACAGGTAGCTGTTCTCTTGTGATCTCGTGGGAATCAAGTAGCTATTCTCTTGAGCAAGCGAGGAGGCAAGTAGCTGTGAACACCCAAAGAGAAGAGGATCTAGATCGAGGGACAAACGAAAGACAACGGTAAGTCTATCGATCTCCCCTCTTTCACATTTCATAAAGGAAGAAACCAGAATAGCTGTATCTGTTTGTTGCTAAGGTACTGTCACACCTTAGGTGGATAGGATCGTCCTGCATAGGCATTTTTCCCCACAACAAATTGGCGACTCCACTGGGGAGATTGCTTTAGTCATTTCATTTGTGTTTAAATCATTGTTTGCTTCATAGACTCAACAACATCGAAATGCTTCTGCAAAGTAGACTGTTGCTGCCTTGATCCTTCACTGGATTTCGGCTATGATCTAACAATGGACTCACAAATGATGTGATGATCCTTTGTGATAGTCTTTAGTACCCTCTCAAAGCATCCCTCTGTTTATACCTTGCTTGTGTTTCTGATTTGGCCTGAAACAGTTGATTTTTGAGCATTTTATGACCCAGAACCCAGGGGAAATGAGAGTTTCTCCTTCAGCGCAACTGCTGTGAAGGCAGTCTGCATTTCAACGCAGGTCCCGTGAGGGCTACCTGCGCTGAATGTCAAGTCCTCAGTGTTGAGGTTGCGCTGAACCAGTTTGGCCTTGTGCAGCTGGGGTTCTCTGTCCTCTGTTGCCCTGTTTTGATCTCTGTTTTTTGCAGCCTTTAACCAGCATAGGTACCAGTCTGATAACTCCTTTTCTTTGCTTAGATTCTGCCTCCTTTTGTACAAAAAGACTGTGAGTGTTTTTATGTTTTTGTGGCGTCATTTACAATTTTCCTTTGCATGAGTAAAGTAGTCATCCTGTAGCCTTTGATTCAAATCTGATTGACTGTGATCTTAGAAGAGAGTTCATTGGCTGTTTGCAGATTGATTATAGATTTACTTTTGCTTATTGGTTTGAATTTGTCTCTTTTAGGTGTCAAAACAAGTCTTTATTTCGAAAATCGTTAAGTGTTGTAATCTCTTCTACCCTCTCTGATTTCGAAAAAGTGAACTTGTTTGTATTGATCATTTAAAAGCAAATTCAAAGTTGTGCAAAAAGCTTTCTTTATAGGCATCTATACTAAGAAAGTGGAAAACAAACACCTGCATTGTGCATTTGCATTTGATAAGTTTGCATGTTGGATTTAGGAAAAGTGCATTAGAGTGTGCTGATTACTCTTTGAGAAAAGATAGTGTATTTCTTTTCCCTTAGTAGCTAGGATTTTCAAAGTTGAAAAGATTATAAAGCTTGCTTATCATCTTTAGACTGCATTTAGGAATTTGTATCATACATCTCGTGGTGAACCTTGAAAGGCAAACTTTTAAAAAGATCAACCTAAAATAAACTGAATGAACCTAACAACGCTTTGTAACATAACGCACAACATAGAGGTCTAGGCTAGAGATGTGTTCCGGCGTCGTTAAGCCTAGTGACTGTCGATCTCGTGGAAGGTGGGTGATACCTCCTGAGGGACGATAGCGCTAGTACGGATTGTGCTCCCACGTACCGTCGCGTATATATTGGGAGACCCCTATAGGCATATATCCTTTATCCTTAGGAAGCCGTGTCGGCCGCCCTACTGATCGCAATGCAGTGAACACAGCATTCACGAAGATCGACCGCCCGTACCTTAAAACGTATTCTGCGGTTTTGCGAAAAGTTTGGCACACCCTCTGCCTAGATCTCCAGAGCAGTTTCTTTTGGCCTTTTTCAGACTCTATAACAGAAAAAGTCCATCCGAGCATTTGTCACTTCGGGCTCGTTAAAATATCGAAGGAGACTAGAGTCATCTTTAGCTTTTGCTCGACTCTTTAAAAGTGAAAAAGCAAGTTGTGTCTAAAGCGTCGTTAAAAATTTATTTTAAACGGAACAATCACCCTTTAATCCTGCATTGATCTTTAGGTTGAAAAGATGGAGCACACCAACCAAGGAATTCCTCTTGGTGGAAATCCTAGTCCCCTCTCCTCTTGGGGAGATGTTGGTGCATCCCACATGGCCACATTGTCGCTTCCAGGACTGACAATTGGCCTACCAGTTTGGCTCTTTTCAACCAATGTCGTTCAGAATACCACCATTCCTGAACAGTCGAGTCAACAGTTAGATCAGACAAGAGTTGCCTCCCAGCCTTCCACTTCATCTTCCTCCCCTCCTTCCTCTTCGCTTGACGGAACTGGTAAATCAAAAAACCTGGTTCTTAAGGAGAAGAAGGAGAAGAAGAAGAAGGAAAAGAAGAAGAAGGAGCCTAAGGCGACTGGGGGAAAACAAGTGTCATCTAACAAAAATCCACACACAGCACTCGTAAGGCCTAAATCGCCATGCGTCATATGCAAGGGAGACCACTTCCATAGAGATTGTCCCTGTATCCCCCGGATACTAAGGGACTGGTCCCCCCATTTGCGCAATTCAGTAGCATCGACCTCTGATAGCCATGTCGACTGCTCACCATCAACTAGTGGGAGTGAAGCCCCAGGACAGAGCGGGAAAGCAAAATTTCCCTGCAAACTGTGTGAAGGCGATCACGCCATCCACCGTTGTCCCTTCTTAGACGAGGCAAAAAGAGTTCTGGAAGATCGCCCGATTTTACAAGCGCATCTCCCTCCTGGATATCAAAGACTCCTGCCAAGTCCCTCACTAGTTGAGAACCCGGCTGACCCGCCCAGGTGGTCAGCCGAAGCACCTGTCATTGAATATGAACCGTCTGAATCCATACCTGACGAAAGTCTAAAGGTTGAAACGACAGTTGACCCGGTTTTGCCTTCAGAGGATCTATCTTCGAATGACACCATCACATAGGAGAATAAAGATGACACTGTCCAGATTCTCTTCATCAGCACTGACTTTGATGATCAAGGGGGCAATGCCACCATTCCTTTATCGCAGGAAGGAAGTTCATCAGAGCGCTATTCGGCCGTATACTCGGTCCCACCACCAAGCAACCTGGTTGTGTCCTTTGACTAGAACCAACTAGGCAGACGCCGCTTGCCAGATAGCATACCATTCAGAATCATTGTCCAAATATACAGAATAGTAATGGCTGGTATAGTTATTGATGAAGGGGCATCTATGAGTATCCTTTCCTCTATTGCTTGGAAAGCGCTTGGTTCGCCTGCGCTTTTGCCTGAAATGAGAAATCTATCAGGCTTTGATAAGGGAACCAATCGAACTTTAGGGATCCTCCCCAATGTGCCCATAAAATTGAAAGGGAAGACCATTCAAATGAACGTGATGGACGTTCAAGGACCCTTGGATTATAACCTACTCCTTGGACGAGACTATATATATTGCATGGGAGCCATCGTCTCCTCACTCTTTAGAGTAATGTGTTTTCCGCATGAAGGAAGAATGGTCAAGCTCGTGGACCAACTTTCATTCCCCGGATCACGCATCGCAAGTAGTCATGAACCATCCCTAAATGGTCTATTCACGCAAGAAGTGTCTCAACCCATGGTCCGTCCTCCTGATGAGCGCGAGTAATCCGGGAGGATATGACTGGAACCCAGGGGGCATGCGTCCTGGTCTGCTTTGGCAGGAAAACTTTGGGTATAGAGTAGGTTTCCGCGGGATAATATGACTAGTCCGTACCCCGTCCGTGATTGGAAGAGGGGTTGTTCTAGAATAGGATTCTTTTGTCAAAGTTACGTGTTTGCCAGAGTCATTCACCCTTGTCTATTTCGGTAGACATTACTGAAGAAGTGTTTTGTTTGAAAGATTAACGAGACAATCTTTAGGTAACCTGAAAGAGGTAAGCCTCTCTCTTTAAAACAATTGTTTTGAAGGAAATGAAGTAGAGGTAACTTTGAAATTGTACTTTATACCTGGGGGCATGCAAACCTTTTGGAGTGCAAGCAAGGGGCAACTATTTATTTTTTAAATTTTTTTGTAGGATTAGTCGTTTCCAAACTTGCATAAAGAAAGGATAAGGAGCAAAGCTTAGTGAGATGAAGCTCCATAAAATATAGAATCTTGATGAGACACTCTTATCATATGACTGGGTAAACGAGAAGTTTTAGCATAAAGTTCATGCTCGTTAAAAAATAAACGCAAGATCCGAGCAGTTTTAACGCGGAATTCATGCTCGTTAAAAAATAAAACATAAGCTCGAGCAGTGCAGTGTTTTGGCACATTCAAGCTCTTTAAAAAATGAACCCATTACCGGTAAAATAACCATTGTGTATGTAACCTTATCAGCCATAAAAGCCTTGGTCGTGTTTGCACTACCACCTCCACTTTTCATTTGGCCGATCGTTCACCTCCATATGATTGTTTACCCATTTTGAGGAACAGCTGCGAAGAGTGATTTCACCTAGCCATCCTTGTGACATTGCCGTGATTGGAAAATTCCAACCTGTACCTGGAATCTGCTGCTAACCCTGTTTATCACTCGTTCCTCAAAAGACAAGTCTTCTTTAAGCTCTTTTCAATTGACTCGTAAAATATGAAAAGATTGCCGAGTCTTGGCCTTCCAACTCATTAAGGGACCGGAAGTACTATCCCTCCTCTAGATTTTAATCTTTGTGGACCTGAGGGATTATTGCACAAAAAGATCGAGCGCTTATTTTATTCGGCTCGTTAAAACTATCGAAAACTCATCCCTTCTGTATTGTTTTATACTTTTTCGGACTTAAGGGATTAGATGACAAAAAAGGAATTTTGGAGTTGACTTTATGTATCTTTTCAGACTCTCTAAAAATGAAAAGAACCGAGTTATCCTTGTCGTTAGACTCGTTAAAATTATTAAATAGCGACAAACTTGTCTTTAGACGAGAACGAGTTTCACTATCGCTAGACTCGTTAAAACATAGTGATGGGCTTGCCCGAAGGGCAGGTTATAGAACAAGCATATGTTATCCTCCTCAAGCTTGACAAAAATAAAGAGGTACTGGTCAGCAATGACTGGGGAAAAATTGGGAGAAAACTAAAGAAAACTTTGATGGTAGCAAGTCGCTCTTGAACATGACACTTTTCCTCCGTATCACATTCGGGTTGGGTTGTCTCATTCACCGGTCAAATCCATGGTCTCGCCATACCATCCATATTTGGGGTAATGCTACCGATCCATCGCATCAGTGTCACCATATGTTCAAGAGAAGTCGTTCAGAAAGAGTCAACCGGGTCCCATCCACTGCCATACATTATCCTTCATCCATTCATGACCGCCACCCTGAATCATATGTCACAGATCGTTTTCACCTCCATTAAAATCATTAGCTCCGTTCCGTGTCACTGATGTGGGATTCATCAAGGCCCTCCTTTGACGGATCGCTTCTTGTCGACATCAGCTCATTATCCAAGAAGTTGATCTAGGAACAACCCCTTCAGTACTTTGAAGCTTGCATGCCTCAATGGCAAGTTTCTCACTTCCGGCGACAGGTATACATCAATGACCTTCGACCATGAGATTTTGCGTGGTGTTCGATGCCAAGTCCTTTATTCACACCACGTGAATTGTACTGCAGTACCTTGAGGGTCATTATCATTATCGGTGATTCCTCTCGCGCTTGTTAACGGTTTACATCATTGACCGGTAATCAAGCGATGTCTTTCCATGTTCGACTTCAGCGCAATTCTCACATGGATCGACTTGTACTTAGAGTGAAGATCGAATGAGTTTGAAGACCCCGGATCTAGTTTCATCCATCCGGGCTGCGATATATATTCAGGAAAAATAAAGACATTTTGAGATGTACATCATTGCAATAGATGATCATCCTACTCAAAGGAAGATAGTTCCGCCAAAATTATCAGTCTACCATTAGACGATCGTCTGTTCTATGTACAAAAAATGAATTTATAAAGCTGAGCATGGGAATGCCCGCTTCAGCTAGATCATGAAAGCAGTATGAATCATAATGTATTGTATTGTATCTTATTACAGGTCTCCTCCCAGCAAATGGATGAACTTCGGACCCTCCTGGATAAAGCATTTCACCCGATAAACGGCCTCATATTTTAGGGGGCAACTGTTATAGACATTTTTGTGCCTTACAACATTGAGCATGAAATGTCCATAATATAAGGGATCCAAAGTCCCTAAACATGTTGTTCCTACTCCTAGAGGAACAAGGCTAACTAACCACAGCAATTCACAGAAGTTCTCCACCTGTCACACGGAATCTGTCAAGGGTGCGGACACGACTGACCTTCCTAGAAGTCTAAGACATTCTAATGACAAACAAGACAAAATGGAGTGATCTTTCTCTAAATACACCTTTTACAACATGAAAACTACAAGTGTTTAGGCTTACCTTATTCCAAAACGCTGTTGTTGAAGTCCGTTCTTGACGATCCGGATGAGCTCCTCCTTCAAGTCAATTCCTGCAACCACAAACAATCAAACAATTACCAAGCACTTGCATTTCATATAATAAAACATATATTCAACATGCAGACCAAGGAACACATGAAATAACTCATTAACACAAGCTATTGAGAAAAATAAACCAGTTTGTATTAATAACGAAACAAAGAAACTCTTACAACCTGGCCTTGGTGTTGTGCAAGTTCCTCCCAGGGTCCATCAAGGGTTTTCCTCTACTTTGACAAAGCTCACCCTCTCCCAAGTAGAATCAAGTGAAGACAATCTCTCCTCACAAAGGCTCTAATGGAAGACCTAAATCCTGCAGCATTTACCCAAAGAAAATGTATAGCTCCAACCTCCTCTCCTTCTGGCTCAATGCCTTTATTTATAGTGCTGTAAAGAGGTTATTCAGGTCCACTATCAATGGGATCATCCCCCTCTATGGGTGGGATAGCTCCCTTATTGATGGGATAAGTTCCCCCTTAATAGAGATACATGAACCAACTGGAGGCGCATCCATTTCATCAAACCGACCTCTAGAATGTTCTAGAAGTAACCACAAGTAACTTTTTCAAGATAAAACTCGCGCATTTTGCCTTTTACAGAGGGACGCACCTGTCCCTTAACATACAGAGCGTCCATGGACGCAGATTTTGTGAACATGGTCAGCGTCCCCGCAGGTAAGGCTAGAGAGAACCTGCGACCCCAGAGATAAACATAGTTTTTACAAGACTTTCTCTCTTCTTTGAGTTTGAGATGGATAACAGAGGCATGAGACTTGCCTAAGAGGGTAGCATGACTGTTGATTTGAGCCATACTAACTGTAAGTAGTCAAGGTGACATTTTTTAGTGTAACAGATTGCCCCCTAAAGTGCGAAGCCTGGAATAGAATAGGGTTTTGTAATTCTAGGAAGGGTGAAGCGCTTTATCATTTCAAGGATTGTCTTGTGGATGGCCTGGTTGGAACCTGCAATTTTCAACACAAAATACATGGATAAGATTATATCATCACTGAGGTAGGCATTCCCATACTCAGATTCAAAACTTTAACTAATGGACTAACTATTCTGATACAGGAATGATCTTGCAGTACATCATTTTTATAGACTTTTGTAGACACAGTATGGACGCAGCCATCTGTTTATGATTAGTCTACATAGATAATGAATACAAAACTCCTCGCAGCCTGGATGGTAGAAACTAGATCCAGGGTCTTCACTTCTACTTCCCGAATTGGTACGATTCTAGCCATGTGATTAAATGATTCGATGTCGAACATGTTAGAAACCACTTGATTACCAGTCGATGATGTAAACTGTTAACAAGCGTGAGAGAAACCACCAGTAATGTCAATGGTTCTCAAAGTACCAAGCACAACCCGTGAAATGTGAATAGATGTTTTGATGTCGAACACTTCACGGAATCCTTTGATCGAAAGTCAATGATGTAAACTGACGTCAAAGGCGAGAAACCTGCCATTGATGCATGCAGACTTCAAGGTACTGTCGATTCCTAAGTCATCTTTCTAGATAATGTGTCGATGTCGATAGAAAGCGACCCGTTGCAGGCAAGCCCGCAACACGAAATCATTGTTCAAGTTGAAGAAATGTTGCTGTAAGGACTGACTCAGGGATGGTCAAATGGATGACAAGTATTTTGCAGATGAAAGTTTTGCTTGCAGACCTCTTGAACACATAACGACACAACAGATGGCTTGGTGACGAATAACTCAAAGTTAATCCCTGAACCCGGTTAAAGACTTTCAAAGTGATTTGGTCAACTGTGAGGTAAAAGATTTCCCAACCCAGGTGAATGAAAAGTGTCGTGTTCAAGAGCGGTAATAAAGTTTCTTCTGAGACAAAAGGTGACAAATAGGTTCATTCTTCTCTTTTTTCCCCCACCATTTCTGGCAAGTACCTCTTTATTTTTAACAAGCTTGAGGAGGATAACATATGCTTGATTATAAGCTCATCCTTCGGACGAGTCCAACCTAGTTTAAATTCGAACCCTAGGAAGGAGTGGTTCGTTCCTGTTTGTAATTGAACAGGTCCTCTACTGTAAAAGTTTAACGAGCCCAGTATAGGAGAAACTCGGCGTTTTTCAATTTTAGAGAGTCTGAAAAAACTAAAGGAGACTCCACGTTGAACTTTTTCGTATATTTGTGTCCCTCAAGCCCGAAAAAGTATAAAATAATACCTGGGGGAACCGCTTGATCTTGCGACCAAGGAGTACTTTCATAATAGTGTCGTTAACCTGAAAAGTAAAAAGCGATCAAGGACACGTCGTTTTATTTCCTTATCGAGTTCGAAACGACAAAAACCCGGCAATCTTTTCCTGATTTTGCGGTCAGAAAAGAGCTAAAAGGGGACCGTCTTTTAATTCCGTTTTAACGAGTGAAAAAGAAACACTCGGCGATCTTTTCATGTTTTAGGAGTCAGAAAAGGGCTTAAAAGATGACTCTGAAATTTTGTTTGTGAAAAATTACAATTTCCCTCGAAATCCCTTTGTCCTGCACAAAAGCGACACATTACTCATACCTGTTTAAAATAGGCAAAAATACATTCAAAAACATCTTTTCATGGTAAAAAATGAACTAATTCATCCAAAAAACCTATAAAAAGACCTTTTACCATGTCATTTTTACCGTTTCACTGTTGAGGTTGAAAAAGGAGCTTTTGACAAGAAACTTCCCGTGGTCGCTGCGGAAAATCTGACCGTCGGAATCGAACGCCGTCTCATCCAGGTATTTTACACATCCTACTCTGCATTTCTATCCGTTTAGAATCAATTTTTAGGTTTTAGTTTCATTTTTTGGGGGGGTTTTGGTTTTGGAATGCGCCTCTCGGCGGACGCAGGTGCCCTTCGGGTGACCTGCGTCCCCCGACTTTTTCTCATACGGGAAAACGGTCGGAAGACGCAGCCCGCCTTCAGGCCAGCTGCGTCCGGGCGCCCTGTGCTACAAAGCCGGGGTGCGTCCTCCGAGAAACGCGCATTTCAAAACCCCAACTCTCTCAAAAAACCACCAAAAATTCCCAAATTAATTTCTAATTGCTATTTTTGATATGCAGGGCATTAATCATGTTAGACTGGAGAGAAAGAGAGCATGTAGAGGAAGATGAAGCTGCAATAAATCATCAACCTTCCCTGGATGCCCTAAGAGCATGCGGATTATACAAATATTGGACCATACCGGGCATGAGGGGCCAGGTAAGATTCTTGGAATGGCTGGTTGAGCGATGGAACGTACAAGAACAATGCTTTTACATAGGAGGGCACCAGCTCGAGATAGAGCCCTCGGATGTATACTTTCTCACTGGCTTGCCAAACAGAGGTGAGCAACTCAGTCTTGCGGGGACTAGGCCGGGTGGCCAATCCCTTGATAGTCTCCGCGAGAATTGGTGCACACCTGGGGCTCACCATTCAAAAGGCATAGAGATAAAACACATCACTCTACCGGAACTCAAAGTCATAGCGTTCACGGTTACCAGAATTTGCGGCGCGGCCGCTTTACACATTGCTTCCGGATCCCAAATGCGGATGGCAATTGACTGTTACCAAGGCACCATTTTCAACTGGTGTGAAGCTGTGTCGGCTCATATGAAGAGCCAACTGACCAAGGCAAAGAACGGACGACTAAAGACTTTTGGATATGGGCCTATAGTCGTGAGCTTTGCCTTGGAGAGAATTCCAATGCTGATCCCTCAGCAACTCACTGTTGATATCTTGGGTCCTCAGCAGCCAAAGCTGATACGATGGGTTGCGGTGATGGCCCGGCATCCTGACGAGGGCGCGACAGTAGTTCGATTCTCAGATAGTTATTTTGACTGGTTAGAGGGCCAGCTTTTTGTGATACAGGACTTTCCGTATGCCGGAATGGATTTCAGAGGTGATCCGGACATGGTTCTTCCACAGGGAGAACAATGGGACGACAGAGGTACTTTTTATTTTCACAAGTTTTCTAGTTATGTATTTTTTGTATTTTTTATATATATCGTCTCAAAACTAATAGTAAATCTTTCAAAATGCAGATGTTGGTCCACAGCGTCCAGCCAACCTCCGGCCTTATGATAGACTACATCCAGCTGCACCGGTACCGGCCCCACAGGATGCGACAGCAGAAGTACTAGCTGAGTTGGAGCATGATCTAGAGCGTCTCACGGCAGATATACCTGAGACTACTATGGACGACATTCCTATCAGGCTTCAGCGCTTCGTAGTCGCGGTCCCTGGACCGTTTAGGAGATTTTTGCGTAAGGTAGCCCGCGCAGTGGTGTCGTACAGAGAGCACCACCAGTGATTGACTAGTCACTTTTGTAGTCACATGTGACATTTTTGACTTTTTGTACTATCATTTTGCCGATCATAAGGTGTTTTAAACCTATGATCGAAGACGATGTATATATTTTTTGACACACTTCTATCTATATATATCACTATTACCGGCTTATCTTGTTTAACATATGTGATGAAATGTTTTTAAATTTACTTGCATGATTATCGTAAATGTCTGTCCAACATTCGAGAAGCAATTGCATCTGCTAATGTATTCAAAGACCTTGGAATATGTTGATATTCAATGTAATCAAATTCACGTTCCAAGAGACGCACTCTCAAAAACAACCTTAATAACACAGGATTTCTAATGGCATAAACTCTATTAAGCTGTAATACAACAAGTTCAGAATCTAACCTCACTATCAAACGTCGAATTCCAAATGAAATAGATTCGGATAATAATTCAACCACTGCACTGTATTCTGCAATGTTATTCGTTGTTTGACCGAGGCTTACCCCATGCATAGAAACTAACTCGTCAGAGGGCGAATAGATAACCCAAGCTGCGGAAGAGATATTCCGTGTATTACGACAAGCACCATCAGCAAATCCAATGTATGTTTGGAGAGGCGTCGACATCTACAATATCAAGAGTAAAACCAAGATAAGCCAGAATAATGACGAAAAACCACACTTGCTAAGCTAAGCACACTGACTAAACTAACACACTTGCTAGCTAGAAAGAAAATCTAACCTATCTAAAAATTTCTCCATACCCATCATTTTAAGCATAATACCTCTTTAGGTAAAGTCCATTTCTGGGTTTACCCAAAGAGTCCCCATCAAAATCAACTAACTCATAAGCCCCTTTTGCTAGCTTTCGCTTTACAATGTAGGGCCCATGCCACATGGGAACGAATTTTCCGGCACCTAGCTTATCGTTAGCTTGATCATATAATAGTACTAGGTCTCCTTCCGAAAAACTTCGAGGGGTTACATTTTTATCGTACTGAGCTTTCATTCGTTTCGCGTGAGTCTCGATAGCTAAAGTAGCGTCACGTCGAGTCTCATCTAATTTAGCCAAGTATAATAACCGTTTCTCCTCTTCGGAAGTAGCTGGAAGTAATTCGACAGCCATTTGAAGTGATGGGATTTCGCATTCAATAGGTAACACAGCTTCTAAGCCATAAACTAGCTGGAAAGGGGTGAAACCTGTTGAATTTTTCACTGAAGTTCGATATGCCCATAGCGCCGAAAATAACATGTTATGCCAATTCGTTCGATGGATACCAATGATCCGTCGAATCATGATGACTAGAACTTTGTTGATTGACTCAACCAAACCGTTGGCTTGCGGATAATAAGGAGTAGAGCTATCGTGGCGCAAACCAAGCTGGCTTGTAAGCTCAGTCATCATGACGTTTCGAAAATGGCTCCCATGGTCAGTAATGATTGCTTGTGGGACACCAAACCTAGTTATGATATGATTGAATACGAAAACTGCAGCTGTCTTGCCGCTTGCGTCGAATGTAGGCATCGCCTCGGCCCATTTTGTAAAATAATCAACCGCGAGGATGATATACGCATGCCCCCCGGCCGAGTGAGGGTTACAAGTAATAAAGTCAATGCCCCATTTGGCGAATGGACCAGCGGCAATTATAGGGTGGAGAGGAGCAGGTGGAGCGCGCATCTTTCGATCAAACACTTGACAGTTGTGGCATGTTCTGACAGCAAGGATACAATCTTTAAACATAGACGGCCAGAAATAGCCAGCGCGCAACACCTTCTGAGCTGTGGCATACCCAGACATATGACCGCCACATGCTCCAGAGTGACAATCATTCAAAACTCTCTCAGCCTCTTCGTGAGTTAAACAACGTCGAAAAACTAAGTCTGCCCCCCGGCGATAAAGTGTATCTCCAATAATTCTGTATTGCTGGGATCGAAACCGAATTTTTCGACGGTCTTCCTTGGAAGCTTCAGGCCGAAAGGTTTGGGTTTGGAGATAGATGATTATATCCCCATACCACGGATCTAAAGTGCTAATAAGAAACAAAGATTCGTCCGCAATGGACTCCTCTGCCACAGTCTCTGTGTCAGCACTCGGGAAATCACACATCAATTCCGCAAAAACTAAAGATTTCTTAGACTTGGACTTCTCGAACTCCAAGTCGAACTCTTGCAGGATAACAATCCATTTAGAGTACTTGCCCCCTAGCAGTTGTTTTGTCAAAATATAAATCATAGGGTTGCAATCCGAAATAACTGTAGTTTTGCGGAGAAGAATGTAGTGACGAAAACGCTGGACAGCTTGAACGGCTGCCAGGGCCAATTTCTCCACATGCGAATATTTTAACTCAGTGGGATTTAAGGTTCTACTAAGATAATATATCACATGCTCTGCTTTGAATTCATCTTCTTGAACTAACACCATTCCAATGGTGGAATGCGAAGCTGCGAGGTATAAGAAGTAGTCCTGGTTGTAGTTGGGAGGATGCAATAACGGTGCATGGGTCAACGCGTGTTTCAGTGCATCAAAAGATTGTTGGGCAATCTCGTCCCAAAAGAATTGTGCGTTCTGTTTCAACAACCGTGTAAAACCTTTAGTGACCTCGGCGTAGTTTGGGATGAATCGGCGTAAAAAGTTCGCTTTCCCTTGCAAACTTTGGAGTTGGCGCAAACTCGAAGGAGGAGGCAATTTGATGATAGCCTCGACTTTCGAGGGATCGACGCGAATGCCGGCTTTTGAAACAACAAATCCCAGCAATCGACCTGTTTCTATACAGAAAACACACTTGTGGGGATTCAACCGAATTCGATAATGCCTACACCTCATAAAGATTGCTCGTAGGTGGACAAGGTGATCAGCTCGTTGTAAAGAATGAGCAGGCAAATCATCGAGATAGGGTTGCACAATGTGCTTGATGTCATGAAATGCATAAGACATCGCCCGTTGAAAAGTGGCCCGGCATTCTTAAGTCCAAAAGGTAATTTGCAATAAGCAAATGTCCCCCATGGACAAATGAATGCCGTTTTTGGTTGATCGGCAGGTAGAATATTGATTTGATTATAGCCTGAGAAACCATCCATGAAGGAAAACATCTCACTTCCGGCACAATCATCAATAATTTGATCGATATAAGGCGTAGGATAGTTGTCTTTTGGACAAGCTCGATTGATATCCCTATAGTCGATACAGATTCTTATTGTTCCTTGTTTTTTATTGACGGGAACAATATTCGATACCCAATCCGTTAACGGGATCGGATAAATGAAACCTGCTTTCAACAGCTTTTCGACTTCTGCTTTAATCGCAGCCGCTTTTCGAGGGTGAATCTGACGCAACCGTTGCCGAATGGGTTTAGCATCCGGGTAGGTTTTGATTTCATGAACAACAATGGCAGGATCAATTCCCGGCATTTCCTCGTAAGACCAGGCAAACACGTCGCGGAATTCTTGGAATAGGGCCTTGTAAGTTTGGATTTCTTCTTCAGTACATGCGGCACCTATATGAATGTTCTCCTCGATTCCGGGCTTCACTGAAATATCAATGGGAATAGTACGAGAAATATTCCCTAAATTCAGCTCTGAATCAGAATGTTTCGTTGGATCCTGAGCGTCTTTGACATATTCAGCGGTAAAGATAGATGAAAAATCATTTTCAAATGCATCATCCTTAGGTAAAAACGAAGATCTGTGATGGAGATCTTCCCATGGTAGATCATCTACACTTAGGATTTCGCGAAGTTGTTCGTCAGATGACACTTCTTCGGGAAACGTTATCCGTTCTAAGGGTGAGGTGAAAAGTGACTCTTCACTGACCACATTCATTTGGTCGGTTGAATGAAAGTCGGTAAAAGACATAAGAGCTTCATAAGCAATCTCATACGGACTCAACGGCATAACATCACCGAGTGAGTCTAGCTCAGAGTCAGAGGGAACATACCAAGGATCATCATAAATAATGTTTTCTGACGTGATCATATGAATTGTTGCAAACGAAGGGTCTGCATTGAGTGGAGGGAGAGGAAAAGTTCCCAGTAAACCGGAATCCTTAACTAAACCTACACCAATGTCCCTATAAGGGATTGTCGTTTTACCAACATGCTGGATAGTTTCTAAAGAGGTTGGGTCGGATGAAAAGTATGTCAGCTGATCAATAGTCACGATCTTACCGTTATGTGGAAACTTAATGACTCTGAAGACCGATGAAACGACCGCTGTCATAGCATATGACCAACTTCGACCCAAAAGAAGGTTGTAGTCTAGAGGGGCATCAACCACTTCCACATCCAGACTAACGGTTTTACCTTCGACCCCTATAGGCAATTCTTGTAGAATACCAAACGGACGGAACCCACGGCCATCAAAGGCCTTAAGGATGGTGGGGGATTGGTTCAACGAAGGAGAACCAAGCGATCTCCAACATTGAATCGACATAATACACGTAGAAGCTCCCTCATCAATCACAGTCCGATGAATAGGCCTGTTTTTGACTATCACTGGAATTTGGAAAGCCATTTGATGGGGGAGACGCGGTGTACTACTTTCTAGATCAAAGATCATTAGGTTCGGGTCCTGAACATCGACAGCTCCAATAGCCGACAAAAGCAATTTTCGTTGCGCTGGACATGATTGCAGCACTTCGAGTGCCGACATTGCTGAAGGTGAAACAGCTAAGTCTTCAACAATGTTGTAATTCTGGGCTGCTCTCGCATGTGGATTGAAAGCAGACCTTCGAAGTACACCCTTGGCGGGCGGCTTAATCACTAAGTCTGGGTTAGGTTTTTCGATCTGTAGTGGATCGGAACCAGGAGCTGAGGTTGATGGGTTAGAGTGAGAAGATTCTGCTTCCTTACCATCAACAGGAGCCTTACTACCATAATCTTGCGATCGAGTCGCAATCCTGACATGAGACATCATCAAAATGGGTTCTTCACTGGCATTCGAAGAAGAACCTATCATCTTATTCTCCTGCTCTGGAAATGGATTTTTTAACACAGCAGGAGTGGGAGAACCTTTGACTATTTTCACTACCTCGGCCCGATGAGGGCAGTCTCTCGTAAAATGATCTTCTTCACAAATAAGACAAGGATATCGAGGTTTGCGCTTTTCGTCATTGGTTTCCGACTTTTCCGTTTTCTCCTTTGGAGCCTTGTCTGCTTTAGCCTTCTTCTTTCCTTTCTTCTTTCCACCGTTTTTTGATTTGGCCGTAGATGACTCTACAGCGTGAATGTCGGCGGTAAGTTCAGGAGGAGAAGACTCTCCTGTCGGAGAATCAGGCAAAGTGATAATTGGAGTATTGGAGGCCTTGGAAGACTTCTTCTTACTCTTCGTAGTCACGATACCGATCATACCATCAGCGGCATGAGATCCCGAAGGAGCAGCAGCGATTTGGTTTGACTTTGGAAGATCCGGAATTTTCTCGTGTAACGTACCCGACTGAGTGTAAACTAAGTCAAGGTATTGTGCCTGAGCAATGACTTGCTCCTCAGTAACTACTCCGGCCTTAGCTACATCTTCAGTAATTCTTGGTAATAATGATTTGACAAACCATTCAGCTAAGATTTGGTCCGGGATAAAAACTTTCACTAATCTTCTTCGACGTCTCCACTCATGGATGTGATCAGAAATGTACGTGGATGTCGATTGTTTTAGCGAAGTTAATAATTCTGTACCATTATCGTATCTGACTGGTAACTGAAAATGAGTTAAGAACGAGGTAGCTAACTGGCTAAAGTTGTAAAAAGAGGCCCGTGGTAACTCAATGTACCACTTGGCTGCGAGACCAATGAGTGTACGCTGGAAAAGACGTAAGCGGATGGAATCATCTGAGATGGAATTTGATGCACACCAGAGGTGGTAAGTCATCACGTGATTAGACGGATCCTCTCCAGACTTACCTTCGAACTTGGGTATATCGCTGGGCAACTTATTTGGCATTGGCGGCCAGAACGGAAGATATTGAATTGGATCGTTCGTTAGGCGCGTCAAGTCGGGTAAATCTAAAGTCGCAATAAACGGTAACTGCCGGTTAGGATCTCTAAAACTCTGAGTCACAATACCAGCCCCAGGAGGAGGATATCCAGGATAACTAGGAACAGGAGTCGCATTTGGGATATTATATCCTCCTGGAAAACCAGGATTAACCGGACCGTACTGGGGTTGCTGAGGTGGTTGATAAGTGTACCCAGGATACGGTTGATACTGGTAAACCGGTTGTTGGGCAGCTTGCCCAGGTTGATACTGTCCCTGGTACGGAGGTTGAACAAATTGAGGTTGAGTAGTAACAACCGTACTTGTACCAGGTTGGCCTGCAGGCATCTGGACTGTGGTTTGAACCGTGGGTCCAGACAACGGTACAGATGTCTGAGGAGTGGTTACAGGGACAGTAGAAACCGGAGCTGCCGATACTCCAGAAGTAAGCATGGTAGATGAAGCGGTAGTTGCTGCAGCCGTGTGAGGTGGAGTACCAGGTGCAATTGGCGGCTGAGTAACTACAGAAGTTACAGGGGTCTGAACACTTGACTGGACAGGTTGCGGTTGCTGGGGTGGACCAGGAACTGCAGGTTGTCCTGCTTGAGGTACCGACTGTATACTTGGTTGCGACATCTGTTGACCCTGTGACGGATCCCATGTTAACATTCCAGGGTATTGACTCGTAACAGGTTGAGGATACTGAGATCCATAGCCGTATTGAGGATAGGGTTGATAACTGTAAGGTGCAGTCCCATATGATTGCCCTTGAGGTGGTTGATAACCTTGACCAGGGTATTGACCCGTAGGTTGATAACCTTGAGGTAAATACGAATACTGGGGTTGACCTTGACCTTGAGGTTGGTATCCTTGAGGTTGATACCCTTGGGGTTGATACCCTTGGGGTTGCCATCCTTGAGGTTGCCATCCTTGAGGTTGATACTGATACTGAGGTTGACTTTGGGGTACATATTGAGGCTGGGGTTGATACCCTTGAGGTTGCCCCCCAGTCACAAATGAAGTACCTTGAGGTTGCCCCCCAGGCATTAACGAAGGTTGCCCCCCAGGCGGTAATTGGCCACCTTGAGGTTGGTTAATGGGAGTTGAACCTGACATCATATAAACTTCACCTATACTCAATGGTACATTACCACTGTTTCCAACTAATAACCCATGATCAATGGGTTGAGGAGATGCTCCCGCAAAGGTACCAGAAAGTGATTGATACCCAGTAGGAACAGAAGGACCGCCATGTAAAAATGATTCAGGACTTTGTGAAAACACAGATGACTGACCAGACATATTTACAGGAGAATGAATTCCTCTAGGTGGAACCGGAGTACGAGGTGTAGAAAAACCTACTGAGTTGTCTAAAAAATTGGTTAATGCAAGGTACCAAGATTCACTTCTAGGAGGACTGTAAAAGATGGATTCACGCTCCCTTAGATCAAGGGTAATTAGATCTTCAGAATCAGAAACGCCTATTTCTTCCTCTGGAACAAGTTCTTCTATAGCAATTAATCCAACAGGAAGATTTTCGGTGATAATTCTTTCTATTCTTGGTGAATCAGGAACACTAGGAGTTGGAGTAACAGGTTCTGAAATTTCAGGTTCTTCGCCTGTTTCACTGGCAGATGAAAAACTACCAGCAAGCTCGGAAACTGTAACAGCTTCGGGATTGTAACCTGTTTCTAAACTTTGGTAATCTGGATGGACTACCAAGGAAAATTCTCCTTCTTCAGGTGATCCTACTCTACTGCCACTAGGAGGAGTTACAAGGACCTTTAACCCTTCTAAATTACCTGGGTCGTCTCGAGGAGGGGATCCCCTAAGTCTACGGGATCTTCTCAACAATTCGGCCACAGAAACAACTTCAGGAGACTGGCCCGCAATTCGACGGGACCTTCTCGGTAATTCCGCCACAATTAAAGATTTTAACTACAACACACGAAAACAAAGTAAAAAATTTCAAATCAAACCACCTAAAGTCTTCTAAAGAACCAATCAAATTTGAAGCACACGCCTAAATAATCTAGAGCGTCAAACCACACACAAACAGTAGTCTTCCGGACCAAAAGCGCTAGTTGGTGATTAGGCCCAACCTCGCAGGATTCAGTACAGAAATAGTGGGTGGAACAGTTACCCCGGCAACCTGCTTAATGAATAGACTGGACCAAGTTCCTCCACTTTAACCGTCTCGAAGTGAAGCGAACCCCCCAGAAAATCCAAGTGAGTATAACCGACGTCTGCTCCAGGTACAGTGGGACCTTCCCTCCACCGTCACCTTGGGTAGAATCCTAGATATTATGGCCACTAAGGTTACCAATCACAACAATTACACCTGGGGGAACAGTCTAAACTCCGACAGCACGCAAGGGCAGAGTAGCAAGCTCCAATCCCCTTACCGGCTCCTTGACAACAATCCAAGGTTTACCGATAAGTGACCCCTGGCTCCTCGACAATGGTTAATCCGAGGTTTACCGTTTGTAATACGTACTGCCTGGCGTCGTTCCCAACGAGGGAGGAATGATCCCCTCACTGGTTCGGACACGAGCTCGTGCTTCTCCTTTAAGAGGAGCTTTCCCAGAATGTAACTGAAACAATTGGATTTGTTCTACTCAAGATAGACTATCTGTTTGGTTTTGTAGTCTTGGAGAGTTAAGTACTCACCTACTCCAAGACCCTAGCCTAAGCTATGTTGGTGCTTCAGAGCCCTAGAAAAATAAAGATTACTAGATTGATTTTAATTTAAGCGTTACTTTTAAGGTTGTTTCTTAAGTCAAAAGGTGATGGAAGTGAAACTAGTGGTGTGTTGACTCGACTCGAAACCACTACAAAATGCACCTAGAATGATTTATCCACTACTTTACTTTTTCGATGAATTGCTTAACTAAAAAGTTGAGAGAATGCAATCTTTATAAAAGCAACTTCTTAATTGAAGACAATCAAAGAAACAATTCGTTTTTCTTTTCCAAGCATAAAAACATAACTTCTCTTTACATGCACGAAAAAACTCTTTTCTTCTTTTGAAAACAAAAAGCTACTTGAAACAAGACTTTTTAAGAAGATGTTTTTGTATTTTTCTTTTAATAAAGCAAATAAATCTAATATAACCAAAAATCAATCTTAACAACTCTTAAAATCTATGAAAATGCACTCATAAGCAAACTAAAGGCAAATTTACTCTAAGCAATCTTAACGAGGCCAAAACTAACAATGATTATTTCTAAGGTGTTTTACTTGATCACAATCAAATCAAGGACTAGCTTATTGCAGAATCAAAAACTAGCCAAAACAAAACTCTAATCTTTTTGTTCTTTTTGTAAAATGGAAATCAATACTTTATAAACAAGTAATTCGAAATTTGACCCAAAACAACTCAAATGGCAAGTTGCTCACAAAAGGAGACTTTACGACAGGCCCGACTTCTAAGAAGGTTGACTAACCAGAGAGATCTAAGGCTGGACAACTTTCTACTATCAAAGTCACTACAAAGCCTTTCCAAAAATCAAACCCTAGGTCTAAACTTCGTTGAAAACCACTAAAACACTCAAAGCTCACAAAACAAGTTCAGGTGAAAATTCTTGACAGGGTACTAAAGGATCTGGGCAGAAAACACTAAGGAAAAACAAAATCTAAAAGCAATTTAAAGCAAAAATGGAATTTTCTTAAGTTTTACAGGAAGACGCAGGCAACCCGTTGTCACAGGTGCGGCCCCGCTCTGTGCAGACGGCAACAGCGCGTCCAAAGACGCACTGTGCAGTACTCAGAGACTGCGTCCTTCTGGAAAAATGAAGAAAAACCAAATCTAACTAAATCTAAAGCTAAGCCACCCAAATACTAATTCTCACAGTCAAAAACCAGAAAATAAAAATGATTTTCTCAAAGCAAAGTTCATATAAAGGAAAAGACTCTCTCATTAATGGATTCCCCAGTGGAGTCGCCAATTTGTCACACGGAATCTGTCAAGGGTGCGGACACGACTGACCTTCCTAGAAGTCTAAGACATTCTAATGACAAACAAGACAAAATGGAGTGATCTTTCTCTAAATACACCTTTTACAACATGAAAACTACAAGTGTTTAGGCTTACCTTATTCCAAAACGCTGTTGTTGAAGTCCGTTCTTGACGATCCGGATGAGCTCCTCCTTCAAGTCAATTCCTGCAACCACAAACAATCAAACAATTACCAAGCACTTGCATTTCATATAATAAAACATATATTCAACATGCAGACCAAGGAACACATGAAATAACTCATTAACACAAGCTATTGAGAAAAATAAACCAGTTTGTATTAATAACGAAACAAAGAAACTCTTACAACCTGGCCTTGGTGTTGTGCAAGTTCCTCCCAGGGTCCATCAAGGGTTTTCCTCTACTTTGACAAAGCTCACCCTCTCCCAAGTAGAATCAAGTGAAGACAATCTCTCCTCACAAAGGCTCTAATGGAAGACCTAAATCCTGCAGCATTTACCCAAAGAAAATGTATAGCTCCAACCTCCTCTCCTTCTGGCTCAATGCCTTTATTTATAGTGCTGTAAAGAGGTTATTCAGGTCCACTATCAATGGGATCATCCCCCTCTATGGGTGGGATAGCTCCCTTATTGATGGGATAAGTTCCCCCTTAATAGAGATACATGAACCAACTGGAGGCGCATCCATTTCATCAAACCGACCTCTAGAATGTTCTAGAAGTAACCACAAGTAACTTTTTCAAGATAAAACTCGCGCATTTTGCCTTTTACAGAGGGACGCACCTGTCCCTTAACATACAGAGCGTCCATGGACGCAGATTTTGTGAACATGGTCAGCGTCCCCGCAGGTAAGGCTAGAGAGAACCTGCGACCCCAGAGATAAACATAGTTTTTACAAGACTTTCTCTCTTCTTTGAGTTTGAGATGGATAACAGAGGCATGGGACTTGCCTAAGAGGGTAGCATGACTGTTGATTTGAGCCATACTAACTGTAAGTAGTCAAGGTGACATTTTTTAGTGTAACACCACCTGAAACCACTCAAAAACAAGTCAATTCAGGATCATGTCAACTGCTCCACTGAGCATCTACGCTGAATGTCAACTGCTCCACTGTCTACCTGCGTTGAATGTCAACTCCAACAAAGGCTACCTGCACTGAGCGAGTTTGGACAAGTGGCAGGCTCATTCGTCAATGTGTCAATTCCCAGGAAGCTTCCAAAATGACACTTGTATCAGGGAATTCGACTGGTGATGAGTAAGAGGTTCCAAATCTCCAAGTGGAAGAAAGAACCTCCAAGTGGACTCAAGAACTGACAGAGGGAGAGGACACTAGTCAGATCTCAAGCTAACTCATCCTCTCTCCAAACATCTATATATGGATCTCACCTCCATGAGATCTAGAGGCTAGAATTTTGTTATTGCAAAGAATTGTTGTTGGTTTGAGACTGGAAACATTGGGTGCTTAATGCTTTGAAGGGATCTGAAGAAGGAATTCCATTCTGTTGGGAAGGAGATGCTAGATTGGAGCCCTCTGGGTTGTATCTCTTCCTGAACCTTGTTATCAATCAATAAAGCTATCTTGGTTTTCTCCTATATGCTGGTGTATTTGTATGATTGCATTAGTGTATTTTATTTACTTCTAATCCTGAATCATTTATGAATATGAATATTTGCCTTTGTGTTGTGTTCTTCTCTTGTCGCAAGTAGCTGTTCTCTTGTCACAGGTAGCTGTTCTCTTGTGATCTCGTGGGAATCAAGTAGCTGTTCTCTTGAGCAAGCGAGGAGGCAAGTAGCTGTGAACACCCAAAGAGAAGAGGATCTAGATCGAGGGACAAACGGAAGACAACGGTAAGTCTATCGATCTCCCCTCTTTCACATTTCATAAAGGAAGAAACCAGAATAGCTGTATTTGTTTGTTGCTAAGGTACTGTCACACCTTAGGTGGATAGGATCGTCCTGCATAGGCAATTTTCCCCACAACAACCGTTCTTTCAGAAATCAAAATATCTTCTCACCCTTGTTAAGAAAAGTAGAATGCTTCAAATGTAATAATTTTGGGCACAAAGCAAGTGAGTGAAAAATCATATTTGAATAGCAGTCTAAGTTCCAAAATGTTAGACAATCATCTATTCAACATAGTAAGGAGAGATGGAAACAAAAGACTAAAAGGAGAATGTAGTGTGGACTTGCTTTATTGACTCATAATCAAGAAAATGAATGGTACGTGGATAGAGGTCATTCCAAACATATGACTGGGGATAAAAGAAAATTTCTATCATTAAAAGAAAAAGACAGAGGAAACAATGTCACCTTTGGAAACAATGCTCTAGAAAGAATCAAAGGTAAAGGCGTAGCTAGTCTCGATAATAAAAGCACAAAATGTCATGTATGTAGAAGGCCTCAAGAAAAATCTTCTTAGTGTTAGCCATATGTGTGATAATTTCTATGACATGACCTTTATATCTAAATACTGTGAGGTCCGCAACATAAATAATGAAAAACTGGTGGGAAAAGCAATCAGAACCCAAAATAATGTATATGTGTTTGACGAGTGCAGGGTTAACTGCTATATAATCAAAACGAGTGAAGCATGGTTGTGGCACAAGAGGTTTGGACATATGAATTTTGAGAGTTTGATAAGAGTTAGCAAGATGGGAGCCATGAGAGGATTAGCAAGACTGTCAAGGCTCGATAACTCAATTTGCAAGTCATGTCAGTTTGGAAAACAAACTAGGACTCATTTCAAGTCAAAAGAGTTTTCCTCATCAAAACCTCTAGAGCTCATTCACACAGATATTTGCGGTCCAACTAGAACAAAAACCTCAAAAGGAGAAAGGTATTTCATGCTACTCATTGATGATTTTACCATGGCTACTTGGATCATTCTCTTTAAAGAAAAGTTAGAAGCATTCAAGCATTTCAGGAAATTTAAAGCTCAAGTTGAGAATGAGAAACACTTAAAGATAAAATTCTTAATATCAGAGAGAGGAGGAGATTACACCTCAAGAGAATTTGAGGAATTATGTGAAGAGAATTTCAGGAAATTTAAAGCTTGACTTGAGAATGAGAAAGACATAAAGATAAAATTCTTAAGATTAGATAAAGGAGGAGATTACACCTCAAGTGAATTTGAGGAATTATGTGAACTAAGTGACTAGAACTCCAAAACAAAATGTAGTAGTGTAGAGGCAGAATAGAACAATCCAGGAAATGGTCAGAGAAATGTTGGATGAAGCAGGTATATCTCACATCTTCTGGGGAGAAGCAGCATAGGTAATAGTGTATCTATCAAACAAAACTCAACTGAGGCTTGATAGTAATAAAACTCGCTATGAGTAGTTGAAGGGAAAACCTGCATCAATTAAACACTTCAAGGTGTTTGGAAGCAAGTGATTCATAAAAAAGAATGATAAGAATCCTGGAATGATAAGTGCTAATGAAGGAATATTTCTTAGGTACTCTGCTCGATTAAAGGATATAAGTGTTACAACAAGAAAATAAAGAAGTTTGAGGATTGAATTGACATGATAGTAGATGAAATAGGTTCACAACCTGAGTCCTCTAAAAGAAACATAAACTCAAATGATGAAGAAAGTTCTGATATGAGTTCTGCAGATCTGGAAGAAATAGATTCAGATATTGAAGGCGAAGAAGAAAGCACAATTCCAAGGCCAAATAAACCTTCCAATTATGTACAGAAAGAACATCCTAAGAGTCAGATACTTGGAGACTCAAGACAAGGTGTCCAAACTAGGAGAAAACTAGTTGGAAATAGAACATATGCAAGACTAGCTCTACTATCGTAGATAGAACCCAAGAATCTCAGCCAAACAAGTGAAGACAAATTCTGGGTGAAAGCTATGAATGAAGAAACTGATCAAACTGAAAGGAATGGAACTTGGGAGAAACATTTTATTGGAACCAAATGGGTTTTCAAAAACAAACTGGATGAGCAGGGTCAAGTAATGAGGAGAAAAGCTCGTTTGATTTGCAAAGGGTATGTCCAAATAGAAGGGGCGGATTTAGAAGAAACCTTTGCACCAGTAGCATGACCGGAAGCTATCAGGATCTTTCTTGCTCTTGCCTCCCATAAAAACATCAAGGAGTATCAGATGGATGTGAAGTCTACATTTCTCAATGGAGATTTGGAAGAAGAAGTTTACATTGAGTAGCTAGAAGGATTTATACTCAGGTAAAAACTTCTCAATTTTCCTCAAGAATGAATGTCAATAGAAACTACAATCATTTGGCTGGTAGATTTGATAATCACAGGAGTTTCTTCAATGGTCAATGTTTCTCTTGTCATAACTTTGGCCACAAAGCAGCTCAATATGTTTCCTATAAGACAATCATGACTAGAGAAGCTCAAAAACAGAGGAGTATGACTGGGATCGTGAAAAGAACCTACAATAACTTTTCTGCTCTTGAAAATGGAATAGAATGCTCTCTTTGTAAAAACTTCGGTCATGAGGATTCTGAATGCAGGAGCAGGTTTCGGCAGACTCCCAGATCTTGGTATGAAAGGCTAGATAAATACCTTCGGCAACAAGTCTTTATGAAAGGCATAGTTGACAGTAAGTTATATATAAAGCATGAAGGCAACCATATACTAATAATAGTTGTGTATGTGGATGATATAATATTTGGAAACGACATGGAACAATGGGGGCATCAATTTGCAAAATGTATGAAAACAAAATTCGAAATGTCCATAATCGGAGAGCTGTCCTTCTTCTTGGGTTTGAAAATTGGTCAGTCTCCACAAGGAGTGTTTATATCCCAATCCAAATATCTCAAGGAAACTCTGAAGAAATTTGGACTGGAAGATTACAAACTAGTAAGCACACTTATGACTACAGGCTACAAGTTGTGCAAAGAAGATGGAACACCACTAGTAAATCAGACTGAATACAGATCAATGATAGAAATATTGTTGTATCTTACAACTTCAAGGCCATACATCATGCAAGAAGTGGGACTTGTGGCCATATTTCAGGCTTTCCTGCGTGAGTCTCATGTTGTTGTTGTCAAGAGGATTTCAAATATCTTCAAGGAACAACAAAGTATGGACTATGGTATGCTAATAGCGAATAATTCAAGTTGAAGGACTACAATGATGTAGATTGGGATGTAAGCCTTGATGACTAGAAGAGTACTTCTGGTACAACTTTCTTCCTGGGGAAATACTTGGTGTAGTGGGTCATCAAGAAATAGGCCTCCATTTCTTTATCGACTGCTGAAGCAGAGTATATTTCTATTGTTACTTATTGTACATAGATTCTATGGATGAAGCAAACTTGGAAAGATATTAAGGTAGAGCTGAGTGATACCATTCCAATAATGTGTGACAACACAAGTGCCATTAGTATCTCCAAAATTCCAATCATGCATTCAATGAATAGGCATATTCCTATCAAGTTCCATTTCTTGAGGGAAGAGGTTGCAACCAATATTTTCATACTTGAATATGTTGCCACTAAAGAGAAATTGACAGATATATTTACTAAGCCACTGGAAAGAGAACCATTTGAATATCTTAGGAAACAAATAGGATTTATGATTCCTACCTCCAAATGAATTCATTTTGGTAGGTGGTTGTAGCTACTTAGCATGTGGGACTCATGGAAAAGTAGGTTGTAATGATTCAAGGGGAGTATTCAACAAGTATTCTTTTCCATTGATGTCAAAGGGGGAGAAGATTAGCATCAGAGAAGAATATGACTAGCTTGAGGGGGAGCTTATGGTGTTGCCATCAATGCCAAAGGGGGAGATTGTTGGATAATTGGCGGTGTATGGTTAGCTGTGTTAGTGTTGGCATTGATGTAAAAAATGGTCATCATGATGATTGATGTCATCCAGGATGATTGGGTGTTCAACAGGAATCCCACAGTTGTTGGAGTGCTTTGTAGAAAATCATCATAGTAGTAGGTGTTGGGGGCCAAAACTGCCTTGTTTTGTTTATCTATTTACATTTTTTTCTTGCTAATTATACTTTCATACCAGCTATTTTGTGCCTAAAATCCCTATAGGTATAACCCTTGTCATGTTTCACAGGTTATTTAGTCATTTATCTTTAAGTTTGAGGAATCATCACCGATTGGATGCTAATCTCGTTAATTGTGTAGATTTTGAGCCAAAGGGTCAAGATTCATTACCAAAGCTGGTGGCACTGTTGTTAACCTGCAACTGTTACAGTGAAACCGTCATTGATCTCCTTTTGTCTATCTTTTGATTCAATTTTACTGTTACAACTATCATGTAATTTTAGGAAAACAACCTCCATTGTGTTTGGATGTAATTGTATAAAAGGGGATTTGTAGATGGGAGTTAGGTTAGCGAGAAATATCTGAGTTATGTAACATATACTTTTGATATTAATGAAATTTTGATCTTTTTGATCTTGTTTGCAAATATGTGAGTTAAGCACAACCCTAACCAGGGAGTTGGGCCCGCTCTCCTAATCAGGTGTTGTGCCTGTGTCTTATGTGTGTATTGTTTTAGTTATGCATTTTATTTTCCCTTTGTTGTGAAACATATTGCTGTTACAGTTGATGTCATGAATCGTTATGCTGCTACTATTTATCTATTATTTCAGATTGCATGTTTAATTAACTAATCGAACTCCTGATCAATTTTCGGATTATGAATTTTCCCCAACATATATAGTGCATGATATCCTTGCAATAACAAACAACCCCAAATTGACATATTAATGTGGTAAAAGGGTTGAACCATAAAATTCACACTCGAACACCAACATTTTTGCACCATTGTCGGGGAGGCTATCTAGGTGTAAGAATATAACCGACATTGATCTTGGAATCATTCTCTCGTCCTAGGGAGAGAAAGGGTTTTCCACTCTGCTCTAGGTCTTGAGTGTAGTCATTTTTTATTTTGTTTTGTTTCTTGTTGTTTTTCTTTTTCTTTTTCTAGCTCTTTTTGATTTTATAGGGGCCACTCTCTCGTCTTGGGGAGGGAAAGACATTTTCACCCTGCTCCAGGTCCTGAGATTAGAATTTTCGAGCAGTTTTGTTTGTTTTGATTTTGAAAGACCCACTCTGTCCTCCTAGGGAGGGAAAGAGTTTTCTCACCTTGCTCTAGGTACTGAGCTTTAGTTTTTTTCACTCATTTATTGTTTATTTTTTTGAATCATCCTCTTATCCCGGGGAGGGAAGAATCTTTTTCACCCTGCTGGAGTTCCTGAGCCGTGTGACTTTCAATTTTTTTGTTTCCAATAAATGTATGAATGAGGGTTCGAATAAAAGGGGCAGAGGAGGACCCCAAAGGCAAGGTAGGAAGTATTTTGGGAGAAATACCTATATCTAAGGGATTATTGCAAAATTTGCATCAAAAGCCTCTTTGTGAGCTACTGCTAGGGTGAAAGTTTACACAAAAACCGAGGGGAATTCTATCGAACAACCTATACGACCCCGAAAAGTGGAAGTATCCCTTCCAACAGCTAGATAAGAAGCAAGAAGTAGGGCATCGGAGGGATCATAAATGCCTCCCTTAGTATCATACATGAAGGAAGTGGCATGTAGAGGGTCAGAAAAATAGGTCCACCCAAGGAGTGAAGAAGGAGACTTTAGAGGATTTTCTTCACCTCGCGATCAGGGGAGTGTTGTTAAACTTCCACAACCATCAGTTATTACACAAAAAGAACCTGTTGAAATCCCAAGCGAGTATTGGAAAGTATTCATGGCACCCCCAACATCTTCAATTGAATTCCCAATTGGGGATATTAGGGGTGATGCACCAATGAAGCCTATTCTGTTGACCGCATTGCCAAACTTCCATGGGCTTTCCACGGAAGATCCAGATACTTTCCTATTTGAGTTTGATATCATTTGTAGAGGATATGACTATATCAATGATGCTCAAAAGCTTAAAAATTTTACTGCTACATTAAAATGGACAACGTTGTGATGGTTTATGGGTCTAGGAGGAAAATCCAACTCTACCTGGGATGACATGAAGAAGACCTTCCTCAAAAAATATTAGGATTACTATAAATCCGGGGACATTAAGGAAGAAATATTTAAATTTATGCAGAAGGAGGATGAAAATATGGAGGACTGTGTGGAGCATTTTAAGTACACTCTCCAAAGGTCTGGCCACAATAACCTGGATAAGGATATACTGAAAATTATTTTTCTCTAGGCCCTGAAGGAAGAATATTTGGAGTTGTTAAACATAGTAGGTAAAGGAGATATATCTAAAGAATATTTTGACATTATCTGTGAGCTCTGCGTTCAATGTTCAAGGGGAGTTGCAAGGAATAGACGGGGAATCCAGACCTTCAAAGCATCAAGTAGGGAAATCACAAAAGCATAAATTGGAAGCCTGCTGGATAGTTTGAAAACTGATATCCTAAGCACATTATCTTCCCAAATGGACACATTTCAGGCAAAACAGAAGCAAATGGAGTTGGAAAGAACCATGGCTATTTTCTGCCCTCGGTGTAGGAAGAAACATCCACTAAAGGAGTGTCCACTAAACACTATAGAGACATGTGCTATTTGTGAACATAGTCACTACACCGGTGCATGCCCATCCCTTCCAGAAATAAAGGAAATATTTCAAGGGATGAAATAAGAACTAGATTAGTTGTGCTTTATGCGGTCTAAGAAACCATGGCAACAATAATCATCAGGCTTAAACCTAGGTACGTCTCAAGATCCTTTTCAATATTATAATATGAATCCTTAGTCAATTCCTTTTTGGCCTCAATATTATCAGTATCCACCCTGTAAACCATGGTGCCCTCAACCTAACTCGAGTTCTTCATGGTCTCAAAATTGAGGTGGCCCTCCTCCCCCTACCACTCAATTTTCTCAACCTACACAGCAGCAGCAGTTACAACTTCCCTCTAATGTTCCCTCCAATAATCCTCCTCTCGGACATCAACTTCCCATTCATCCAAACCCAAATCCAAATAATAAGGGTGCTCAACAAACGAACACCCTCAACCTTCCTTCGTATAACATTTCTACCGTAGGATTTAATAAGATGAATTTGCAATCTGGTTGGGTAGTAAATGCTCCAACATCACCCGTTATTGTTGAACATCTTGATGATGAAAATTCAAAATTTCAAGCAGTCAGGGGTGAGACAGCCCAACAGTCTGTGGAACATTCTCTTTCTCATTTGACAATTACTCAGGCATGTCAAAATAATCCTCCTTATCCAAAATGATTAGCTCTGAGTAAACAGGTCCCTCAGCCGAAATCTGATCTTTTAGGAGAATTACAGAATTTGTTTCTAAAAATCCCTCTGCTTCAAGCCACGAAAGATGTACCTATTTATGCTAAAACTATCAGAGAATATTATTCCAAGAGACCAAGTAAGAAAACAAAGGAACCACTTACAATTCATGTTATGGGGAGATTATCTGACATTATGTTGGGAAATGCTATTCCTATAAAATATGGGGATCCTGGGAAGCCAATTCTAACAGTCTAGATTAATCGGGTAGATATTCCAAATGTACTGGTAGATTTGGGGGCGACAATTAATTTAATTACTTCTAAAACCATGCTTACTCTGGGATTACATGATCTTAAGCCTACCCCTACAGTCTTGGAGATAGCTGACAGATCTACAATTAGACCGATAGGGAAGTTGGAGGACATAACAATCTCAGTGGAATCTTGGTGCTATCTCATTGATCTCCTAGTCCTGCATACGCAGTCGCCATCTGGTGGTCACCCCCTTATTTTAGGACAATCTTGGCTTACAACCACTGACACCTATATTGGGTGTTGGTCAGGAAACATGATAATTTATAATGGGGAAAATACAAAAAAGCTTGTTCTCTATCCCCCTGCAGAACCAAGTTCACAGAGAAAGCCAAAACAAAACTCTTTGTATTTGGATGGGATCGAAACTGAACTCCAACCAGTCCTCTGCTTTAAGAATGATACAGAGGATTGGTGAGTGCCAGTATTGCAGCAAGAATGCTGCAACTCCTGGGCTGTCAACTTTACTTTTATCAACTTGGTAGTTTGTAACAAACTTGGAAGCGTCGGTGCTGTATGCACAAGTACTAGTTCTCACTGCAGGTTTTCACTTGGTTAGCCGGTGCAAGATCACTAGGAAATCAAGCCAACTTCTATAGATTTTAGAAGAAGCTTTATGTGTGATGAAAGGAAAGAAATGTTACTCTACATATGCTACTCTAACTGCAGAAAGGAGAAAGACTGGAATGTAAAGCAAAACCTAGTAAACCCTAATTAACAAACTAATCCTACTTTTGCCAAAAACACTTATGAAAACCATGAAATAAATTCCATTACCTACTCAAGGAAGTAAACAACATCTAACTATGCTATTTCTAGAAGTAAATAAGCAAAAAACATATTTTTGGATTTTTATGTGTTTTTATGTGTATTTAACATGCATCTAATTTATTGTGTGTGAGTGTGGCAGCGAACAAGTGGCGTTGGAGGGAGGTTTTGGAGCTTGGGAGGATGTAGGATGGTGTGTATGGGTGCTAGGAGGTCTTAGGTCATCTTTTGGAGGCTTTTCCCATAGTCGACCTTCAAAAGAAAGCCTACAGGAAAAACTACAGGAGGACACAGGAAAACTACAGGAGGAAAACAGGTAAACTACAGGAGGCCTATAGGGGGAGGCTGAGAGAAATTTTCATTGTTTTGAGGGTGTGAGAGTGGGTGGAGAAGGTGGATGAAGGTTGGAATGAGGTGTTAGGGTCCCGAAGGGCTACCATGAATCACCAGGAGAGAGAAAGATGATTTGGTTTGCTCAAGGAGAGAGGAAGAAGTTCTATGAAAAATGAAGGAAACTAGGGCAGAATTGAGGTGAGGTTTGGGAGAACTATAGCACATGGATCATATGGAGGATGTGATTGCTAGGTAGCTGGCCTACTGCTGGAAGAGATCTGCTGCATAGAAACTGACAGTCAACCAAGAAAATCAAGCAATCAATGAAATGAGTGCATCCTAGGAAAAATAGAGTTTTACATTAAAGTGGCCTAAATTATGATGTATAGAAGGGAATGTTGGGAAATGTTGTAAGAAAGGAAAGCCTACAAAAGAAAAATTGCAAATCAGGAAGTGAACATGATAAATAATATCTAAAGCAAAGAAAGACTGGACTATCAACCTACTAGAGAGCTGCAAACACTAGAAGTCCTAGGACTGAGGAAAATATGTGTTTTTGGGGTAGCAAGAGAGTATTTGCCTCAAATCATGGTCCCAGTGGGAGGAAGAGAGGCCAAGGCACTATTGCTAGCCTTTTGAATCTTCTCTAATCACTGTTTAACCTGCTACAGAAAGCATAAATGGAAGCAAGCTACTAAATCATCAAAAGAAACCTATTCTTAACCATAAAGGAAATACATCTAATAGCAAACTAATCTACAAACTGAAGTAAAACATACAAATACAAGTAAAGAGAAGCCTGGCTACTTGGATTGGGCCCTAACCCAAGAGCTTCAGCCCTATGAGGTAACTCAGTGCTAACTCAAAAAGGATTCCATCTGCATTATCAAAAAATAGCAAGATTACATAAAACTGTCACAAAATAGTAAGCTCAAAATTTGAGCAGAGTTTACACAACCCTAGTGAGGATCTAGGCCTCTCTACTTATAAATCTGAAACTGCCAACAACTTCCTTAAAATCAGGGAGGCTTGGCTTCCAAAACTCGAGATAACTATCAATCATCTTCCACTTGCTCGACTGCCTTCAAGTGCATGATTCTACTACTAGTACTCCGAGCTGCATGAAGGGGAATTTGAACATAGGAGTAATAAATGAGGGGGATTCCCTCTTATAAGTCCTCTCCTCTGTCTACTTCGAGTTATTGCTACAATTTAACCACTGGATCCTTGAATTTGACCTCAAAATCCGTCAATAATCTGCATTAAATACATGTTAGACCACATGGCATAATAACTAACTCAACTCACCCTATAAGCATAAATATAATTAGGAAATCATATAATAAGCTAAGAGAATGGTTGATTTGACTAGATTAGGAGGTAAAATGAGCCCATATAATTACCCATTTTTGAGGCTCATCATCACCTCCCTACTGAAGGTGTTTCTCATCCTCTGAGCAACCTAGTCATTCTCTTCATCTTTTATGGCCTTGGTGGCCTCCCTAGCATTCCAAGCTTCTGAAGTGGTCTGCTCATGTTCTCCATAAAATCTTGCATTCCTGTCTATGTCCTTCCACTGCTCCTTCTCTTCTTCTTCTCTTCTTCCTTCCAGCATGCCTAATATGAGTGGAGGACTCAGTTTGAGGCCAATCCAATTGACCTTCAGCCTTTGCATGGAGCTCTTATACATTGGCACTCTTTTCAATGCCTACTTTAGCCTCATGGGGGAATGGTATTCCCTGATTTGCAAGTTGTGGGGTAGGGTGTTCCATATTCTCATGCATGCATGCACACAGTCCTCCCCAAGTAGCCTAAACATATCTTCAAAGTGTGCAATGGCTTGTTCCTGATTGGCTAGATATTTAGGGACAATCTGAGGGTCATTGGAAGCAAGTTGTGTGTATTGATGAGTGCCATAAGATCTGATGGCTCAACTCTTATCATCAATGGTTCATTCTACTCTTTTATTAACAATCTTTTCATTTCTGCTTCCCTCAATTCTTCATGGTTCATCCATGAGGCCATGGACATTAATTTTAGATCCCCTAGCTTGGCATTGGGGTCCCACACATTCAGGTTTATGAGGGCCATGTTGTGTAGGTATAACTCTTCCATCTTTTCTTTGTCCTCGGAGGTGCTTTGGTCACACAAATCCATGAATTGCCTGTAGTCTTGGAAAGGCATTGTGCCTCTTTGTGCCAAAGTTTTTATTTGGAATTGAAGCCATTGATCCTTCAAATATAGGCCATAAGATTTGGCTAGTGTTCTGCATTGTAATGCTTCCATGGATAAGCTGGCCATCTATGCCAAACGAGTCTCTTTCTCTTGCAGCTGCCTCCTTAGTAATTCATTCTCATTCTCAAGGTGGCTTCTTGTAATGGCTTCTCTGTCTCTGAGAGCACTCAATTCCCTACCCATTTCCCTGAGTTTGATTTCCATGTGGCCAATATCTTCAACTCCTTTGGACTTGGCTATCTGCATCCACCTATGTGTTTTCACCCTCTCTTTTTCCAATTCGAAAAAACAGTGGGATTGCAAATTTCTGTGGGATTATCTTGCCTCCCTCAAGTAGTCTGTAATAGGAGTCAATATTAGGCTGGGGGTCAGGTTCTTGTAGCTCTTGTGCTTCCTCTTCCACCTTTGGTTGTCCTCCTATCTTTTCCTCAAGTTTTTGTGTCTCCTGTAGTTTGGACATTGTCTCCTGTAGGAATGTTTTAGCCTCCTGTAGGTCTGGTTTGGGGTCCTGTAGTATTGCCTTTCCCTTCCATGTAGAAGATATTGGAGTCCCCCTTTCATAGGTTATGGGTGTCCTGGAAGAAGATTCTTTCACCTTGACAGATGATGAATCTTCAATGTTAATGGGAGTCTTTGGTGAGGGATGAGGTTTGCCTGTTTTAATTCTGGTACTCTTCCTTGCCCTGAAATACATGGAGGTTTTTCTTTTCCTCTTCTGCTTTTGCTTGACTGGTGTATTGAGGATAGTGAGGGAAGCTATTGCTTCTCTTTCCCAAGTTTCAGGGGACTCTTCTTTTTTCTCTACCCTCTCTACCTCCTTCTCTCCCTCCTCTGTCTCTTTTTCTTCCTCCTGCTCTATCCCTTCAATTCTCTCCTCCTCTCTTTCTTTTCTTTCCTCCTCCCTCTCTTGCTTTGCTATGCCACCACTAGCTTCATCTTCTCCTCCTTGTTATTCCCCCTCCTCAATGAAAGTAGGATTGACATCATAGGTTAATGCCTTGATGTCATCCTCAGCTGTCATATTTCTGAAAACTTCCCATGCTATAGGGATTGTAAGGGTATGGAGGGCTTCTTCTACTAGGATCTTGATTAGGCCATGGTGATCTAGCTGCTGTGAATTTCCTTCTTATACCTTGGTGCTGGAGTCAATTAGGGACTGAAGGAGAAAGTAAGGGATACTGAGCTTTTGATGTGCTGGGATATCAATGCCATATCTCAATTCTTGGAGGATTTTGAAATGATATCCATAAACAATGTTGTGCCTCCCTTCACAAGAAATGTATTTGATCAGTTGGTAGCTAACCTCATCCCAGGGATATGGTATACTAGCCCTTCTAATTCCATTTTTGTCTTCAACATGGGTTTCATTATCTTGGAAAAATTTCCACTTGGCAACCTGGCCAATTGGTTTCTCATATTTGCTCCAAGGCAACCCAAGAGGAAGGGTAGTGACCCTACTGATGAATTGAGGGGTTATTTCAATGGAGAGGCCTCTAATGGTTACAATAACATGAGTTATTGTGTGAGGGACTAGATAGAGAGAAAATTCATGGGCAATTTCATCATCAAACCCTCTAAACTTCTCAAAGAAATTCATCCAGTTTTCCCTTGTGAATATTTCCACCACTTGAGGATGTGCATGGAGTCTAGTGGAGTTAGTGGGCTCTTTTCTCATAAACCCCCTTGTCATATTGCCTGTACTTCTTTTGAAAACCCAAATATGGAGGTGGAGACAAAGAATTTTGAGTGAAATAGAAAAACAAAGGAGACTGCGTTTTTTCTTAAAAAAAAAAACAATTTTTTAAAATATATTTCTACCCTCTTAAAGACTCATTTCATCTTCAATTTGAGGCCACTTATTTCATATTTTTATATTCAACATACGAAATTGATGAACCCTACCTCTTCAGATTGAAATTCATGCCAAAAATCATGTTTCCTCCCTTCAAAATGACTCATTGCCCCTCCTGGAGAAGCCCATTGTCCCTCCTATAGATTTCCTGTAGGTGCTCCTGTAGAAAATGTCAAGAGAAAAAATATGGTGGAAATCGATGGAGGATGGTGGATACGAGGCTATGGGGGCATGAGAAGATTATTGCGTGTCTGAGCTATGAGGAGAAACTAAATAAAAGGTGGTGAGAATGTGCAAGGAGGAGTGCTCATTACCTTTTGTTGATGTTTTCGGTTATGAGTGCTGAACTGGCAAGGTGTACGCTGCCCTGATTAGGACCATTGGTCCTCACCTACTTGGTCATCATGACCCCCCTCATAATCATCCCCTCATGACTACACCGGAGTTAACTCTTCCTCCAACTACCTATCCTTTGCATCTTTTTCTTGAGTTGACTATGCACACGTGTGGGTGACATCTCAGTTAAGTGGAGTCAACTAAATGAAGGTGGCCAAGTTAACTGGCCACCTTTCCCTCCTTCAATCTCAACCATCTCATTGCCTTTGTATGATTCCTAATTACACAAATGCAGATAGAGGAGTGACTTAGATGCTTACCTGTGATCCGAGTGTATTTGTTTCCATCGACTGTGAGGTGTTATGGCTTTCTCTGCTGCGTGCCTTCATTTTCCTTCATGCACGTTGTCTGTGCTTGTTGATGTGTTGTTGCATGCTTTTGCAGGTTCTTCTTTTGCTAGAGCTGAGCTGCATGTGCCTTTTTAACCAACATATGTGAACTCTCTTGCTGCTAGTGCTGGACTTCTATGGGATCAGTTGCTACAGGAAATCCTTCAAGAGCTCCTCTTGCTACTTTTCCCCTTGAAACTTCAGCTATTTCCCTATGCTTGGAGCTAGATAATGATGCCAGAGATGGAGATGAATGATGGAGGGATAGTAGGTAAGCTTTAGGTAAATTTGATGGTGCCTTTCCTCCTTTTTTTTTGTGTTTTTTTTTTTTCAAAACTGAAAAATTGTTTTTTCTTGGGAAGGAAAAAAATAGTAATGATGCTTGGAGTGTGATGCAGGCTTGGAAATGATGGCAAGGAGGGTTGAAGATGGTAAGAGGGATGATAGGTTCCTCATGAAGCTTTGCTTGTCCCTTAAAATGCCTCCTGTAGACACTTTTGGCTCTCTATAATTCCTACATGAGCCTCCTGTAGAAAACACTGAGCCTCCCATAGAAAACACAGTTTTGGAAGAAGAGGTACAGTGGGGTGAAAGAGATGCCAAAAATGATGGAGGAAGGTGTGGAGGAGATGAGATGGATGCTAATATGAATGTCAGGGTCCCCTTGGAACCTTCTTCTGCTCCTTGTAGTCCTCCTGCAAACATGCAATGCATTAAAAATTCATTTTTTCTTTCTCTCTCTCTCTCTCTCTCTTTTGAAAACAACTAGGGGGCCTCAAAGAGGTTTTCACCTTAATTTCCTGCCCTGGGCACCTCCGAGGGAGGTTTTCACCCAGGGATCTTATTCTTTTCCCTTTTTTTTTGACATCACTGGGCTGCCTCAAAAGAGGTTTTCAACCCAATGATGGGACTCAAGTGCCTCATGGAGGTTTTCACTTGAGTCCTTATTAATCTGTTTTTTCTTCAGTGAGTGGGTGAAGTGGAAGCTAAGACATCCTCCACGACCATCACTATTTTATTCAAATCTTCAATAAAATTTCACTTGGAGAGGGATTTCTTGTAGAATTTCAACCGATGTCCATTCACAAGAATGGGGATGGCTTCATCATCAATGGTCCTAATTAAAACTGAACCATTTTCATTGCATTTCTCCACAACGTATGGTCGTAGCCATCTTGTTCTCACCTTGCCTTTGAAATCCTTGTATCTTGAATCATAAGGTAGTACCCAATCTCCCTCTTGGAATTGTTTCTCCCTGATATTTCTGTCATGCCATATCTTTCTCTGAATCTAAACTACCTCTATATGGAGAAGGGCTTGCAATCTGTATTCATCCAATCCATTGAACTGAAGTAATCTCTCCTTCTATGCATGGTTGAGGTCTAGGTCCAACTAAGCTACCATCCTTAGGGTATTGAATTCAAACTCTATTGACAACAAAGCCTTCTTCCCATAAACCAGTTCATAGGGTGTGAACCCGGTGGTGGTATTCCATGTTGTGTTGTAGGCCCAAGTGGCCTTAACTAATCTGTTCACCCAGTCTTTTCTGCTGCTGCTCACTACCTTGGTTAGGATCCCTTCCAATGCACTGTTAGTGACCTCCACTTCCCCATTGGCTTGTGGATGGTAAGGGGTGGAAGCCCTGTGCTTGATCTTATGATGTGTGAGCAGGTCTTCAATTAGATTGGAAGTGAACTCTCTGACTTGGTCTGTGGCCAACTCTCTCGGATACTTGAACTTATAGAATATGTTTTCCCTCAAAAAATCAGCTACTTTTTCCTCTATCGCTTCTTTGATTGCTTTTGTCTCTGCCCATTTTATCAGGTAGTCGGTGCACACAATGATGTACTGTTTCTGCTTTGAAGGGGGGATGATAGGCCCCACAAAGTCCATGCCCCACTTCTCAAATGGCTCAAAGGTCACTTGGGGTTGCATGGGAATTTCATCCTTTGGAGTGGGTTTCCCCATCCTCTGACACCGATCACACTGGCTTGTGTATCTCCTCACATCCTGATGAAGAGTGGGCCAGTAGTAGCCTGCTTGCAATATCTTGAAGGTGGTTCTTTTCATTGCAAAATGACCTCCACAAGGCCCGTCATGACAGGTCAGGAGGATGTCAAAGACTTCATCCTCCTTGACACATCTTCTCAAGATATGATCTAGGCCAAGTTTGAAGAGATTGCCTCCAATCCAAGTGAAAGGGGTGCTTTTCCTTACTATTTTGCTCTTCTCTTTTGAGGATAGGTGTGGTGGGAACTGTGTTGAAACCAAGTAGTTTGCTATATCAGAAAACCATGGAGAGAGTACTGATATAGCAAATAGGTGTTCATCTAGCATTTGTTCATCCACCATTCCTTCTTCACCTACAGGAAAATTTACTCTAGACAAAAAGTCAACAACAACATTCTCTTTACCAGGCTTATAAATAACGGTAAGATCAAATTGCTGCAGTAAAAGCAACCATATGAAATTGTGAGAATTTACATTTGGTGTGTTAATTAGATATCTAATTGAAGGATGATCAATGTGCACAAATGTTTGATATCTTGTGATATAATATCTGAATTTGTTTAAGGAATGCACGATAGCTATGAGTTCCTTCTTGGTCACTGTATAGTTTAACTCTGCCTTTGATAAGTTTTTGCTTATAAAGTATATGGCATAAGGTAACCTTTCATCAATTTGTCCTAAGGCTACTCCTATTGCTTTGTTTGAGGCATCTGTGTGAATGTGAAAGGGTAGGGCCTAGTTTGGGCCTCTGAGAATTGGGGTAGTCACTAGCTTGCTCTTCAAGGTATCTAGGGCTTCTTGACAGTTTTCTAACCATATGAACTCAACATCTTTGCCTAGGAGGCCAAACAAAGGAGAGGCTAGCTTGCTGAAGTCCTTAATGAATCTTCTATAATATCCAGCTAAGCCTAGGAAACTTCTGACATCTCTCACCTTTTGAGGAGGTGCGACCCTTTGGATGATGACAATTTTGTTGGGGTCCACCTGCAATCCTTGTTGAGATATTGCATGACCTAGCACGGTCCCTTCAGTCATCAAAAATTCACATTTTTCTGGATTAATGGACTGGTTCATCTCAATACACTTTTCTAGAACTTTTCCTAGGTTAGATAAAGCTTCCTGAAGGTCAGAGCCATAAGGAGTAAAATCATCCATGTATATTTCTACTGCATCATGAATCGGTTCAGGAAATATACTAAATACCACTCTTTGGAAAGTGGCTGGAGCATTGCACAAACCAAAAGGAAGGACCTGGTATGCAAGGGCACCCCAAGGACAAGTGAAAGTGGTCTTATCCTGGTCTTCCGGGCTGATTTGAATCTGATTGTACCCGCTAAACCCATCTAGGAAGGAGAAAAGCTTTTTTTCTACCAGACTGTCTAACAATTGATCTATGAAAGGTAAAGCAAAATGGTCCTTTCTAGTGGCTTTGTTCAATTCTCGATAGTCGGCACAAATTCTCCACTTACCATTTTTCTTTAGCACTAGCACCAAAGGAGAGACCCATTCACTGTCAGAGATGGGATAGATGAATCCTGCATCAAGCAATTTCTACAGTTCTTCCTTAACAATATCTTTAAGTGCTAGGTTCATCCTCCTTTAAGGCTGCCTGATTGGCTTGCAATCTTCCTTGATGTATATATGATGAGTACATACTAAATGGTTCACTCCCTTCATCTCCTTATAACTCCAGGCAAAGGCATCTAGATGTTTTCTCAATATGCTACATAGCTCCTTCTCCTGGGAAGTAGATAGGGATGGATTGATTTTCAATGTTCTTTTTGGGCCGAACTCTATATTTTTAACATGGAGAGAAGTGGGATCGGCCACATAGAGATTAGTTGAGGGGTTGTTTTGGGTTTCTCTTACTATGTTTTCTAATGGTGATACACTGGGAGGTGGATTCTGAATCAAATTTTCAATCATATCATCCTCATCTTACGGTTTCCCCCCCATGTCGATTTCTAATGTACAAAGTGGTGCAGAATAAACTTCGTCCTCATCCTCCTCGTCCAACCAGAGAGGTAGATCATGTTATAGGAAGGGTTGGGCAGGAGGATATAGGATTAAAAACTTGGACTTGTGCCCGTTCTTTATGGTCATGTTCCCGGCTTGGTAGCTGATGTAGGCATCGGCTGTAGCCAAACAGGGTCTCCCCAGAATGAGAGGATACCCAGTGAGCTTTTTCTTTGGCTGGAGTACTAAGAAATTAGTAGGGTACTCCCAAGAATCAATGGAGACCATCACATCTTCCACAATCCCCTTAAGGGTCACTATGGAGCGGTCTGTTAGCTGCAACACTGTCGTGGTCTTCCTCAAGGAGCCTTGGAGGTTAAGTTTGAGCATTGTGTCCTTTGTCATCACATTAATGGTAGCTCCTAGATCAATCAAGGTATGTGGGACCATTGTGCCATTGATGTGGACATCAATTACTGGGCTTCCAGGTCCAGATATTTTGGATAGATTAGCTACCCCAACATCATGTCAGACAATTTTCCAATGACATTGATGGTTGGGGCATCTCTCTTTCGCCTTCCTGGATGCCTAAAGCACTCCTATTTGATCAACCTATTATAGATAAGCACATACTTTATGGCTTGGAGAAGTGGTATCTTCACACATAAATGTTTCAATTCCCCCAGGAGTTCAGTCTCTTCTGGGGTAGGCTGGATTGTCATGGATAGTCTCTCAGGAAAGGGTTGATTTTCTTTAGGTTCACTTTCCTCTTTATCTTCTTCAACCTCCCTCGGTGGAGGCTGACTATCTGGGAGAACTTTCTCAGATTGCAAGTTAATTTCTTGAATCTCCACAACATAAGTTGGGCATAATGGTTCCCCACTATACACTTGTTGAGCCTGTCTGCTGTTTGGGTTCGGATTTGGCTGGGCAGGCATTTGGGGTTGCCTTGGTGGAGCAGAAGGAAATGGTTGTGGTTGGGCAGGTGGTGGAGGTAGAAGAGCAGGAAGAGAGTTGTATTGGGGCCTCCGCCCCTAATGAGATGCATTCCACTGAGGTTGCAGCTGAGCATAAGATTGAAATGAATGGGTGGCTGGTTGGGCATGATATTGAGATTTGAAGGAACAAGGAGGAGGCATGGACCAAGAAGGATGAGCAGGGGGGGCCTAAGAAGGTACGGAGGTGACTTGGTTGGGGTTGTAGTATGCCTGAGATGTCCCTTGCATCCCCTGCTACTATGGTCTAGGTCCATGCGGTCTCCTTTGGTTTATGTAATAGATCTGTTTAGTGACTCCTTTGACCCCTTGGTATATAGCTTTAAGTCCGGGCAAGGAAGGCCACTTATCTGTAGAATGATATTTTTCATAGATTGAACAAACCTCTATAGAGTTCAATGGGAATTCATTCCTAGGATGCCTCCTAGTGCATCTAGGGCAAAAAATGGCCAAAGCCCTCTCTGCTTCCTCTTGTTTTATTTTGATATGTAAGGTATCCATTTGCATGGCAAGAGTCTGCAGCATCTCACTCTTGAAATCTTCTAGCATGTTTCCAGTTTCACCTTTAATGGATGAATTGGAAGAAAAGGTACTGGCTATGGGTTGACTCCCCCTACCTTTCTTGCTGGCTGCTCTAGAATGGTTTCTAAAAAAAGTTTTTATGTCCTCATAAGATAGTTGGTAGATGTCTCCCCTGGCCAGTAGATGGAGGGTGTCTAAAAGGTATTCCCGGATTCCCCTGAGTAGGACCAACTTCAGAGACTCAGGGTCAAGTGTACACCCAACCCTTTTGTAACTGAGTTGGAACCTCTCTTCGTAGTCTTCTAGGGACTCATCACTTCCTATGGTCATTCAGAAGATTTCTTCTTTAGTATATTTTGACCTACAATAGTCTCGATATTTGTTGTTAAATGCCTGCTACATCTGAGCCCAAGTTGTGATGATATTGCCAGGTAATCCCGTGAACCAATGCAGTGTTGCGTCCTTGAGAGTAAAAGGGAATAGTTTAAACTTTTTCTCGTCCTTTGCATAGTCATAAGTTCGACAGATGACAACAAACTCGAACAAAAAGGTGTCAGGATATTCTGTAGTCATACCATGGAAGTGAGGTAGGGCTGAAGGACTTATATTATTCATTTTGGTGTCCCCATTGGTCTCCCGAAAGGGGAAGGTGCCCTCTATTCTCTCTCCATTTCCCCTAGCATTTCTGGTTTCAGCCATTGGCTCCAGAGGAATTTTTTCTTCTTCTTCTTCCCCTATAGGTTCCTCAAATATGTTTGGCTATTCACCTAAGGGTTCTTCTTGATCGCAGCCACCGAAGAAGAGAGAAGGTTGGCTGTGTGAAGCAGTGGGGGCGTTGGGAAATTTTTTTTCTTAAGTTATCTCTACTCCTACGAGGCATGAAAGGAAATATTTTTGGTTGGTTTTTTATTTTTCCCCACACTGAAGGTACCTGTAGAAATTGAAATTTTGATTCTACAAAATAAATTGCAACTAGCTTAAATGAACTTGCTGAATGGAAATTTGCAGAATTGAAAAGGAAAGCAAGGAAATGTAGAACTGAAAGAAAAGAAATGACTAGTCTATTTCTACCGAAATAAACTATTAGTAGAATGTTGCAATAAGAAATAGAAGAAAGCAGTAATCACAAAATACTCTGATGCTTCCTCGACAATGGTGCCAAAAAGTGGTGAGCGCCAGTATTGCAGCAAGAATGCTGCAACTCCTAGGCTGCAAACTTTACTTTTATCAACCCGGTAGTTCGTAACAAAATTGGAAGCGTCGGCGTTGTATGCACAAGTACTAGTTCTCACTGCAGGTTGTCACTTGGTCAGCCGATGCGAGATCACTAGGAGCTCAAGCCAACTTCTATAGATTTCATAAGAATCTCTATGTGTGATGAAAGGAAAGAAAGATTACTCTACAGATGCTACTCTAATTGTAGAAAGGAGAAAGACTGGAATGTAAAGCAAAACCTAGTAAACCCTAATTAACAAGCTAATCCTGATTTTGCCAAAAAAACTTACAAAAAACATGAAAGAAATGCCATTACCTACTCAAGGAAGTAAAAAAAATATAACTATGCTATTTATGGAAGTAAATAAGAAAACAACATATTTTGGGATTTTTATGTGTTTTTATGTGAATTTAACATGCATCTAATTTATTGTGTGTGAGTGTGGCAGCGAACAGGTGGCATTGGAGGGCGGTTTTGGAGCTTGGGAGGATGTAGGATGGTGTGGATGGGTCCTAGGAGGTCTTAGGTGGTATTTTGGAGGCTTTTCCCTCACTTGGCCTTCAAAAGAAAGTTTACAGGAGGACATAGGAAAACTATTGGAGGAAAACAGGGAAACTACAGGAGGCCTACAGGAGGAGGCCGAGAGCTATTTTCACTGTTTTAAGGGTGTGAGAGTGGGTGGAAAAGGTGGATGAAGGTTGGAATGACATGTTAGGGCACCTAAGGTCTACCATGAATCACCAAGAGAGAGGAAGATGATTAGGTTTGCTCAAGGAGGGAGGAATAAGTTCTATGAAAAATGAAGGAAACTAGGGTAGAATTGAGGTGAGGTTTGGGAGACCTTTAGGGCATGGATTAGATGGAGGGTGTGATTTCTAGGTAGCTAGACTACTGCTAGAAGAGATCTTCTGCATAGAAACTAACATTCAACCAAGAAAATCAGGAAACCAATGAAATGAGTGCATCCTAGGAAAAAAAGAGTTTTACATTAAAGTGGCCTAAATTATGATGTATAGAAGGGAATGCTGAGAAATGTTGTAAGAAAGGAAAGCATACAAAAGAACTATTGCAAATCAGGAAGTGAACATGATAAACAAGATCTAAAGCAAAGAAAAACTGGACTATCAACCCACTAGAGAGCTGCAAACACTAGAAGTCCTAGGACTAAGGAAAATCTGTGTTTTTGGGGCAACGAGAGAGTCTTTGCCTCAAATCATGGTCCCAGAGGGAGGAAGAGAGGCCAAGGCACTGTTGCTAGCCTTTTGAATCTTCTTTGATCACTGTTTAACCTGCTACAGAAAGCATAAATGGAATCAAGCTACTAAATCATCAAAAGCAACCTATTCTTAACCATAAAGGAAATACATCTAATAGCAAACTAATCTACAAACTGAAGTAAAAATTACAAATACAAGTAAAGAGAAGCTTGGCTGCTTGGATTAAGCCCTAACCCAATATCTTCAGCCCTCTGAGGTAACTCAGTGATAGCTCAAAAAGGATTCCATGTTCATTATCAAAAAATAGCAAGATTACATAAACCTGTCACAAAATAGTAAGCTCAAAATTTGAGCAGAGTTTACACAAGCAAAGAAAATCCGACCCTAGTGAGGCCCTAGGCCTCTCTACTTATACATATAAATATATCAACAACTTCCTTAAAATCAGGGAGGCTTGGCTCCCAAAACTCGAGATAACTATCAATCATCTTCCACTTGCTCGGCTGCCTTCTAGTGCATGATTCGACTGCTAGTACTCCAAGCTGAATGAAGGGGAATTCGAAGTGAGGAGTAATAAATGAGGGGTATTCCCTCCTATAAGTCCTCTCTTCTATCTACTTCGAGTTATTGCTGCAATTTAACCACTGGATCCTTGACTTTGACCTCAAAATCCATCAATAATCTGCATTAAATACATGTTAGACCATATGGCATAATAACTAACTCAACTCACCCTATAAGCATAAATATAATCAGAAAATCATATAATAAGCTAAGAGAATGTTTGATTTGACTAGGTTAGGAGGTAAAATGAGCCCATATAATTACCCATTTATGAGGCTCATCAAGGATGACACTATCAACACTTTTATTAGCAGCCCTCACGCTATTCCAGATCCACCTCAACCGCTTTTGGAATCTATCATGAGATGCGAAACAGAGGAAAATATCACATCAGAAATAAAAAATGTAGATATCCATGTATTAGAATTCTCTGACAGCATACCAGTGGATATTGAGCTAGGGAAGACACTGAATATCAACCCGAATCTTTCACCAGCCCAATCTGAACAACTCTTGAAGATCCTTCGGGAATAGAAATAAGCTTTCACCTCGAATTATACTGATATGAAAGGTATCCCTACCGATTTGTGTACTCATCATATTTATATTAAAGAATATTGTGGACCCGTGAGACAACCTCAAAGAAGAATGAACCCTGCCTTGAAAAACATTTTCAAATAAGAGCTTCAGAAGTTATTGGATGCAAGATTCATTTACCCAATCTTGGATAGTCGGTGGGTATTCCCGTTGGTCATCATTCCTAAAAAGAATGGTAAATGAATTTTTTTTTTAGATTATAGGGAGATGAATAAATCAACCTTGAAAGATCATTTCCCTCTACCACTTATTGATCAAGTCCTTGATACCTTGGTCGGGAAAAAGCTTTTCTCTTTCCTAGATGGGTTTAGTGGGTATAACCAAATCCAAATATCTCTCGAGTATCAAGACAAAACCACCTTTACATTCCCTTAGGGAACATTCACTTACCGAGTCCTTCTGTTTGGTCTTTGTAATGCGTCTCCTACCTTTCATAGGGAAATACTGGGGATTTTTTCTGATTTACTAGATGATAGTGTTGAAATCTATATGGATGATTTCACGCCATATGGAGGGTCATTTGAAGCAGAGTTGGGAAACTTGGAGAAAGTTCTTAAAAGGTGTAAACTAATGCATGTTTCTTTGAGTACAACAAAATGTCACATGATGAGAGAAGAGGGAGTAGTGCTGGGACATTTTCTTTTAGCTGCTGGAATACAAGTTGACCCTACCAAGGTAAAGGTAATTATGTGTTTTCCTGTACCCAAGACACCGACTTAGGTAGGCAGTTTCATTGGTTGTGCTGGTCACTAGAGGTGTTTTATAGAATTTTTTTCCAAGATAACATTCCCACTTTTTTAGTTGTTAACTAAGGATGCAAAATTTTTATGGACAACTGATTATGGAGTAGCTTTTGAGAAAATCAAAGAACTGATCTGCCAAGCTCCGATCTTGCGTGGTCCTAATTGGGAACTTTTGTTTCATATCCATACATATGCCTCTCAAATAGCTGTAGGGGTAGTTTTGGGACAACAAGAAGATAAGAAGTCGTATGTAGTCTATTATGTCAGCAAGAATCTAACATCTACTGTGCTAAACTATACGGTAACGGAGAAGGAGTTCCTGACTGTTATCTGTGCTGTTAATAAATTTCGACATTACATTACTGGGTATCCTACTTTTGTACACACTGATCACGCAACAATCAGGTATTTGATGAATAAACCTGTAACTCCTGGGCGTATAACAAGGTGGTTGCTATTACTTCAAGAATTTGATATCACCATTATAGATAAACCAGGAAAAGATAATGTAGTTGCTGATTTTTTGTCTAGATTAAATGTTGATAATGAAGGAGAACCTATAGAAGATAGCTTTCCAAATGAATATTTGTTTGCAATTTCTACTAATACCCCTTGGTATGCAGACATTGCTAACTATTTGGCTACAGGAAAAGTACCACAGAATTTGTCATACAGGGAACAATGGAGGATCATTCATCATAGTGCCCATTACTCATGGATAGTCAGATACCTCTTTTATACAGCGGTGGATCAATAGATCAATCGTTGTTTAGCAGAAAGTGACATATATGAGATCTTGAGAGATGCTCATGATGGCCCTTATGGGGGGAATTTTGCGGATAAACGAACCAGCCACAAGGTGTTACAGATGGGATATTATTGGCCCTCTATCGTCAGCGATGCATGGAACTATGTTCAAAGATGTGATAGCTGCCAATGGATGGGTTATTCTAGTCGCTCAGATGAAAGGCCTTACAGCCACAAGCAATTCTTGAGCCTTTCGAGAGATGGGCTATTGATTTTGTAGGTCCATTTAACCCACCTTCACATCAGAAAGTCCACATCTTAGTCTGCACATATTATGTAACGAAGTGGGTAGAAGCCAAGGCTATAGCGAAATCAACAGAGTAGGCTGTCTCAGAATTTTTATTCGAATAAATTTTTGCTAGATATGGTGCTCCTAGAGAGATAGTTTTAGATGGAGGAGCGCAATTTATATCACACATGATAGCAAAGCTTATGGATAAATATGGGATCAAGCATAGGATAACAACCCCATATCATCCTTAGGCGAATAGTCAAGTGGAGAGAACAAACAAAGTATTGGAAAACATTCTCACCGAGACTGTGGCAAATCATCACCAGGATTGGGGTGAAAAACTTGCTGAAGCTCTTTGGGCATACAGAAGAACATGGCAGAACACAACAAGATTTTCACCATTTGAGCTTGTCTATGGCAAATCCCCATTTTTCCCTGTGGAATTTGAAATCAATATGCTCATAACAGCTCTGGAAGTAGGATTGGACCTCTTAGAAGCCTAGAGAGCTGAAACAACTAAATGAGCTTAATGAAATTTGTTTAACAGTTGTCTTGAGGACTGCTTCCATATAGCAGCAGAGAGAAAAATGGCATTATACATTTATTAAAAACAAGGTGTTTCATAAAGGGGATTGGGCATTATTGTATGATTCCCATTTTAAGGATTTTAAAGCAAAGATTCGCTCGCGATGGTTGGGACAATATGAGGTTGATGCGGTATTTGACAATGGGACTGTTAGATTGGTCACAATCGATGATTCACATGTTTATTTTATTGTAAATGGACATCGACTTAGACTCTGCCACAACCCAGCCTGTAGAGAAGCCTTCATGATCAAACATCTCTATGAAAAAAATGGATTGAAGGTTTTTGGTGCAAAAGGTACCTCCTCTGCATCCTTTGATCTATATATATATATATATATATATATATGTTGTTACTACTCATTTTTTTTTGCAGGTACTTCCATAGGTGCACGAAGATTTTTCTAATTTATGCTGCTGAGGAAATTTTTTTTTCTAAGTGTTCGGTGCTGTTACTCTCGATGTTGTTACTACTCTGAAGCCAAATTTTTTTCCAAGTGTTTGATGTTGTTACTCCTTCAGTGCCGTTACTCCCAATGTTGTTACTCCTCCGAAGCTGAAATTTTTTCTAAGTGTTCGGTGTTGTTACTCCTTCGATGCTATTACTCCTCCAAAGTTGAAATTTTTTCCAAGTGTTCGGTGATGTTACTCCTAATGTTGTTACTCTTCCCGTGCTATTACACTGGTAAGAAAAATATTCTAAGTACCTGATACAGGTTTAATATATACAAAGTCGTGTATACGAAAAGGTATACGAAAGTTCACTAGATATGAAGTCACGTATACACGCAAGTTCACTATATACAAAGGTGCGTATAACGTACACACTCACTTTCGCAGAAGGAAAGGCACGTACATGTCAGAAAACTAAGTTTTGGTCCATGGTATTCGGACCATGGTATTTTGGTATTGGTCCATGGTATTTGGTCCAAGGTATTGACCCCAAGTATTTGGTCCAAGGTATCATTCCTATGTGGTTTTGGACCATGGTATTGAGAAAGGCCTAAACCTGCATACGAAGAAGAAGATCACTAGGCCAAAAGGAAAGTGTGCAAGTGATGAATATCTGATGAAGGCTGAGATCTAGTATGTAGGTTATGGCCATGTGATGCTTTGTTAAGGATGCACTTATGTGGTGAATGAAGGTTGATGAACTGAGATCATGAAGACTAAAATGCATTATCATTATATGGTATGATCATGAATAGTTCAGATCTAAATATTGACGCATGTCTTATTATTTATATCTTATGTTTTGGGTATATCTGAAGTTGAAAATTTCAACCAAGGTATAAGTAATTATTTTCATATCTGTACGCGGGTTCCCTTTGGTAAAAACACGTATACATGCTGGTTCGGCTCATCAGAGTAGCGTATACAGTATGAAGTATGATATTTGAAGTTGCAGTTGGATCTGGTTGTTGTTGCAGAATTCTGTGGTCTGCTCTGTGTTTTGGTGACTGTGTTTTGTTGACAGGGTTTTAGTGTTTTAGTGTTGGATGATTCAGAGATTGATGATGCAGGTGTAGTTGATGGGTGTATTGCAGTGGTGATTAATTTTATGCTTCAATGTTGTTGATGGGCCCAATACGAAAATTGGATGAAATGTGGCGTTCAGATTATGGTGTTGTGCTTCAGGAGTATCCAGCATGAAAATTTATGAAATGTGGTCCCTGGAGGAAGAGAGAAGGTCGTAGCCTTTTATAGGCCGGTGCCTACATACTAGTAAACATATCGGCTAGTACAAGAGCCAGGGGGTTGTAGCTCCCTTCCAGTAGTAGTTGGAGAACAAGAGAAGGTTGTAGCCTTCTGCAGGTGGGTGCTTGCGTACTAGTATGAGACTGTGCTAGTACAAGATTGTAAACAGGTTTTTCTTATCTTAGAGAAAACAGCAGCGGGTGGTTTCTGTCCCGCATTGGGTTTCCACCTTATATCATGGTGTTCATGTGTGTTTCTTATGTGTGATGATCTATTTCGTTTTACTGCACCTATTTACTATTTTATGGTTAATGAAGTTCTGATGCACTGATTAAAGATCAACATATAATGGATTAACTGAATCATAAGTTTACTGGATATACGCTAGTTGCATTAAACATCGTTGCATGTACACGTGGGTTCCCATAACAGAAGTAGCGTATATGAATCTGATTATGGAAATGAAAAAGTTAGTGATTTTCTAATACTGATCCCCCCCCCCTTCTCAGTATTATTTCCAACAATTGGTATTAGAGCAGGTCCTTTTATAGAAGCTTGATCACTTGAAGGAGATTCGTAGAACAATGGGAAAGAAAGTGCGTCAGAAGAAGAAGACAACTCAAAGGAACAATGATAGCCTGCGATTAGGTGGAAGCAAGTATTTAGATTCTAAATCACCTCAGATTGAAGATGAACATGCAAATGAAGCATCAGATAAAATCAAAGATCAACAAGATCTATTTAACAAAAGGGAGAGTGCCCTCAAAGAAGAAGTTATTTGATTAAAAGCTTAGCTGGAGTGTGCCTTCAGAGTACGTCAAATGCTGCAAGAGTAGAATGAAGAACAAGAAAATGAGATTCTCAAACTAAGGCGAAAAGTGGAAGAAGGAAGAAAGTCTGAAGAAATATTGAAGAAGCAATATCTGGAAAAGGAAGAACAACATTAGGTTGAGGTAAATATCTTGAAAGGTAAATTAGAAGAAAAAGATAAACTATTACGATTTCAAGACAGTAATAAGATTTTGGATGATATTCTTAGTAGTCAAAGGTCGTCTTTTATCAAAACTGTGTTGGCATTATGGCTAAAGTGTTGTCCTTGATGGCAACCCATTCAGGTGACAGGTCACTGTACTTCAAGTCAGCAGCAGAAGTTGATGATCAGCTACCAAATATTGAAGGAAATAAGGAGGACGCAGGAATACCTTACAGAAAGTGCGTACCCGCAGGTACACCATGCAGAAGCCGCGTCCAGGGACGCAGTCCAGCCGTTCAGAAGGTGCGTCCACCCAGTGCACACTTTTTAAGGCAGAGAAAAGCACACGTGGGGGTTTCTTGTGATTTACTCCTGGTATCTAGCCGACGGTATTGTGTTTTTAAGGTGTCAGCTCGTGGTATTGTTCCTTGATTTGAGGAGGAGCTTGCCTATATAAAGCAAAGGAGATCATTTGGTTTGGGCATGTCTTTGGTTGAATATCTTATTGGGTGAGATCTAGTCTAAATCTAGAGAAGGCGAATCTACTGAAGGACTAAGATCTCTTTGGCGCATGATCAGATCTGTAGATCTGTGTGTTTGGGTTTCTCTTAAAGTCTTGAAATCATTCATACCCAAAGGCACGCAGGTACAGTGAAAGGAAAGTGCGCCGGGACGCAGCGCAGCAGAGAGAGACCTGCGTGGGGACACAGGGCAGACGTGGCTCAGGTGCGTCCGGGACGCAGTTCAGTAACGGGAGATCTGTGTGGGGACGCAGGACAGACCAGGTTCAGGTGCGTCCCTGAGGTAAAAGACGCGGCGCGATAGTATCTCTGGGTGCGTCTTTTGAGCAACTGGACGCAGCACGATAGTGTTTTTGGGTGCGTCCCTGCAGCAAAAGGACGCAGAGCAGTTGAAGGAACAGTGCGTGGGCACGCAATGCAGCAAAAGGATCTCTGCGGGTGGTCACAGGAAAGCAGAAGGTGAACTGCGTCTATACGCAGGCCACAGAAGGGAAAACTGCGTCTCTGTTCTGTTGATTGTATTTCTCTGTTGATAAGGTGTTATGGGTTAATTCTGTTATTGCTGATCTGATAACTGTAGTAGACAGTAACTGTTATGTACTTGATGATCATTTGATGCTTTATGAAAAGAAGTAGAGAGTTGTAGCTAGGTTGCAGCCTGCTTACTGGTAAATGACTGCACCAGTACAAAATCATTGTAAAAGGAGTTTCTAATTTGAAAGAAGATAGAGACATATTGCAGCAGGTGGTTTTCACCCACATTGGGTTTCCACCTTACATCTTGTGTTATTTGGTGTGACTATCTATTTTCTTTGTTCATGCTCATTATTTTATGGTACTGATATGCAAGAATAATTCAAAGATCAAATAAAGAAGATTTGTTAAATTGCTAGATAATACTGATTCACCCCCCCTCTCAGTATTATTTCCAACAAACTGGTCTTGGTTTTTATGAATTTGTTGAAGGTGAATCTAGCTCACAAGGTGAGGCAAGGAACTCTAATGCAAAATCTGAAATGCTCAACAAGGAGATGAGAGGTCAACCCCATGAACAACCAAAGAAAGAAAGTATTCAAAGAAAATCCTTTAGTCCTAACTTTGGAAGTGATAGATGGTTATTTCCTCCGATGAATAATGTTGCATGTTTTATATGTCATAATTTTGGGCATGTTGCATCTAGATGCAGAAGTAGAATGGTTCAAGACCATCACACAGAAATATCATCATGGTCTAGGTATTTTAAGGGATATTGCTTTGCTTGCAATATTTTTGGTCACAAAGCCGTTGACTACTACAGAAGGAATATGAAACATGTAAGATGTTATGCATGTATCAAGCTTGGACATATAGCAAAGGAATGCAGGAGAAGATTTTGGGCACCATACCAAAAGGAGAAAACATCCTCACAGTTGAAGATATGGAAGAAAAAGGAAGTACAGTCAGAAAGATGTGGCATAGCAGAGTATATAGACATGACAGACTTAGAGGGAGATGAAAGTGTGGAACCTCAGTGCTCTAAATCTCATACGCAAGTTTATTGAAAACAAGTCGCGTGTATATGCGAGTTCGAAGCTACACAGTGGCATATATATTGGTTTGAGGAAAAGTAGTAGGATAGACTCAGGAAAAAGGGTCTGATATGGTTCAGTGAATTATTTGCTCTATTTGATAATGGTTACAATCTGTTGATGATGTGAGGAAATATGTTGGTACTCATAAGATGTTGTTTAGAAGTGTTTTTGATCATAACTTAATGATGATGATGCCTCGAAACTTCTTATATGCATAATCAGATTTGGTAGTGAACAAATGGAACAGGTTCAGGAGGGAGCATATGCTTCGAATAATGCATTGTTGGCATTATGGTTAGAAATCTTTGGTGATGATGCTTATATGGCTAAATGATACATCTTTCTACTTATTTTTGGTTGGCTAAGAGAATGGTATTGCAGGTTACAACTCTAGATGTTGGTGACAGATTCTTATGGTGTAGATCATATATGGTGTACGATAGTTGTTGATGACTATCATGGTCTTGTTTTGCTGGTCTTTGTTATAAAATTCATGAATATCATTTGGTGTAAAGGTCTTGCAAAGACCAAATTTGTACCCCCACTATGCATGGGAAGGATGATGTAATAATTTTTATTTTTAGTCATGTATAAACATTTGGTATACCCCCACTTGGTTTGGTGGATGAGTCAAAGTGGTGTATCCCCACTTAGTGGGGAGATTGATGTATGTATGAGTCATTAGTGACAAGAAGGTCATACTCACTTAGTTGAGTTGTAAAGTCATGTTATTATTTTTGAAAAACTATTTTTGTAGACTCGGTATGTGCTTAGGGGGAGCATGAATGGATTGATACATCTTAGCATGTACAAAGGGGGAGCTCAATCAGAGATTTCATCATGTACTAAGGGGGAGTATGGACAATAAAATGTATAGCAAGGGAGAGAATATATTGGTTTTCCCTTTGCCCTTGATGTCAAAGGGGGAGAGTGATTTGGTGTGGTTGTTGCCATCAAGTCCAAATGGGGAGATTGTTGGCATTATGATATAGGTATGACACAAGTGTTATCCTTGATGGCAACTCTCTCAGATGAAAGATCACAGTATAGCAAGTAAATAGAAAGAATGAAGAAAGAAAGGTATATGCAAGTTCACTATATACCAAGTCGCGTATACACGTAGGTTCACTATATAGAAAATCATGTATACAAAAAGGTATACACAGGTTCACTAGATACCAAGTCACGTATACATGCAGGTTCACTATATACAAAGGTGCATAGAATGTACACATGCACTTTCACAGAAGGAAATGTGTGTACATGTTGGAAAACTAAGTTTTGTCCGTGGTATTCGAACCATGGTATTTTGGTATTGGTCCATGGTATTTGGTCCGAGGTATTGACCCCAGGTATTGGGTCCAAGGTATCGGTCCTACGTGGTTTTGGACCATGGTATTGAGAGAGGCCTAAACCTATATAAGGAGAAGAATATCATTAGGCCAAAAGGCAAGTGTGCAAGTGATGAATATCTAATGAAGACTGAGATCTAGTATGCAGGTTATGGGCATGTGATGCTTTGTTAAGGATGCACCTATGTGGAAAATGAAGGTTGATGAACCGGGATCATGAAGAATAAAATGCATTATCATTATATGGTATGATCATGAATAGTTCAGATCTAAATACTGACGCATGTCTTATCCTTATATCTTATGTTCTGGGTATATATGAAGTTGAAAATTGCAGCGAAGGTATAAGCAATTATTTTCAGATTTGTAAGCGGGTTCCCTTTGCTAAAAGCGCGTATACACACTAGTTCATTTCATCAATGTAGCATATACAGTATGAAGTATGATATTTGAAGTTGCAGTTGGATCTGGTTTTCATTGCAGAATTCTGTGGTCTGCTATGTGTTCTGGTGACTGTGTTTTGTTGATAGGGTTTCAGTGTTTCAGTGTTGGGTGATTCAAAGATTGATGATGCAGGTGTAGTTGATGGGTGTATTACAGTGGTGATTAATTTTTCACTTTAATGTTGTTGATGGGCCCAGTACGAAAATTGGATGAAACATGGCCTTCAGATTATGGTGTTGTGCTTCAGGAGTATCCAGTATGAAAATTTATGAAACGTGGTCCCTGGAGGAAGAGAGAAGGTCATAGTGTTTTGTAGGCTGGCGCCTACGTACTAGTAAACATATTGGCTAGTACAAGAGCCAGGGGGTTGTAGCTCCCTTCCAGTAGTAGCTGGAGAATGAGAGAAGGTTGTAGTCTTCTACAGGTGGGTGCTTGCGTACTGGTATGAGTCTGCGCCAGTTCAAGATTGTAAACAGGTTTTTCTTGTCTTAAAGAAAATAGCAACAGGTGGTTTTTGTCCCGCATTGGGTTTCCACCTTATATCATGGTGTTCATGTGTGTTTCTTATGTGTGATGGTCTGTTCTATTTTACTACACCTATTTACTATTTATATGGTTAATGAAGTTCTGACGCAATGATTAAAGATCAACATATAATGGATTAACTGAATCATAAGTTTACTGGATATACGCTAGTTGCATTAAACACAATTGTGTGTACATGCGGGTTCCCATAACTGAAGTAGCATATATGAATCTAATTATGGAAATGAAAAAGTTAGTGATTTTCTAATACTGATTCACCCCCCCCCTTCTCAGTATTATTTCTAATAATTGGTACTAGAGAAGGTCCTTTGATAGAATCTTGATTGCTTGAAGGAGATCTGTAGAACAATGGGAAAGAAAGCACGTCAGAAGAAGAAGATAACTCAAAGGAACAATTACAGCCTGCCATTAGGTGGAAGCAAGTATTCAAATTCTGAATCACCTCAGATTGAAGATGAACAAGCAAATGAAGCATCAGATAAAATCATATATCAACAAGATCTATTTAACAAAAGGGAGAGTGCCCTCAAAGAAGAAGTTATCTACTTAAAAGCTCAGCTAGAGTGTGCCTTCAGGGTACATCAAATGCTACAGGACCAGAATGAAGAACAAGAAAATGAGATTCTCAAACTAAGGCGACAATTGGAAGAAGGAAGAAAGTCTGAAGAAATATTGAAGAAGTAATATCTAGAAAAGGAAGAACAACATCAGGTTGACATAAATATCTTGAAAGGTAAATTAGAAGAAAAAGATAAACTATTACGATTTCAAGGCAGTAATAAGATTTTGGATGATATTCTTAGTAGTCAAACGTCTCCTGCTCTCAAAACTGGTCTTGGTTTTTATGAATTTGTTGAAGATGAATCTGGCTCACAAGGTGAGGCAAGGAACTCTAATGCAAAATCTGAAATGCTCAACAAGGAGATGAGAGGTCAACCCCATCAACAACCAAAGAAAGAAAGTCTTCAAAGAAAATCCTTTACTCCTAACTATGGAAGTGATAGACGGTTATTTCCTCCAATGAATAATGTTTCATGTTTTATATGTAATAATTTTGGGCATGTTGCAGCCAGATGCAGAAGTAGAATGGTTCAAGACCATCACACAGAAAGATCATCACGGTCCAGGTATTTTAAGGGATATTTTTTTGCTTGCAATATGTTTGGTCACAAAGCCGTTGACTGCTACAGAAGGAATATGAAACATGTAAGATGTTATGCATGTAACAAGCTTGGACATATAGCAAAGGAATGCAGGAGAAGATTTTGGGCACCATACCAAAAGGAGAAAACATCATCACAGTTGAAGATATGGAAGAAAAAGGAATACAGTCACAAAGATGTGGCATAACATAGTATACAGACATGAAAGACTCAGAGGGAGATGAAAGTGTGGAACCTCAGTGTTTTAAATCGCATACGCAAGTTTCATGAAGGAAAGTCATGTGTATACATGAGTTCAAAGCTGCAAAGTCGCGTATATGTTGGTTTGAGCAAAAGCAGTAGGATAGACTCAGGAAAAAGGGTCTAATATTGTTCAATCAATTATTTTCTCTGTTTGATGATGGTTACAATGTGCTAATGATGTGTGGAAATATGCTGGTACTCATATGATGTTGTTTAGAAGTGCTTTTGATCCTAACTTAATGATGATGATGCCTTGATACTTCTTATATGCATAATCAGATCTGACAGTGAACAGACGGAATAGGTTCAGGAGGGAGCATATGCTTCAAATAATGCATTGTTGGAATTATGGTTAGAAATCTTTGGTGATGATGCTTATGTGGCTAATTGATACATCTTGCTACTTATTGTTGGTTGGCCAAGAGAATGGTATTCCAGGTTACAGGTCTAGATGTTGGTGACAGATTCTTATGGTGCAGATCATATATGGTGTATGATAGTTGCTGATAACTATCATGGTCTTGTTTTGCTGGTCTTTTTTAGAAAAGTCATGAATATCATTTGGTGTAAAGGTCCTGCAAAGACCTAATTTGTGCCCCCACTATGCATGGGAAGGATGATGTAATAATTTCTATTTTCAGTCATGTATAAACATTTGGTATACCCCCACTTGGTTGGGTGGATGAGTCAAAGTGGTGTATCCCCACTTAGTTGGGAGATTGATGTATGTATGAGTCATTGGTGATAGGAAGGTCATACTAACTTAGTTGGGTTGTGGAGTCATGTTATTATTTTTGAAAAAATATTTTTGCAGACTCAGCATGTGCTCAGGGGGAGCATGAACAGATTGATACATCTTAGCATGTACAAAGGGGAAGCTCAATCAGAGATTTTAGCATGTACTCAGGGGGAGTATGGACAACATAATGTATATCAAGGGAGAGAATATCTTGGTGCTCCCTTTGCCCTTGATGTCAAAGGGGGGGAGTGACTTGGTGTGGTTTTTTCCATCAAGTCCAAAGGGGGATATTGTTGGCATTATGATACAGGTATGACACAAGTGCTGTCGTTGAAGGAAACTCTCTCAGATGAAAGATCACAGCATAACAGGTAAACAACAAGAATGAAGAAAGAAAGATATACGCAGGTTCACTATATACCAAATTGCGTATACACACAGGTTCACTGTATACAAAGTCATGTATACGAAAAGGTATATGCAGGTTCACTAGATACCAAGTCACGTATACACGTAGGTTCATTATATACAAAGGTGCATATAACGTACACACGCACTTTCATAGAAGGAAAAGCACATACATGTCGGAAAACTAAGTTTTGGTCCATGGTATTCAGGCCATGATATTTTGGTATCGGTCCATGGTATTTGGTCCGAGGTATTGACCCCAGGTATTGGGTCCAAGGTATCGGTCCTACGTGGTTTTGGACCATGGTATTGAGAGAGGCCTAAACCTATATAAGGAGAAGAAGATCATTAAGCCAAAATGCAAGTGTGCAAGTGATGAACATCTGATGAAGGCTGAGATCTAGTATGTAGGTTATGGGCATGTGATGCTTTGTTAAGGATGCATCTATGTGGCGAATGAAGGTTGATGAATAGGGATCATGAAGACTAAAATTCATTATCATTATATGGTATGATCATGAATAGTTCAGATCTAAATACTGATGCATGCCTTATCCTTTATATCTTATGTTCTGGGTATATCTGAAGTTGAAAATTGTAGTGAAGGTATAAGTAATTATTTTCAGATCTGTATGCGGGTTCCCTTTGGTAAAAGCATGTATACACACTGTTTCGGCTCATAAAAGTAGTGTATACAGTATGAAGTATGAAATTTGAAGTTGCAGTTGGATCTGGTTGTTGTTGCAGAATTATATGGTCTGCTCTATGTTCTGGTGACTGTGTTTTGTTGACAAGGTCTGCAATTCAGAGATTGATGATGTAGGTGTAGTTTATGGGTGTATTACAGTGGTGATTAATTTTGTGCTTCAATTTTGTTGATGGGTCCAGTATGAAAATTGGATGAAACATGGCCTTCAGATTATGGTGTTGTGCTTCAAGAGTATCCAGTATGAAAATTTATGAAACGTGGTCCCTGGAGGAAGAGAGAAGGTCGTAGCCTTCTATAGGCTGGTGTCTACGTACTAGTAAACATATCGGCTAGTACAAGAACCAAGGGGTTGTAGCTCCCTTCCACTAGTAGCTGGAGAACGAGAGAAGGTTGTAGCCTTCTGCAGGTGGGTGCTTGTGTACCGGTATGAGTCTGCGCCAGTACAAGATTGTAAATAGGTTTTCCTTATCTTAAAGAAAATAACAGCAGGTGGATTTTGTCCCACTTTGGGTTTCCACCTTATATCAACGTGTTCATGTGTGTTTCTTATGTGTGATGATCTGTTCTGTTTTACTGCACCTGTTGATTGTTTATATGGTTAATGAAGTTCTAATGCACTGATTAAAGATCAACATATAATGGATTAACTGAATCATAACTTTACTAGATATATGCTAGTTGCATTAAACACAGTTATGTGTACACGCGGGTTCCCATAACTGAAGTAGCGTATATGAATCTGATTATGGAAATGAAAAAGTTAGTGATTTGCTAATACTGATTCACCCCCCCTTCTCAGTATTATTTCCAACACTCTGCCACATAAGAACTAGGTATGATCCTAATTAGACTTAGAATAATGATTAATAATTATGTGACATGATGTGGGAATGACTGCGAATGGTCATTTCTTAATGTGGGGGGGGGGGGGGGGGTACAACCATCATTGCATACAACAAATAGTTAAATTTTCATAATGATCCATCCCGTCACCTCTGAAAAACTGCACTCGTACGTATAAATCATAATGATGTCATTACATTTCGCATGATTAATCGATAACCATATGGATTTGAAATATCATGCGAATGATTTTCCAATTAAATCATATTATCATGTGAAGTCAATATCAAAATATCTCATTATTATCATAACTCGGCCACAAATTTTTCCATTCTTTCCAAAAATCCACTTGCTATCTGTGTTTTTGTTTATGATTGGCTGTGGATATTGACCTTTATATACCTACGTATTTTAACACCCCTTTGCATGATACTATTTCCCGACCTTTTCTGCAAGAACTGGCCTGCCAACACTCCCTCTAACGATTTCATTGCTAGTTTGAACACTGTTACTGGATATCGAGCAAGAATGGGGAGGTCTGTTGTGCGATATGAACCAGTGAAGACTATGCAGGCTCATAGTAACCTGTATGTATGGAAAATTTTCCTGGATGCAGGTTGGGACAGGTACCCGGTATTTGACAAAACAATCACAGTAGAATTCTCCTTGAATTTGGAAGGTTAATACTCCAAGGTACGGGGGCTGAGAGTTCCGATTATAGAGGAGGCCATTGCAGCTACTAGTAGACTACCATGGGAGGGCCAGAAATGGTTTGCTTGGAAGGCCCCACTGCCGAAATATCTAGAGGTATTTTTGCAAGTTGGCGAGACAGTAGCTCAAAGGGCAAGGGATATGACTGAAAATCGTTTCCCTATCCTTGGGGAGAAGTCGCCTATTTCATATCAAGGTATATTACTTGTGAAGGACATTTCTTTATTTTGTTCAAACATCATTTTAGGATTATGGAATCCCTGTGATATCAACATGCCCTAGCTTACTCGATAGATATGCCATTTTTCTTAATGAAAAGTTTACAGTTCATGTCACATTCTACTTGTTGTTCTCAACAATTTCTAGGAGTCCTTACTAACCATGGTTTAGTCCAACTACTGGTTATCCAGGAACTAGCCCAAACTATGGTGTCATGGCTATAGTTTTTTGAATCAGCAGAGGAAGAATTGGAAGGATTATTACCCCTGGCGGAGGAAATCGACGAATAGGATGAAAAAGGAAGAAATGTCGTAGTCGATGCTGAACCACCAGAACCAGCATCGACCGCGGAGGTCATGGAAGCAGACATAATGGAAGTCAATGATGTCGGTAATGATTCTGATGATGCATAAGAAACACTTGCCATGGGAGGGTGTAGGTGGTGCTGCCCCACAAGAACCAACACCACCCACATAAATCATATTAGAACCAGTACAAGTGGCAGAAGCTGTGATTAGTAGTGCTTCTCAAGAACCAACAGAAAATTCAAAAAGAGTCACTCGGTTAGTGAAATGAAAAGCCAAACAAGCTGATTTTCCATGTACAGGCGAGGTCGAGGAAAATTTATCTTGGCTACCTTTCACCGCAAGCCTACCGAGAGGGGCTAGAAAATTTCGAACACCCCATTGTTCAAAGGTTGAGAAGGTGGTGTCGCCTATTCTGAAGGTCAATAAGAGGAAATTGGATACTCTAACAAAAGCTACAACTCAAGTGCAAACTCTCATCGAAGAACATGAAAAGATGGTCGAAGGTGTGGACGCGAGCACTGCTCCACAAGAGCCAGTGCTAGTCGACACGTTAGTAGAAGAAGCCACGAATATGTGCAGTCCTGCAAAATGAGTAGCAGAAGAGACTTATGCTAAGAATGAGTCACGAGAATATGAGGTAGCTCAAGGTCCAACAACAAATCATCAAGTACAAGAATAGAGTATTGAGGCCGACATCCTGTTGGATGACACAGGAACTCAGAAAAAGGACCCACCGATTGAAGCTAAATTTCAACACAAAAGGACAATTCCAGCACAAGAGGATATACATGTAGCGGGGGAAGATGATATGAACCTCGAAAGTGTGGCTATGATAGTCCCAGAACAGTTTATAGGGGTCGAGACAGATGTTGTTGGAATTGATAAGCAGGTGATAGAAATAGAAGCCGTGAATATGGAGCCTTTGGATGTAATAATTCTGGAACCGCAAGATGAAATTCGTGTGGATGGAAAAGCCAAGGAAGTAAGAATTAAGGAAGAACATATTGATATAGATGCTAAGGATCCACCAGGCCCCATATTAGCCACAAAACTGGTGGGAGAAATCCCCATTAAATAGGAATTCATTGACTACAGCACGCAACGGAAGTCCTCCTTCAAGGAGAGATACCAGTCCCAATTCAATGAAAACATGCAGTTGAAGATTGAAAATATTCGGCTGAAAAAAGAGGATTTGTTGATTAAAGAGGGAATCACGAAGAAATAGGAGAAATATTGCAATCCTCGAAGATGGACTTGCAAATTGAGCAGAAGAACCTGTAGCAGCCCAGGACAAAGACCCTCCTACCACTTCTACTGGAACAAAGACTGAGCCAATAGAATGGTTATTTGAAGGCAGGGAGTTATTCTCAACTGCTGAAGTTCAAAAATGGCAGGCGACTGCCATGCGCTTGCAACAAGGATTTATTTCGGTAGAAGATCACTGGAAGGCAATTCAGACAGTCAGAGAACAAGAAGCAAGGGTAGTCACTTGTTATAATGATAAGGAATATAGAGAGACGAGGAAGCATGAGAAACAATAGAAAAGAATTGTGCAGCTAGAATAAGAAGTGTGCATCTTGAAGGCAGACAAGTAAGAAATGTTTGATCTTTCACAACATGTACTTGCTTGCCACACTCGATCTCACAACTACACATTGTTTTTGCATGAGCAATATGTTTTATTTCATCTGAAGAGTATATTCCATAAAATTAGTCATATGATTGAAGACTCAATGCAGTTCCTCCAGATCATGAGAGTGCATGACACTCTAGACCAACATCTTCTTTGTGAACTTTATATGCATGACTATTACTTGAATGATGATGAGACTTTTAATCTTGTTCATTATGTGGGAGACATCCAACTCAGAGCATTCACCTCTTATATTGTCAATCAAGTCAGGTGGAAAAGGGCTTTTGATACTTTTGAGTCCAACCAAGCCACTTAACTGTTATTTGTTTGGAGAGAACACTACCCATCTGATTGTATCCTTAATAAGCATAGGACTTTTCTAAATATCAAAGGGAAGAAGGAACAAATGCTCACAACGTATAAATGGTGCATACAACTATGCACTACTTAGATAGTTTCTTGTCAGGAATAGGCTAAGGATGCCTGTAAAAGGAGGTGGATGATATCTTCCTCTATAGTGAGACTTAGAGAGCCTTTAGGAACCCACAATTATTCTAGGGCATTAGAAAGGATGCCACATTAAATGGCTTGTCTAAAAAATGCTGGGGTTCACTGGATAGGTCTCAGGTTTCAATTCCCAGTTCTTTGGTTGTCGGTTGATACATACACCCCAACCTACGAGGTGAGAAGCGACTAGTGGAAGGATGTTTTGACAACCCGAGGATACCAATTATTTGGTACTAATATGACCGAAAAGTATGACCTTGCCAAACTGCATGCTGAACACAGTCAAGCGAACCCAGACTTGCGACGATGATGGACAACATGAGGACATGCAGAAAAGTCAATTGTGGGGAGATGTTGGGGGCCAAAACTGCCTTGTTTTGTTGATCTCTTTACCTTGTTTTCCTACTAATTATACTTTCATGTTAGTTATTTTGTGCCTAAAAACCCTACAGGTATAACCCTTGTCATGTTTCACAGGTTATTTAGTAATTTATGTTTAAGTCTGAGGAATCATCACCGATTGGATGCTAATATCGTTAATTGTGCATATTTTGAGACACGGGGTCAAGATTCATTACCAAAGCTGGCGGCACTATTGTTAACCCACAGTTGTTACAGTGCAACTGTCACAGATCTCCTTTTGTCTATCTTTTGATTCAGTTTTGTTGTTACGAATATCATGTAATTTTAGGAAAACAACCTCCATGGTGTTGGATATAATTGTATAAAAGGGCATTTGTAGCTGGGAGTCGAGTTAGCGAGAAATCTTTGAGTTATGTAATAGATAAATTTTATATTAATGCAATTTAGAGCTTTCTGATCTTCTTCACGAACCTGTGAGTTAAGCACAACCCTGACCAGGGACTTGGGAGTTAGGCCCACTCTCCTGATCAGGTGTTGTGCCTGTGTCGTATGTGTGTATTGTTTTAGTTATGCATTTTATTTTCCCTTTGTTGTGAAACGTATTACTACTACAGTTGATGTTGTAAATCATTATGCTGCTACTATTTTATTATTATTTCAGATTGCATGTTTAATTAATCAATCAAACTCTTGATCAATTTTTAGATTATGAATTTCCCCTACATATATAGTGCATGATATCCTTGCAATAACAAATGACCCCGAATTGACATATTAATGTGGTAAAAAGGGTTTAATCATAACATTCACACTCGGACACCAACAACAAGCTTATTGGAAAAGCCATAAAAATGATGACTACAATGATGGACCAATCTTAGCTGCAGGATTCATGTAGAGAATCATCATAGTATCAGGCTTACTGAAGAAGGCATAAAATGATGACTATGGTGGTTGGGAGTTAAAATTTCCAAGCACAAGAAGAAGAGTTAAGGAGCAAAGTGTGGCCGAGAGTTTTTAGCCATCTCAGAGGTAGAAGATGGGCTCAAAGACTACATCAAACCTTCTCCATTGGAAAGTGCTGCGGAAGTCCAAAAATGGACTCTTGGATCAAAATATATGCTCAGCCGAAGTTTGGGGACTTAAATCCTTAAGACGAATGAAATATCATAGATTAGAGTTCATAGGGACCTGACATCAGAACCCCAAATACTAACATATTGGGATATCAGAGCATCGAAGCAGATGACATATCGGATATCAGGATATTAGAGAAGGTGGCATATTGAAGATCGGGACATTGGAGCAGGTGGGATATCAGATATCAGAATATCAAAACTTCTTAAGAGAGGAAATTTTTAAGTTACGATATCAACCAGAGCCAATAGTGCTAAAAGCGCTGAGGAATGCCAAGAAAGTCAACAATGGAGTTGTTGCAAATGCAAGGGTGATCATGACTCTTTCTCTCTCCTCCTGTAGGACACATGGCGACATGCTAGTGGACCCGACAAAGTGTAGTGGCTAGTGAAGTCAGCGTATTAGAGGAGAGCCATATCGTAACTCTTGTGAGAATATTAGCTAAAGAAAGTTCCAATGAAGTGTGCTCTGATGTTGGTTAGACGTCCAGTCGTGATAATTCCAAAGGAACCAAGGGTGAATAATATTTAACAAATAAATACATACTCCTAGAAGGAACAACATGCCCCTGCACCTAAGCCTAAGCTCCTAGTCATAGCCCTCGGTCCTATGATAAGGGAAACACATAGGGTGCTAAGCGCTAAGGAAGCCAAGGATTTCAAACAGTGAAAATATCGTAACATTTCAATTTTGAAATTTATGATAAAAAGGGGGCTCTGATATAGGGATAATCTAATAGTCACAGGTCTTGGTCCCATAAGGAAGCAAATTCCAAAGGAGAGAAGGACCTAGGGAGCCAAGGATATCGAAGAATGCAATATCGTAACTTTCCTCCTATGTAAGTTACGATATGTTATGTTCCAATGAGGAAATTATAGCGAGTCAAAGGATTTATAGGTCGACAACTCGAAAATTGAATGCAAGAATGATAGAGTTGGTTGTTGAGATTAACTAGCCTATAGAAGACTTTGAGACAAGGCAACCAAGATGACATTTCTGGCAGAGACGAATTTGGGTGAGTGAAGGAAGCAATCAACTTCTTTGTGTACATGTTTAATTGTGTTAAATGAGACAAAGTGGTCATGTTGGTGAACTATCAAGCTCTGTGGAGCGATAAATGCAAATGGTTTTCTTGGAGGAGTGTGCAGGTCGCCTGAGAATTAATTTCCCATCATGGAGCTCTACGTAGTCAGACAATAAATAACTCCAACGTTCATCTTTGATTTAATACTTTCACAAGAAACTATCAGGAGACACAACAATAGTAGGGGGAGCCATGTTGAAGTACATTTTGGAAGTTAGATTACTGACAACAGAGATTGCCTTGCGTAGAGTGCCTATGTGTAACAAAACCAATGTTTTCAATTGACAAAATGGGGGAGTTGAGTATAATTCCAGAGTGCTAAGGAGTGAGAGGAGTGAGTAGACAAAAATAGGACTAAGAATTGAGAGCATACAGAGTGATTGTGTAGCAAGAGCAGTGGGTGTGCTATGAGAAGAACAACGAGGGTAGTGCTAAAGAAAATTCAGCATTGTGTTTGTTGTGAAAAGAAGAGTGTGAGATGAACAAAGGTAGTTTTAGTAGAAATCCCATGAGTGAGAAGGCAGAGTGCTAAGGAGTATTTTTGTGTGTAGCAAATAAAGAAACCAAAGGAAGTTTGTGGAATGGTAGAAGAAAAAGAGTAGAAGTTGAGTATGCAAACAACCATTTTGGGATTTTACTTATAATGTATATGCCTTTGTTTTCAATTTCAAAATTGTATGAAATAATAGAACAATGGCAAGAGTAGGATGGTGCCTGCGTTCAAAAGAGTTCAGTGCCTCTTATTAAGTTGGTTCTCGCTAACCAAATGGGTTCGGTGCCTCCTATGAGTGGATTCTCACAAAAAGACAGATGTAATTAAGTAGTTGCTTAATTTACATCATAAACAAACAACAAATTTGGTGGTTTTTTCCCTCTGGATTTCCACGTAAAAATAATGTGTCAAATGTGTGTGTTGCTCATGTGTTTGGTTGTATAAACATAAATTCTTAACCTTGTTTCTAACCTCGTTTATGAATGAATTCTCTCAACAAGTAACAATATATAAAAAAGGGTGGAAATATTTTTAAGAAAAGGTTTTAAGAATCTCACTATCACTGATTCACCCTCCACCCCTCTCAGTAGTTCCTTATTCCAACAAATGGTGGAGCTACCTTCCAAAGGGAAATAGACATTGCTTTCAAAGGGATTATTCGTCAAAGCGTAGTAGCATTTAGATTATGTGATGGTGTTTTCGAAGAGGATATTAGATCAACTTCATCGTTTGAAACAAATATTTGAGCATTGCAGAAAATACAAGATATCCCTAAATCTAAAGAAAAGTGTATTTACAGTATCTGAAGTCAACCTTCTCGAGCATATTATAACGAAAATAGGTATCACTGTCGATCCCGAACACATGAAAGGTATTTTGAAAATCCCACTTCCATGCAGTAAGAAGGGTATGTAGTCTTTCTTGGGTAAAATCAACTTCCTTCACAAGTTTATTTTTTATTTTGCTCAGATAGTTAAACCCTCACAAAATATGATAAAGAAGGATGCAGGGTTCAAATGAAAGGAAAAAGAAAAGGAATAATTTGACCATATTTAGAAGGCCATTGTTGAAGTTCCTTCTCTCTATAACCCAAATTTCAACAAACATTTCATTTTGTATACCTTTGCTTCAGATTCATCTGTAGCGGATGTGCTGACACAAAATGATAGTAATAGTGATGAAAAACCCATATAATTCATGAGTGTTAGTATGAAAGGTTAAGAACTCAACTACATGGACATGGAAAAATAGGCATATGTAGTCTACAAATATGTTAAACACTTCCAACCATACATCCTAAAGAATCATGTGACAGTGTCCATGCCTCATCCAACTATTAGGTCATTTCTTGTCCAACAATATTTGGATGAACGAAGATGTAAGTCAATGACCTACCTCCAGGAATACAACTTGGAGTTCAATCCTGATCAAATAGTCAAAGGACACGAGTTATGTAAACTGGTCGTTGAATTTTCTGACCAACAAAACAAAGAATTAGAAGGATGGGATCATGAGATTGAAAAGTACCAAAACAACCTCACATTAGCACATGATTCCTCATCTTGGTATACTAATATGAAGTAGTATTTAGGACAAGGGACTTTACCTCATACCTTGTCTATGAAACAAAGAAGAGTTGTAAGGCTCAAATCCGTGTATTATATGTTAATACAAGGTAATCTGTTTCGTAAGCACCATAATGGCATATTGCTCAAATGTTTAGAATATGATGAAGCGCATAAGGTGTTGAAGGAGCTACATGATGGGCCAATGGGTGGCCATTACGTAGACGAAATTACAACGCATAAAATTATGAGATTTGGTTTCTATTGGCCTACCCTATTTAAGGATGCCCACTTATATGCATGGAAATTCTCAATCTATGGAAGATGCACTGGAAGAGAATCATGGTCATTGGGGGCTAGATGTCATTGGAGTGATCATGCCACATTCAATAAAAACAACATAGATACATTCTCACAACTGTAGGCTACTTAACAAGGTGGGGGAAAGTTGTTCCTTTACATCAAATCAATGATCAAGAGGTAATATATTTTATTACTCGACACATCATAACCAGATTCGGTGTTCAAACCTCCCTCATTTTTGATAATGCTACTTATTTCTCATCTTTTAAGTTATATGATTTTTCTTTGGAAAATGGTATTGTTTTGAAACATTCAGCTAATTAATACCCCTAAGGAAATGGATTAATAGAGTCCATGAACAAAAACCTAATCCACATTATCAATAAAACCTTCTTGTCATGCCAAAAAAACTAGCACAACGCCTTAACCAATGCCCTGTGGTATGATCACATCACCTCTAAACCATCTCTTGGGACCTCCCCTTATTTCCTAATGTATGAGAAATAAGCCATCTTGTCTCTAAACTTGTACTTACCCAACCTCCAATTGTCGCAAGATTCTCGAGGAAAATCTTATCCTACCATACAAAACTAAATTAACACTCTACTCAAACTAGAGGAAGAGCTACAAAAGGTTAGGTATAAATTTTCCGTACACCAGAGTCGAATCAAAAGATGGTTCAATGAGAAATCCATGGGAAAAAATGAATTTACCATAGGCGCCCTTCTCCTTAAGTGGGACAAAGCCCATGAGGACAAAGGTACGCACACAAAATTCCAAGCCTTGTGGATCATATTGTCTCAAGTTAAAGAGAAAAATGACCAGCACACTTACTGATTACAAACCTTAGAAAAAGGGTTGAGCCCCTTTCCACGAATGGCCATGACCTCAAGTTATACTTCACCTAGAAACTCTTGTAGCTACTTTCCTACCCCTGTAACACAATAAAGGGGCGACACTTACAATAACAATAAGGGGGATACACTAGTATTATAGGGAGCTAACATGCCCCTCTCCTTCAAAAAAGTGTTGTCCTCAAACCTTGAGTAGTTCTGGGTGCTTCTGTATAAAATTCTCATCCTCCCATGTGGAAACTTTAGCGAGTAATTTCTTTCACTTAGTGAGATACTCAGAAATCTATTGATTCTGTAGATGTTAGTTTTTTGTTTCCATGATTGCTTCAGGCACAAATATAGTTTTTCCTTATTCGTCAAGTTCTGGAAACATTGTTTGAACTGGAAGCTTGTCACCGATAACCTTCTTTAAGCACGAAACATGGAAAAATGGATGTACTCAGGAAGATGCAGGAAGCTCCAATTTGTATGCCATAGTACCAATCTTTTGCAACACCTTATAAGGATTGTAGTTCTTGGGTGATAATTTATTATCCTTCTTAGCTTGCTTGAGAGACATTTTTTCTTTATGGTTGTAGCCATAAAAATACCCAATCACCTACATCAAAACTTCTTTCAGAGTGATGTTGATCTTCCTATTGTTTCATTAGATTACGTACTAGAATGAACTTATCCTTTAAGAGTTGTAGAACTTGTTGTTGATGCTTGATGTGATCTTCCACTGCTTGAACCTTATAATTTTATCTTAAAGATGATGCGATGGATGGTGTATGATATCCATAAAGTTCCATAAATGGGGTCATTTTTGCTACAATATGGAAGGAAGTGTTATACCACCATTCAACTAGAGGTAACCACTTGACCCATTATGTTTGTTTATCAGATACAAAGAAATGAAGACATCCTTGCAAAGATTTTTTCACTATCTCAGTTTTCCCATTAGATTGAGGATGATAAGATGAGCTATGTGATAATTGAGTACCAAGACAAGAAACTAATTTTGTCCAAAAATTTCCAGTGAAAATGGGATCTTTGTCACTCCCTATAATCTTTGGGTTTCCACGAAGCTTTTGAATTGTTTCCATAAATGCAGTTGAAAATGTACCGGCTTTAAAAGAATGAGATAATGCACAAAAGTGTGCATTCTTGGTAAGTCTATCAACTACCACCATGATGAAACTCTTTCCTTCATACTTGGGTAAACCTATGATAAAATCCATTGAGACCTATTCCCAACGTTGACTTGGAATGGGTAAAGGTTGTAATAGACCCAAGCTATTAGTTGCATCAACTTTATTTTGTTTGAAAACCAAACATTCTGCCAAAACATTTTGAATATCAGATTTAAAGCCATCCCAAAAAAATTCCTTCTTGACCCTATGGTAAGTTTGAGTTCCCTCCTAAGGAAGAGGTGTGTAATTCCAAAAGAATATTTTGTTTGAGTTGGGAATTATTACAAAGATATAAGTGATATTTGTACCATAAGGAATCATTTCTACAACTAAATGTATCAGATGTGCTAGGATCTTGATACAACTTTTGAATGAGTGACCACACCTCTTCATCATTATTGCATTCATCGCTAGCTTCAGTTATCCACTTAGGTTGGATAATACAAATGGCATGAAGCAATGCTTCCACATCCTCATCCTTTCTTGAGAGTGCATCTACAAGAACGTTTTGATTCATTTTTTGTAGATTATTTCAAAGTCATAATCCAACATCTTTGTCACACATTTTCACTGCTCTTCTAAAGATAAGCTTTGTTCGAAATAGTATTTAAGACTATCATGATCTATTTTTACCTTGAAGTTTATTCCCATTATGTAAGGTCGCTATTGCTTTAGTGCATGTAGTATTGCCAAAATTTATTTTGAGTGGATGAATTTAAAAACAAATGGATCTTCCTTCTTACATTAAAACAACACCAATTCCATTTCCCGAGGCATCACATTCCACAATAAAAAAAATTGTGAACTCTGGCACAACTAAGACTGGTGCTTGCAACATTGCCTCTTTAAGATGTTCAAAGGCCTTCGTTGCTTATAGATTCTAAGAAAATGAATATTTATTCAATAATGATGTTAGAGGTGTCACTATTCTCCCATAATTCTTAACAAACTTGCAATAATACCCTGCCAACTCAAGAAATCCTTGCATATGCTTTATGGTTGTGTGGATTTTCCATTCCTTAATGGATTTAATTTTGTTAGGGTCTACCTTAGCATCCTCATGAGATACAATATGACCCAAATATTCCACCTCCTGTACTCCAAAGAAAAATTTGGATATTTTTTCATATAATTATTTCTCCTCCAATAGTTTGAGCACTCTATCAACATGTTGAACATGATCCTTCCAAGACTTGTTGTAGATTAGTATATCATCAAAAAATACTAATCTTTTTCTTTCTAAGGAAGGGTTTGAAAATGGAATTCATTAGACTTTGAAAAGTGGAAGGTGCATTAGTAAGGCAAAAGGCATGACCAAAAATTCATAATAACACTCATGAGTTCTGAACGTTGTTTTAGGAATGTCCTTAGTGTTTATTCTAATTTGATGATATCCTGAACAAAGATCCATATTGGTGAAGTAAATTTCTCCATGTAATCCATCCAACAACTCAACAGGAATGAGAAATTTATCTTTAATAGTGATATTGTTGAGCTCCCTATAATTCGAACACATACACCATTATCCATCCTTCTTGTGCACTGATACTACTAGAGCAGAGAAAGAGCTTTGACTAGGTTGAATTATACTAGCCTCTAGCATTTCTGCAACCATACATTCAATTTCACTCTTTTGGGCATAATTATATCTATAAGGTTTGATGTTTGGAGGAACACTTCTTGGAATAAATGAATAGCATAATCATGATCACAAATAGGTGGGGGGACTTTGGGAGTCTCAAACACATTGTAATGATTGTCTAAGACTTTTTGGAGATTTGGATAAATAGATGATTTCAATGCTTGAACCTCTAGTGAGCATAATTGTGAAATTATGCCTCATTTTTATTTCTCCAGAATATTTTCATGCAATTATATATGATTATATTTCCTAGGTTCCCTGCGATACCCCTTAATTCAACTTCCTTTCCTTCCCAAAAAAATTTCAATAAAATGTCTTGAAAATTTAAAACTATTGTCCCCAAAGATTGTAACCATTGCAATGGAAAGAATTGGACTATTCAATACATATTTCCCCATGGTTAGCTTCATATTATGGCACTTTCCAGAGCAATTTATAGTTCCTCCATTTGAAACCTTCACTTGACACTCTGTGTTATGAAACCAGTTCAAGAAAAGATAGATCAACGCCTTAGAATTCAGCCTCTTCGAGGGGGAAACATCCTTTACATTACATAAATGAACAATTCTTGGATGCTACAAATGAAAAGACCTCCTTTCTATATATAGGAGTCTAAGGGGTCATAACATAATCAGAGCCGACATAACAATAATAATGTAAGGGCACAATAATAACAATAGTGGGCTTCTATGGGGCACAATAGTAACAATATGGGCACTACATGGGTACATCAATATAATAAGTGGGTTGTACTAATAACAATAAGGGGTTACACTAGTAGTATAGGGGCCTAACATGCCCCTCTCCTTCAAAAAGCATTGTCCTCAACGCTTGAGTAGTTCTTGATGCTTATGTATAAAATTCTTGTCCACCCATGTTGAATCTTCAGCGGGTAAGTTCTTCCACTTGATGAGATACTCTGAAATTGATCAATTTCGTAGCTGTCGGGTTCTTGTTTCTATGACTGCTCCAGGTTCCAATATGATTTTTCCTTCCCCTTCAATTTCTAGCAATATTCTTTGAATTGGGATCTTTTGCAACTTTTGAATAAGTGGCCATACTTCTTCATCCTTCTTCCATTCATCCCTTGCTTCATTTATCCAATCTGGTTGGATAATAGAAATAGCACAAAACAATGTTTCCACATCCTTATCCTTGAAGAGTCTTCCCATTTCGTAAGGTCGCCATTTTTTTAGTGCATGTAGTATTGCCAACATTTCCTTCTCATAAATAGCTTTCTTGAGATGTAGCAGTAAAAATACCCAATCAACTACATCAAAACAGTTTTCACTACGATGTTGATTTACTGTTGTTTCGTTTGATTTTGCATCGAAGTGGCGTTATCCTTTAAAATTTGGAGAACTTGTTGTTGATGCTCGATGTGATATTTCACTACTTGAACCTTTTTCTTCTTGATATGTCCTTCTATCTCTAGAGTTTGAGGAGTGGTAATTTCTTCTAATCCTTTACAACATATGGTCGGATTCATTTCAGTATGCTCGATGTGATCTTTCACTTCTTGAACATTTTTCTTCTTGATATGTCCTTCTACCTTGATAGTTTGAGGAGTGGTAATTTTGACCAATGAATTACAAGTTATGGTTGGATTCATTTCTTCCTTCTCGATGTGATCTTTAACTTCTTGCACCTTTTTCTTCTTGATATGCACTTCTATTTTGAGAGTTTGAGGAGAGGTAATTCTTGCCAATGCTTTACAAGATATGGTCTGATTCATTTCTTCTTTCTCTGGGGTGGGGTCCTGGTGTATATCTTCTTCTTTTGATGTTTCTTGATCCTTTTCTTCCTCCTCTTCATATTCTATGTAAAATAATTTCTTCTCAACACACTTATGACCTTTAGTGCATTTGCTATCACAATTGTAACAAAACCCTTTTTCTCTTTTTTCTTCCAATTGTTGTGCTGTAACCCTTGTAGGTTGTGGAAGGCTAGGAGAAACAACACTTCCATCTTTATAGTTGTGAGGGGTATGCTTCTTGGTTTTCATAATTTTGCTTTCCACTGTGTCACAAAACCCTTTTACTCTTTCCAATTGCTGTGGAGTTGCTCTAAAGAAGGTCTCTTTGTATCCTCATAATGTGCTATCATTTCCTCCGTGAAAATTGACCACGTAACACGTTGTTTACGAGAACAAAGCCCTTCATACCATAGAAATTGATCCAGTTCTAAATATGAAGATGCAATACATACCTTTTGTAACAACGGTACACGATGTAGATCAAAATATTGCTCCATCTGAAGTATCCAATTTACCGGATCCTTGCCATCAAACTTCCTCATCTTGCTTTTCCTTGATTTTAGGAGCTCGATCTTGAAACAGCTGTAACTCTGTACTTTCGAATCTTTAAGTTCTGAAATTGCAACCTGTAGTAGTCCTCTATGTTCTCTTTCCAATGCCACCAGTCTGATCCAAATTGGATTCTCCAAGAAAGAGTTATGCACAATCTCCCAAGATGACCTGATTATAGAGTAGTTCAGTAGAGCGAACTTGTACGACATGCCACGAGTCACTGTTTCAACCTTTGGCTCTAAAAAATATATACACGAAACTACAATCTATCCTCTTTCTATACCTTCTTACGATATTTCAATCTGATGCTCAGAGAGAAAGTTATGATGATTTTCCCCAGGTCACCTGTTTGGAATGTAATTCAGGAGTCTACAAAAATACCAACTTCCTCAGATCATATATTCGAAAATATAGCGCGAAAATATCTGAAATTCAGACCCGAGATTCACCGTGATTTCTCCTCAAATGGGTTTTTTTTAGCTTCTGAAAAATCGCAGAAAAATAGTTATAGAAAAAATGCCATGATGACCTGTTTGGAGTAGCGAAACCCTAGAATCCAAAGCTCTGATACCAAATGTTATGAAACCAGTTCAAGAAAAGATAGAAAAGATAGATCAATGCCTTAGAATTCAGCCTCTTCGAGGGGGCAACCTCCTTTACATTACATAAATGAACAATTCTTGGATGATACAAATGAAAAGACCTCCTTTCTATATATAGGAGTCTAAGGGGTCATAACATAATCAGAACCGACATAACAATAATAATGTAAGGGCACAATAATAACAATAGTGGGCTTCTATGGGGCACAATAGTAACAATATGGGCACTACATGGGTACATCAATATAATAAGTGGTTTGTACTAATAACAATAAGGGGTTACACTAGTGGTACAGGGGCCTAACACTCTGGTGCTGGATATAGGAAACAATTCAATTCCTTGGCTATCTTATAATCAATTAAATTATGGGTACTACTCGAATCAATCAACATTGTTACCTTTTTCTTCTTGATATATACTTCTATATTGAGAGTTTGAGGAGTGGTAATTCTTGCCAATTTATTACAAGATATGGTCGGATTCATTTCTTCTTTCCCTGGGATTGGTTCTTGGTGTATATCCTCCTCTTTTGATGTTTCTTACTCCTTTTCTTCATGCTCTTCACAATCTATGTAGAATAGTTTCTTCTCAGCACACTTATGACCTTTAGTGTATTTTCTATCACAACTGTAACAAATCTATTTTTCTCTTTTTTCCTCCAATTTTTGTGGTGGAAACCTTGTAGGTTGTGGAAGAATAGGATCAGCAACACTTCCATCTTTATATTTTTGAGTGGTAGAATTCCTTGTTGCCATAATTTTTCTTTCAACTTTTCTTGCCACCCTGAATGCCTTCTCCAATGAATCAGGTTCCCAAAGGTGAACCTCATGTTGTATGTTATCTTTTAAAGTCCTTATGAAGACATCAATCCTATGCTCCTCTAGAATATCAGTTACCCTAATATTCAATTTTTGGAAGTCTTCAACGTGCTCTTCCATTAAATCCTTTTGATGGAGATTTAGCAATTGGCCAAAGAAGGTGTTTCTCTTTGTATCTTCATAATGTGCTATCCTCCATAAAAATTGACTAGGTGATAAGTGGTTTACAAGAAAAAAGCCATCTATATCATACAAACTGATTGGGTTCTAAATATAAAGATGAAATACATATCTTTTGCGAGGGTTGCACATCTTGTACATCAATTTATTAATCCATCTATAGCATCCATGTTACCAGATCCTTTCCTTAAAAATTACTCATATCTATCTTTGGAATGTGGTGGTTCTTAAACCCCACATTGGACTCTCTATAATAATAATTCATATTCCTTTTTTCCTCATCATTATTTTCACGGACTACCTTGTCACCACCAGGAATCATTTCTTGAAACAACTTTGTCAACCCTTTCAACTTGGCATTCTTCACATCCATTTCTACTAAAAACTTCGATGTGTCCTTTTATACTATCTATGTTGCCTTTTAGTTCATCTTTGGTTGCTCTTTGTGAGAGCGAAATTTGTTGCACTTGGGCCTGTAATTTTGATATATCATGTTGCAATTCTTATTGGGCATGGAATCCCCCCAGGGCATGTTTTGGGGCTTAAAGCCCAAGTTTTGACCAAGTCGTTTTGTAAAAGCTTCGCGAATTGCGAGCGCGGGGTGCGAAATCATAATAGAGTCATAGGGTTGTCCACCCTAGTTCTTGTAATGTAATGTCGGCTGGATAGACCTACCCATGGTTCGTGGACCATGGGATTGTATAAATAAAGTGAGGCTCTAAGTGTATAAGATAACCAATAGAGAAGAGCATGAGAAGTCTAGGTGATTGAGGAAAAGTGTAAAGTGTGTCTTTGGGTCATAGAGTAGGGGAAGGCTCTGCATTTAAGTGCACAGAGGCTAAGTAGTCTGTAGTTGAGTTCACAGGGCAGGTCGAGTCTATAACCATTGAAAGAATCAATAAAGAGAAGTATACCACATTACTGTGCATCTTTTCCTGTTAATATATGATTGGCTATAATTTGCAAGTATACTGTTTATTTGCTGCGTGAACTCATATGAATGTTTTGTATAACTAATTATAACATAAGACATCCAAGTACGCGGAGGTAATAAAGCAGAGCGCAACTCAGAAGCTCCACAACCCCAGGTTAGGGTTGTGCAAGGGCAGTATAATCAGGTGTGAGAAAGAGGGAAGTGCGCGAAGTGACCTGTGCACAGGGACAAATAGTGGGACCAGCTAAACCTCTCAGACATCTCAAGGGTGCAGAAACCTGGTTCTAACACCCTCCCATACTACTTCGGGTGAGACCTCAGTCCGCGCTCCATGGACTAGTGCCGAAAGGGCCAGTTGTATCGGGATTTGTTTGGCTAATTAACTTCAAACCTGGGTAAGGCCCCAACAAGCCAACAAATGGTTCCATTTCTCGGACCGAGATCTAAATAGAGATGTCTGATGTCGTATCACTAGAATCCGACAAAGAAAGGAATTGAAGATTGGTTGGACAGAAATATTCACGAGTTTGCGGTGCAGGAAAACAGGAATCTGCGACTATCAAAGGAAGAGTGGTTAGACTGCTACTTATATACAGAGATCCATGAAATTTTCTTTGCATCCTTCCCCACTGAGTTGTACGAGTGGATCACAAAGCTAGAAGATAGCCAAGGAAGTTGTAAACTCGACAACCCTATTGTGTGGACTAAGGAATTAGTGTGCAGACTAGAAGCATCAGAAGATAATATCATGTGCATTGTCAATCACTGTCTTGATCAAATCATAGGAGGATTCATTACCAAATTCACGGTAGATTCTTCAGTCAGTTATAGCAAGGCGGAATGATACTTCCTCAAAGGACCATGAGGTAAGTACATTAAATCTTTGAACACTTGGATTAAAATGCTACTGGGTGAAAAACAGGTTATGCGAATAAATTGAAGTTTGGGGCTACGCGAAGTGGGAGAATCCATAGAAACGAAGGTAGCATAGAACTAAAAACTAGCCCCTTGATTTCACCTCCACGAGGGGGTGAAGAAGAGCTCACGAAGGTCTCGCCAAGAAGTGCGATCAGTCTGATAAGGCAGAGAATTCTCCACATACCACCCCCGCCCACACCACCGCCAGTTTCACTATCTTCACCCCCATCTTCGCCCATACCACCACCGTCACCACCACAAAGAAGTATGGAAAGTGCGATAAAGCTACCAGCGTTCAAGGGAGTAGGAAACAAACATTCGGACCAGTTTTAGTTTGTGATAAAAGCTATATGGGAAGCACAGGGAGTCATAGTTGACAATATAAAGAAGGCAACATTGGTCAGTGCTTTGAAGGATCACGCACTCACCTGGTACGTTAAGCATTCCAATGACAATTTGAATGCAGGGATCGCGGATATCCAAGCTGCGCTAAATAAAGAATTTAGCAGGCCAAAATCAGAGGCACAGTCAATCATTGGGTTCAAGGAAATCAAAATTCTACCAGGCGAGACCCGTGGGAGTTGGATCAAATATTGAAGTGCACAATTCGCGAAGCGAACATGAAATTAACAAATAGACAACACTACGAATGGTTTGTAGCATCATTAATGCTGCATCTACAAAACATATTGTTACAACAGAGGCTAAGCACTCAGTCCGAGGCCTTGGAGGTCGCGATGAGATTGCACGAGACCCAAATACAAGATCCCAACTTGGGAGTTCAGCAGATTCATGCGCAACTGAAAAACCTGTGCCTTGAGATGTAGAGTTGAAACAATATAGGACAACCTGCCCAGAGATGCGCGATGAGGTATGGTGCGTAAAATGCAAGGGCTAGGGGCATGAAAAGGACCACTTCCCGATGTTCCCAAATTACCTTGCGGGAGGAGGGCCAATTCCATTAAGACTGGAGGCACAAGTAATACCAAGTGCAGCACCTGCACTGTGGTGCATGATTTGTCAAATAGGAGGAAATCATGCTACAAATAATTGCCATCTATTATAGAAGTATACACAAAATTCACAACAGTTGTTTTGTAATTTTTGTAGGTCAGTAGGAAATGATGAGCGCACCTATAGAAGTTATGAGCTGATGATGGATCGAACTCCTCCCTACAGATTTCAGGTTGAAACACAGCCCCTCGATTAAAACGCAGGAATGGCGAGCACTAGATTTCAGGGGCGCATATGAGGTCGAGGTGGAGGGGGACCAGGAAGAGGTCACAGATAGCTAATATGTTACAATTGCGGAGGGCCAGGGTATTATGCCCACGATTGTACGAATCTAACGTGACCATCATGCTTGTATTGTACGTTGTTTGATCATGATATGGAGGACTGTCCCACTCTGATAGTGAGGTTGCACGATAAAGGAGCACTCCAACCTCCCCCGACTCAGAACCTGTAAATGATGAGGTCTGATTTGTGCGAGGAAGACCCTAACGTAAACATCGTGCTCTGGAGTGGAATTACAACAGGGGATGACAAAGGCAAGTAGCTTGAAGAAAGTACCTGGTTTCGTAAGCCTCTAGCAAAGGAACCGAATTTGATTTGGAGGGCGCTAAGGATACCTTCATGAAAGCTAAGATGAGCTTCGTTGATGCCTCCACTTCAGGAAGTAAAGACAGATTGGAGCTGGAAATGGACCCATCGATGCTCACTACATTCTTAAAGACATGTGTGAAGCTACTGTGCGACAACAAGGCTGTAAAGGGGCTGCAAGAACTCATAAATAGATGTGTTGGGAGCATGCTAGGAGAACCGTGCATAGTCCGGAAGCTCGGGAAGCACACGACGCGAATAGGAAGGGAGATGAGATTGACCATGCAAATTGGGGAATATGAGATGGACCAAGTGATTCTGGATCTAGGATTGAATGCGAACGTCCTTTTAAAACAGACATGGGAGTGCATGGGAAGGCCTGTGTTACAATGGTCTCCTATCCAACTACAAATGGCGAACTAGCAAAAGATCCTACCTATGGGGAGATTATAGGGAATCACAATATATATCGAAGGAGCAAGCACGCTAGTAGATTTCGAAGTGATAGAGATTGTTGATGATAGTAATATCTACCCTATGATATTGGGAATAGATTGGGCCACTGACATGAATGGAGTGATAATTCTAAAGGAGCGCAAGATGATCTTTGAGAAAAAATCTCTATGCGTAGTGGTACCTTTAGACCCTGCAGAAGGATCATGCTACACAGAGCTAATGCGTGACTACGACAATGATGATGATCTGGACTACATCTACAAGATAAACGTGTAGGAGAAAGACTGAGTAAATCCAACCACGGATGACTGAATCTAATGGGAACGCAAAAGCTCCTGCACATCAGATTCTAACGAGGAGGTAGAAAAATGGCAGAACCGGTTACACGAGGTAACCACGCTCAACTGTAACATGATGACGAGGTCATAGCAATAGAGGTAAGAGATATGCCTACGTATGATGGGTTAAGCGAGGTGCATGACTTCCTAAACAGATTTGAAAAAGAAGTGTCGGAATAACAGCGCTTCGATGCTCTGAAATGGGTACTATGCGTTATGCTCGCAAGATGCTGGAATACACACCAAAGAAGTTTTGAGGACTGGTGTGAATGCTGAAGGATGATGCGCATGCGATTTTGGAATCCTCCAATGTGATTAATAGACAAAATTGTCGGACAAAATGGCCCGCACACCCACCTATCTAGGTGGATAAAGGCATATGGTGTGAAACCTGCGCCAATGCACACATTCCTCGCGGTAGGAGACATGATCAGTAAGCAGGTGTGGGTAAGGCAATGATGCGAATGACCCCTATGGTTAGGACCATGTGCATAGAAGGATATCCATGCAGAAGACTTTAACAAAGTACATGAAGTGCTCGATAAGGTCCACAATGCGAAGCAGACTAACTGGGACTTGCGCGTACCAACAGTTCTATGGGCTTATTGGACTACGTGCAAGAACCTAACCACGTAGGCACTGCCAAGGCTGGAGTATAAAGAAAATGTTGTAAGCTCTATAGTACATGGAAATCTTAGACCAAACATGATAGCACCGGTAGATACGACAACTCGCGAAACCTTGGAAGAAGAAATCCAACTGGGAATTTCTAGGCTCCAAGAACTTGAAGAAGAAAGGGTACAATTAAGGAAGAAAAGCGCTCTGGTGGATACGGAAGTCAAGAAGCTAGAGGACGAGATAAAGGAAGATTTTCTCGGTAAAAAGACTAGGGTGATAAGGTAGGATGCGCACGATCACGATGATAGGTTTGAGGCCTATTGCCGCAAATTGATCAATCTGATGCCTTGTCTTGGACCGCACATTACTAAGTCAATCGACTAGCGTAGCACATTGCAGATGATAAAGTGAACGATGCCGCCCATAAAAATAAAAGGTGGGTATTTTCCAGGAAACATGATGGATGACAGGATGAAACTTTACACGGGTGGTGCGACCACCTGACTAGTTGAGGGAAGTATAGTCTTAGCACTCCAGGCAGTTGAAAGGAAGCGTGGGACTATAAACTATCCTGCCTGGGAGTTGCGTGATGTTGGAGATGCACGTAGAAGAAAAGAGTCACAAGGTCTGTGACCGCGCATAGGGGGTTGCGCTGCCACACGGGTTGCCTAGGAACTGACCATTGAAGTCATTATTCATGATGGGATGCTCGACTCGAGACCAAGTGGAGTGGGTAGCAGGAATTTAAGACGCGATTTATGGGCACGATTTGGGAAAATCTACCGCCAAGGGAGCATTAATGAACCAGATTTTGGGGGTACAGTTGAATTCAAATTCAAAAAGCATTATAAATTACAAGGGACTGCCCAACCAAAAACACTTGGTCATTTACAAATTTAGCTACTGAGCAGAGCCCTGTTTGTTTTGTGCCGAGTGTTGATTGAGCCCCTGAGTTCGCTAGTGATAGATTTCTGGATGGACACGATGGTAGCAACTGAGGAAGTTATGGAAATAAAAAAAATGACTACCAAAGAGGCCACGTAGGCCCTAACTATTGGGGATGCTCCAGAAGGTGCTGGGATTGTGGCAAAAATCCAGAAATCACTGTGCATGCCAAGACCCAAGAAGGACAAATAAGCAATGGTTCCCGTATGTGTGTCCCTGTAGAACCCGCTGCGCACCAAGCTATAAATAGAAGACAAGGGGAAAGTCGTCACCATAGGGACTGATGAAGAAGAGGAAGTCCTGGAGGACCTAATTATTGAAGAGGATGAAGATGAAGGCATGGAGGAGGAAACTGAGCCTGCACATCCCCCAACAAAGCTGCCCGCCTATGTCACCCCACAGAAAGGGAAGGCTAAAGTGCCCAAGGACCTTGACGAGACCAAGAGCTCACTCTAGTCCTCACTCCTCTAGACAACATTATTTTTGAAGGAACGCACTTGGGACAGATGCCGAGCTTAAAATTTGAAGATTAGGACCTCACTAACCATGAGAAGTTTCCTCACCTTCATACCTTGCACCTCATGAAGCCTAAGCAGAACATTGTGTCAGGGGTTACGAAATTAGAGCCGTGAAAATGGTTGCGCAAAGTGGAAAAGGACGGGCTACTTAACCTGCTCTGGGTGCCGCATTTCCACCGCGCCCCAATAACATTTTTTGTCATCAGGCAGCTGCTCTGCCTGGTGCATGATGGGTGTTTGTGGCTGGAGGAGCTGATCCCCATCATGGTAGACTTGATTCACCACATTACCCGGATCCCATGCAAAGGAGAGGACCCCGCAAACATCTCGGAATGGAAGAGTAGTGACTTGGCCATCGTGGAGGCCATGAAGAAGAAATACAAGCTAGCAAAGAAGAAAAGGGGCTACGCCATATCCAGCATCAACGATAAAGTAGTAAGAGTGGTGACCCAAATATTGGCTGGTAAGGTTATGTGCAAGTGCCACGCGGACGAGGTACCCACGCCAGTGGTAGCAATTGCTGAATAGTGCATAGAGGGGGTCCAGTTTAACTGGTCCGAGTTCCTCTACAAGAATTTCTTGGAGAATTTCCACGAAGCTGAGGAATAGGGCAAAACGTTCCACTATGTATGGCTTCTACTATCCATAGTGCTTGTGGCAGAGGAATTTCCAGAAGATAATCAATTCCCCACAATTGACAGGGATCTGTCGGAGGCCGCGAAGTACTTTTCGCTCTGGGCCACAAAGGATGCCAAGAGGATCCGTGACAGTAAAATATTCTAGGTGTTCATGGAGATGAACCTCAGAATGGGGATCAATCACAAGCCATGGTTGTTGCCCACTATCTACAATAGCTTGCAGATTTTTGTCGAATTTAAAGTGAACATCCATAGCATATACATCAGAGCGTGCAAGGACCCGACCAAACAAGGGAGAAAGCTACCCTTTGTAGCCACAGATGATGTCATCTTTAACGTATTGGAGACATGTCTGCCTGAGTGGCGCGCTCCAGACATCGCAAAGATAGAGAAGTCGACGGCATAGAGGAAGAAATACGAGGCCAAATTGCGCATTACACAATTGGTAAAAAAGAGAAGGAAGGAGGCAGCAGCAGCAGAAGTGTGAGTGGTGTGGGATGCTGCACAGATAACAACTAAACAGGAAAAGTCTGCAGAAGTAACAATAGTGCAGGAGGCAGTCACAAAGGTGTGCGAGTGCCAAACATCGCCTTCATAAGGGTAGGAAGCAGAGGAAGAAGAGGGAGGCATGGACCCACAAACCGTGTCATCACAGTTGAAGTGCCAACACCCAACCAAGCGGATAAGGTCACGCAAGAGGGTCAAGGCATTGAAGTTGTCTATTGACCCAATCACCCTAACCGGGGGTGATCTGCACTACATCGGTGAGACATTGCACGATGTCACCTCCGAGGCCCCCAAAAATTTGATGCAAGAGAACCAGATTATGTTGGGGGCCCTAAGAGTGCAGCTATAGGAGTTGTAGGTGCGCCCTCCCCAGGCTGGTACCCTTTAGACCAGCCTCACAGTCGAAACAACGACAACAGAACAGATGTTGCGTGCTCAGGTGACGAATACTGTAGTGCTGCCAGAAGAGGCACTAGTGACAACACATGAGCCCGATAGGCCTACGGTTAGCACGTTGAAGGGTCTTGACATCAACATGGCTGCACTCCCATGGGAGACCTTATACATTCTGCAGGATGGGATAACTACAGAACTGCAGGCTAGGGAGAGTCGCGCATTGCAAGTCCTCAGCAAGCAGAAAATCAATATGGAACAGTTGAGCTTGCAACGCGACGTAGTGGTGTCACAGAATCGATAGCTGGTACAAGTAATAGATGAGGCTTGTCAAAGCGTCCCGGAGCTGACCATCCCAGCACACACACCAGTACAGGCGCACATCCATAGGTTAGCAGCAGGGGTGCATGAGGTGTGGGAGGAAATGATAAAGGTTCAGCTGGAGCTCAACCTTCATATCACCGAGCTACGGTTAAAGGCGTAGCCATCCACCCCTCTGGAAGTCAGAGAACAGTGTGCCAACGCTATTACAGCGAGACTAGATGAGATTGGCAGTGCAGTGCGATACTGCACCAGCATGTTGGAAGAATCATTTGAGGTCCTCATAAATTTGCATGAGGACCCCAACATCCAGTGCTTAGAGATAGAGGCGTGAGAAATCTAACAACATTATGACAGCGTCAAAGGAACTGCGCATATGGTGGCCCTCACTTAGAGGCTCGCACAGATGAAACAGGCTAAAGCGCTGAAAGAACAGGTGGACGCAGCACGACACAAAGAATCAGTCCTAAAGGTGCGTGTTCAGCCTTGGATCGACGATGCCTTCACCATCACAACAGAAATTGAAAGCAAACTCGCACGCATGCAGGGTATACAAGCACAGATGTAGAGAAGCACTTCTGACACCCGGGTCTCGGAACAACGTATGCAGCAAATACAACAGGCAACAACTTAGTGCGCTACCAACCTTGCAGCAGTTCGAGCAGAGTTGGAAGGACTCCGTGCAAAGATCTCCGCGCCGATAGAGTGACTTGAGGGCAAGTCATGATGTTTGTGTTGGGGGCCTGTTGGGCATGGAATCCCCCCCAAGGCATGTTTTGGGGGTTAAAGCCCAATTTTTGACCAAGTCCTTTTGTAAAAGCTCCGCGAATTGCGAGTTCGGAGTGAAAAATCATAATAGAGTCATAGGGTTGTCTGCCATAGTTTTTGTAATGTCATGTCAACTGGATAGACCTACCCATGGTGCGCAGACCATGGGATTGTATAAATAGAGCAATGCTCTAAGTGTATAAGATAACCAATAGAGAAGAGCATGAGAAGTCTAGGTGATTGAGGAAAAGTGTAAAGTGTCTTTCGGTCGTAGAGTAGGGGAAGGCTCTGCAACTGAGTGTGTAGAGACCAAGTAGTCCATAGCTGAGTGCGCAGGCCAGGTCAAGTCTGTAACCATTGAAAGAATCAATAAAGAGAAGTTTACCACATTACTATGCATCTTTTCCTATGTTAATATATGATTGGGTATAATTTGCAAGTATACAGTTTATTTGCTGTGCGAACTTATATGAATGTTTTGTATAACTAATTATAACATAAGACATCCAAGTACATGAAGGTAATTAACTGGTATAAGAAGATAAATAAGATCTTGTGTAATAGTGCAAAGCACGACTCTAGAAGTGTGAAATCTCCACAACCCTAGGTTAGGGCTATGCAAGGGCAGCGTAATCAAGCATGAGCAACAAATAAGTGCACTAAGTGACCTGCGCACAGGGACAAACAGTGGGACCAGTCGAACCTCTCAGACATCTCAAGGGTACAGAAACCTAGTTCTAGTACCCTCCCATACTACTTCGGGTGAGACCTCAGTCCACACTCTACGGACTATTGCTGAAAGACCCAGTGGTACCGGGATTTGTTTGGCTAGTTAACTCCAAACCTGGGTCAGGCCCCAACAAGCCAAAAATTCTTCCTCTTTATGCATCATAATAGAGCTTTCTGAGGGCTTAATGGGTGTAGATTTTTTTGATTGGGAGCCATTTTAGAACCCAATATTAATATATATGATTCAATATGCCCTTGGAATCACTTCAAACTTATTTTTCAAACAGCGTTTATGCAATTTTAGAAAGAAAATACACACCTTTTTCTTACTTTTAGGAGATCGATCATTAAATGGTTGTATCTTTGTAATTTTGGATCTCCAAGGTCTAAAATTCCCTCCTGTGGTATCCCTATGATTCCTATTTCCAATGCCACAATTCAGAATAATATTGGATTCTTCAAGATAACATTATCTCAAAGCTCCCATAGTGACCTGATTATGGACTAGTTTAGTAGAGTGAACTTGCACGTAATTCCACGTGTCACTGTTTTAACCTTTAGCCTGAAATTGATACACAAGAAACTATATTCAGTTCTCTTTCTATCACGTTTTTACAAAATTCTAATCCAATGCTTGAAGAGAAAGTTATGATGATTTTCCCTTGGTCACTTGTTTGAGACTGAATTATGGAGCATGAAAAAAATCCTACCTTCTTTGGAAGATATGTTAGAAAATATAGCGAACCAATATCTTAAATTCCAACATGAATTTCACCAAGATTTCAGTTCCATGTGGTCGCAATTTCAGCTTCTGAAGCTTCATAGAAAAAAGTTATAGTAAAAATTCCATGATGACCTGTTTGAAGCAGCAAAACCCTAGAATCCAAAGCTCTAATACCAAATGTTATGAAACCAGCTCACAAATAGATAAATCAACGACTTAACAATTATCCTCTTCGAGGGGGAAACCTTGTTTATATTACATAAATGAAAAAATCTTGGATTATACAAATGAACATACCTCCTTTTTATATATAGTATTCTAAGGGGTCACAATATAATCAGAGTTTGCGTAACAATAAGAATGTAAGGGCACAACAATAACAATAATGAACTTCTATGGGGAACAACAATAACAATATGGGGTCTACATCATAAAAACAATAACAATAAGGGGGATACAATAATGATAACAATAAGGGGGATACAATGACCATAACAATAAAGGGGCTACACTAGTATTAAAGGGACCTAACAGGAGAAATCGAGGTCTCAACGGATGATGGTTTAAGGATTACCACCAATGCTGGAACACTTAGTGTAGTTCCAGGAACTCTTCCAAATATGGAAAGAAGATAAAGTATTATGCTAAAGGAAGTGCTCCTTAATGATTTGAAGAGGGATACCTTGAACCTCAAAAAGGAGGTATTCAACCTGTAGTTTTTTAAGGAAGGCCATCAACCAAAGGAACGCTTAGTGTGATTCCAGGATCCTGTTAGAGGAAGTGTTTCTTAATGATTTGGAGAGGGGGATCTTGAACCTGAAAAAAGGGAGGTATGCAACCTACAGTGGTTTAATGATGGCCACCAACCAAAGGCATTCTTAGGGGCTTCTGTGTCTCTAGGTACAACTCTGAATCTAGGTATGACTGTCTCTGGCTTTAAACTCTAGAAACATGTTCGGGTTGTGGCTCAAGCTCGCTGGATGTGTCTTTGAAGCTTGTATATGACCACCAATTACCCCATGTCAGATATAAGGTCAGAAGATGAAGAAAACTTAACTGCAAGATTCTTCAATATTAGAGAAAAAATTCTTTCATATGATTTAAATATCTTCTTGGCTATTGAAACCCATTGCCAAGAAGTGATCCATATAAGATGAATCCTTGTTCTTATAGGAGGCTTGTTTATGAACAATTTTTTTGAAGAATGAGTATGCTGACCATAATTCTTACATGAGTTAAAATCAAAACAATGATCTTTCACATGGCCAACTTGGTCACAATGTTGGAATTTTACAATATTTTGTTGTGGAGGAGGAGCAGGACATGTGAATATGAACTATCATGCAAAACCCCAGCACTATGAAACTTGATGGGCTTGTAGTATTCTAGAGTGTGAAGATAAACCTCCTTATAATATCTAAGGCTAGTTTTATGCTTGTTGTCGACAAGCTCTTCCCAAGATCTGATGATGGGTTTGGGAAGTGCACACTGAATTTCCGCACTTGCATGCAAGTCTGCTCCTGAAATGGGCATATGGTGGGAGTCAACCTTGACTTTACTGACATGGTCACTTGCTGGTTGCTGATCAGTGTTTGTTTCAACCTTAAATGGAGGATTTTTTTGAACAAAACTATGTTCAAAATGATGTCTTTTTTGTTGTAACTCATCTCGTTATAGTGATAATTCTAGCAAAGAAAATTCTATCGTGTCTTGTGCATTTTGGAGACATAATTGAACATCAAAGGGAGTGCTCTTTCTAATTTTTATTGTATCATCCATTGTAGAGAGTATCAAAGTGTTAAGTAACTCTAGTATTTCATCAACTTCGACCATTTTCTCCAGTTCAAGTAAAGAGAGAAGCAAAGAAGTTAATAAAAATGGTGATTCTTAGAGTAAGAAAACCAAATGTATTTTCACAATATCTGGGCAATAAAAGCACATGCAAATATAGTTTCCCTGGGTGAAAGGATGAACACTACCTTTGAAAATTTCGTTCCAAGTTTGTATTAACTTGAATAAAGAATTCCTGAACATCACCTGAGTCAAATTCCCCAGAGTTATGGTAAATACCATGCCAATGGTTGAAATCTAGTCTTGTCTATGCCTACACTTGACTATCTCTAAAGCCACAATTAAGGTGAGGTTTAGAGAGCTACCTCGATGAGGAACTCTAATTATCCATGGCACCCTATCTTCAACAGTAAGATTCTCGCTTTTGAATTAGTTGTATAGTTTGGAAAATCAATTCATACCCACTAAATCAAAAAGGGGAAAGGAAAACCTTAATAAGATACACATTTCGAGAAAACAATAAAGTCTCTAAAAACTAGAAACAACCTCTCTTGCTTGTAAAATAAGTCTAGATCCCTCATATTCCCTGGCAAATAAATTCATAATAAATAAGTTCCAATTAGCACATAAAAATAAATTTAAATAAAGAGTAAAGAATTGAGAAAGGATTCTTCCATAGAGAGGTGATGTGATGACTATGTCAGGGTACTGTCCAAGCTCACTGGCAGTAGAGAAACGTTTGTGATTTCTAGGGAGTGACTCCATCGGGGTACTGTCCATGCTTTCTGGTAGCGGAGAAACACTAGAGACATATAACTACAATACCAAAAACATTTACAACTCATATAGCATTATCTAGACCCCTATTCTGAGTCATTAGGAACATCTTTGATTCCATGTTATTGATAAGCCGAGTCGAAGTAGTGAGGAACTTTTGATTCATACTAAAGGTAACATGGAGACATCAGTGGGACCTATGATTTTAGGAAAACACACTCACATGGATCGACTACATCCCAAATTAAGGGAAAGTAGAGACATTGAGGTTCTACCAGTGAATCACCAATTGTTGTAGCTACTGCAACAACCCCCAAAATTTCGACCCTTTCAAAATTTTGGAGCCCCCTAACTAAACTTTTATCATCCAGCTACACCTTAAATCAGTTTCCACATCCTGACAGTAGGAAAAATTCCCTTTAACCCCTAAGAAAAGTCTAAATTTTCAACCTCCAAAGTTCAAGTCTCCCAAAAAATCACGGATCACAAAAATAGACTTACTCAAGGTGAAAAAATCACGACCTGCGACCCCCTTTTCCCAAAGCACACTTTGATTGACCTAAGTTTCCAGGATGCACCATAGTCACATATCTGGCCTCCAACCTTGCGATCCCGGATACTTTGTGACTCCGCGACCTCAAGTCTTAAGGTTGTGAGGTCACGCCATAGTTACAGATATGACCTCCAACCTTGTGATCCCTCCTACCCTGCGACTCTCAAACCTCCAACCTTGAGGTTGCATGGTCGCTAGGTCGTAAGACACATGAATTTTCACTTTACGACTTAAACGAACATGCGCCCTGATGAAATATTTGAGCCTTGCATGTGCAACCAATTCTTATAAATTCTCCCTCGCCCATAGCTCATTTGTTCAGCTGATTAGAGAACTCAAACAACAGAGAGACCTGTTGACTGAGCAATCACCCAAATCCTCTCTAGGTAAGCATCTTTTCCACTTCTTTTATAATCATTTCTCTTTCCATTTGTATTTATCTGGCCTCCAACCCTGCATATTACCTTATGGTAGGGTTTCTCTCCATTTGGGCCATTTTTAAACTCATTTCACCCCAAAAACCCTCCATACCTACTATCTTTCCATTTAGCACCCCATCACATGGGCACTAAGCCTAACCTGAAGCTTATCTCCCCTCCTCTCAGCCACTTATGATTTCCAAGGTTCAGTGAAGTATAATTTCCCATTTCAAGCCACTAAATTCTCCCCAAGCCGCCAAGAGAGCTAAGTCGCATACCAAAAAGGCATGACAAGAAAAAGCCCACAACCTTGTGACCTACCAGAACCTGCAACCTTTTGACCCCCACTACTCTGTGATCTAGCAACCTCTAGTTTCCAAGTGTTTGATCATCTCAGCCTTTGCGACCTCATATGTTGTGCAATTGAGGGACCCTCTTCTATATTGAACTTAGGCCCAAGACTACTTGTCTTATTCCCTGTGTTTCGAAGCTTGTTTTATGGTCTCTCTTTTGATTAATATTATTTATGTCATCATTATCATCTCGGGGCTACTTCTTTGAAATTTCCGGTGACGTCACTCTTGACTTTATATCAATATGCTATTTCTCTGGAGAGATGGTGCTCTAGTGGTTAAGTCATCTCGTAAAAGTGCCGATAGAAGTTTTCAAGAAGTTCCATAGGGATCACCACCACTAATTTACCAAGCATGACATATAACATCAATAACATCTCCAAACTCTCATGGTTTGATATATATTACGAGTTCTCTAAGAAAAACATTCCCTAGGACCAGGAGGATTTTAGGGTATATAATAATATCAAGAAGTCCTAGATTCACAAAGTAGTCATGCATATGCCTATCTTCCAATGTGCATATACCATTGACTATATATTGTAGAATATCGATACAGAGTGTCAGGTTATAAGGAGCCACACAATCGAAGCTTTTGCTGCTATTTCTTCCGCAGAAATTATCATCTACTAAAAGCTACCAGAGAAAGAAGATACCTTTAATACTAGGTGGATGTCAGATTTCCTAGTGGCAATTAAAGACATCCTGAAATCATGGTGGCAAGAGTCATCCAATTTCTAAGTTAAGGCCAATCAAGTTTACGGAATGGAGGGCCTCATGAAGGTCTACCAACTTATGTCAACAATGATGAACCAATTGAATGGAAGGCTGGATATCAATGCCTTTTTGGGGACTTCGGTATCGATCATGTACATTGTTGCTACGAGGGGAACTATTTTCACCTGGGCGAACATTCTAGCTTCATCTATGAATACTAATATACATGTAGCAAAGAACCTGGAGAGGGAAATCCCATTGGAATTCCATATGGCATCACACCTCTTGGATGCAGTGTGCACAAGATGCCATTTTTACAGACGGAGCTATTACTAGAACCCATAGGTGTCATATGCCATGCATATTCATTACAAAATCTTTTGGGACCCAGGGTATAAAGGTATGCATGAAACCACCTCTTAGTCATTCATCGTTCCTTTGTAATACTCTTTAGAGAGGAGGCCCCTTGTATGTCCAAAAGGGATAAAGAGACGATCATTAGAGTGGTAGACTGGTTTTATATCCAAGAGGGAACCTCTATTATAGTTTTCAGCTCATATAAGGTGCCTCATGCTCTCCCTAAGTTTGTAATAGGTAAGATGTTGCTGTAGGAATTTTCCTACCACATGATCATAGGTTTCTCTAAAACACTACACAAAAGCAAGAAAAATCCTTGGTTTGTATTCCCTTTGACTACTGGTGCCTACACCATTGAGAGTTTTAAGGAAGCTTAAATAGAAGCCGAAGAGATGAAGGGATTCTACTTTGTGAACCTGAGTGGCCACAGGTATGATCCTATTGAGAAATGGCAACAAGAAATTCTAGTTTAATTTATTCTTGAATTAAACGGAGAATTAAAATAAAATTCTATTCTCATAACAACTTGTAAATAGTTAATTAAGTTTAACTAACTTAATTAGCTTAGAAATTTCGAATTGGATGTATTTTGGAAGTCATGTAAGTGTTCTCCCTAAGTTTTAGGGGTTCAGTACGAGTTTAAATTGAGTTGGAAATTAGATCACTTAGTTTACTGAGTTAACTTCAGTTAAATTAGTTCTAAATTGTTTTTTGAACTAATAGAGGACTAACAGTCAGTTGGTGCACTAATGCATCCACTAGTGCTACTATAGTTAACTTAAGATTTCCTCATGAGAAACTCATGCATGTCAGTTCCGAGAAAGACCTAGTTGAGACTAGAGTGCAGGGACACTTTATTATCAGTTTTATTATTTACTGAGTTGGATAGCTCATGCATGCAGTCAGTAACTGGACCTAGTTTGGATTGCATAGTTTTGGAATCAATGGATTCCCATTAATATGGGATATTCAACCATAGGAATTGCATAAGGAAATAGGGGCTTGGAGAGATGCAGAATAGGCTAAGGATTTAGCTTGAGCTTGCTTGTGAGTTGAGATTTGATTATACTTGTGCAAGGATTGTTCTTATGAGAATAAGAATTGTATTCTCATATTGGATTTCTGATTAATGAAATATAGATAGTAGGGGTTTTGAGCAGTGGCTTTCCCTAGATACATCTTGTGTTATGTGCCATTGATTTATCTTCTTCTTGTTCATATTGTTTTCATCAATATATTGGCTTCCGCAAGTTTAAAGTAGAAGTATATTCTTGTCCTGTGCTTTAGTAAATTTCACGAGCTTGTGAATCTACAGGATTTTCTACAGATCCCAAGAGGATTATGGTAGCTCAATGTAAGAAAGAAGACTTCAATTGGTCATATGCACACAAAAAATATTGCCATGAGGACAAAGTCAGAAATTGATATAATCATGCCAGAGAACTAGGGGCAAGCAAGCAACAAGAAAAGAGGATGGTTGAGCAGCGACAAGAGAACATAAGCCTACAATCTAGGACAACCCTGCTCAAAAGGAAGAAGAGAAACAAAAGACAATGGAAAAATAGAAAAAACATAAAGGTGATGAACCAGAAGACCCTTTAGATGAGAAAGAAGAAGATGAAGATAATGAAACCCTAGAGGAAAGAAATGTGACTGTTTCTAGGAAGAGGCAATAATCTAGGAGGAAAAGTGAAGAATATTTGAGGTAGTCACAAAAAGCAAGAGACCAACAACCTAAGGATCTCCAACAGTAGCAGTAGGAAGAAGACAGGAAGAGAAAGTGAAAAGGGGAAGAATAATTAAATAAAGAAGAAGAATAATGAAGAGCACGAGTGGCAGAACAAGAAAAGGAAGCAAGGGGAAGAAGAAATTAAGAAAATGAAAGAAGAGGAGGAGCAAGAGATTAAACAAAGGCAGGAAGAAGAGCTCAAAATAAAAAAGGAAAAGAAAGAGAGAGAGCAGAAAAGGATCGAAGAAGAGCAAAAGAGGAAATCTGAGGAAGATAAAAGGAAGTAAGAGGAAGAGGAAACAAAGGAGCAACAAGAAGATCCCAACAAGGAAGCTGAGTTTGATCTCCAACAACAACAACAAAACCAAGAGCCTGATATGTAGGTTGACCATCCTCTATTACATGTTCCTCCATCCACACCCATTACCAGTTAAAACATGCCACTCAAATAATTGGGCATTCTAGATGAGGCAAAGAATGAGGTACTGGACCTCACTAGACTGAATTTTGACTAGGTCAAATGTAAGATCACATAGGAAAGAAGGAAATGATACACTAGGAACCATGTAGAACCACTATCTGTGATAAAAAAAAGGAGATTGTCCTAGATACCACTATGAACCCTGAGATGATCGTGTCAGCTGGAACCGCCTTTGTAACTACTACCAAGCTAAACATGAGAAGGATGAATATATATATTGTAGAGCTCTAGGGAAATCTCTACGGTTCTGAGCAAAGAGTCTCCAAAGAAAAATAATATATAAGAAGGCTAGAGGAGGAGAATAAATCTCTACACCTAACCCACTCAAGCATGGAGTTACAAGCATCCATTAAAGAAGAGGTAACAACTCTCAAAGAAGCCATAACGGTAGTCTATAAAGAGATGTTAAAGCTGCATCAAATTGTATCACCTTTCCCAATCATATAAGCTGATACTAAGGAGAAAACACCCATGCTAAAAGAAGCTACCATGGATATTAAAAACATGCATGATTGGACTATTATATATCTAGGGGCATCAAAAACTCTCCCCACAAAATATTGGATAACCACCCAAAATGACAAGTTATAGGTTAACATCAAGATCCAATCATGGGATAAGCTTGCAAAGGATGTAGATAGGGTCCTGGCCTCATACAAGCATTTGTTCAATGGGTTGGGATCTATAGTTAAAGTACATAATGTCCCTTCCATTGGTGTAGTTGGGGAAATGAGGAAGCGGGAAGAAGTCCTACGTGAAATTTAGGAATTTCTCGATCCTTTCAGACATGCTTCCACTATGGATAACTTGCAGGTAATGAAGGAGACTATTAATTAGTATGTGATAGAACAAATGAAGATATACAACAAGTTGGTAACTTTTTCAAATTAGATCAAGGTCAAGAAGAACACTCTAATACTGGTTGCTTTTGAGTGCCTTCACAAACATGATGAAGAGAAACAAAAGGTGGTTGAAGTGTTTCTTGAATACAAGCTCTGGTGCACATACCTTGTGGAGAAATTGCATATATATGTTCCTAAATTATCTATTATTAAATTATTAGAACAAGACCATTTTTTTTTAATGCATAGAAAAATAGAGACTAGGATAAATTAGATTCTAGCAGGAATATGAAAGGTCATGAGGTAGTTCAATGGTCACGAGTAGACCAAGAGTCACCTTGCTTTCTTTAAATATTCCCTCATGGAATATTGTAAGGGAATTTTACCTTTGGACTCATTTTTTGTGCATATTATTTGGAGAATGAGGATCTTCTAGAGAATGCAAGAAGTGATTGTCTATTTCCATTTATGGATTTGATGGAGATATTGTATAATGGTGCCATGGATATTATCATGTTAATGGATTAAAAGTTCCTATGAGCTTTGGTGTACTATCTCTTCATGTATCTTCATGCCTGTGGGATTTATCTTGTAAAAAATGGATGGTATATGATATGATTACCTTATGCTTATGTTAGTAAACTATTTTATTGAGATTGGAATTGTATCATTTTGGAATGTGTTCTCACTTATGGTTTCAATGTTTAACAATCACGAGCTAGTTCATGATTGCTAAATTTATCTCTTATTGTGTGTGGGTCTTATTTGAAGTCTTGCTAATAATGATTTTCTTATGATTCATGCTTTGAAATTATGTTCTTTCTATTCATGGTATCTATTTTATTGGATGTTCGTTAGTTATTTACCTACATTTGTTGAAGCTGCATTCATTCTCTCTTAAGTGGCATAGTTTTTCGGAGGCAAGCTTTAACCAATGAGATGACAATTGGGCCTAGATATCGAATGGGACTCCTAAACTAAACGATGTAGAGTCTGTTTGGGATTCTACACCGGGGAGGTGCCCTTTCTATTGACGATACATTCCATCCCATCAACAAGTATGTAGGGATTGAAATATGAGTGGTAATGGAAAATGATGCTTAAGGGTGGCTTTATTAAATTATCTGTAATCTACACAAATTCACCACTTTCAATTTTTCTTGGGCCCCAATACTAAGGGAGAACCCATTAACTATCATAGATAGGCTAGAAAAAGTCTACTTTTAGTAGCTTTTGAAGTTCTTCTTTAACTATCTCCTTCAACATTAAAGTCATATGTCGTTGAGGTTGCCTTACAGGTCTTGCATTTTCTTCTAAATAAATATAATGAATGCACGTAGTAGGATGAATACCTTGAATATCAATAATCCCAAGTGAATTATTTGGAATATTCCTCTAACACTTAAATTAATTGATATTCTTAAAATGTTTCCAATGTGGTAGTAATATTTACAATTTTTCCTAGTTCAAGTTCAAGGATTTTAGTTTTTGAATTTACCATTGAATTTATAGGAAAACTAGTTGAATGAATATTGTAAAGAATTCATTATGATATTTTCTTGAAAATTTTGTTTGTTGTCTTATATTGAGTTTTTCTTAACTAGTTTTCAGTATTAGGATTATAAGTGAAGTAATCTAATAAATATTCATTTAATGCATCCCCAAGAAATAACTTGATTAATAGTAAATGATGATTCATTCATTTCTTCTTCTAAATCATTTTTTTCAAGACATGGAAATTGTTCTAATTTATTTAAAGTTTTAGCATGGGTTATAATGTTATTTTCTTACTTTCATTCCCTTTCAAAATTGTATTTTTCCTTGATCTCGAACTAATGAATTCATAGGCTATAGCTAGCCATGGTCTTTCGAGGATGACAGGATGTCCAACCAAGTTAGATTTGGGTTGTAGAATTAAAAAGTATATTGGTATTCCCAAGAATCCAATGAGATTATTAAATATTATATTACACCTTCAAGATTAATCTTTGATCTATCAACTAATTCAATTATTGTGGGTTTTGGTCAAATATTGTGTAAATATAAACTGTGCATTGTATCCATTGTCATTACATTAATTATTGCACCTAAATCAATTAAAGTATTTGATATTAACATATTGTCAATTATAATTGTAACCATTAGAAATTCATAGATCAACATACTTTCCAGTTTCAATTAACATTGACATTAGGCTAGCTAGATTGGAATTGACATGTATTGTAGTAAAATATTTATTTCTCTTCTTAGATTTGAAACAAGATTCTTTAGTTGTATTAGCATATGTTGGATTTTATTTGAGAGATTACAACAAAGGACTTTTAGCAAATATGTTTTCTAATTTATCAAAGAAATCATGCTCAAGGGAAATCATTGGTTTTCCTACAACTAACCTCTCTAGAAAGGGAGGTATTTTAGTAGCTAATGATTGATCCTAATGCACTTTTGTGTTTTTAGATGTTTTTGTGATTTTATCTTTTTATGTGATTGCTGATGTGCCAATTTTACTATAAATTTCATTGAATTCTTATTGTTCTTCTATGATAATAGTGTATTCCTTTTGTAATAAATTTCTTGACCTTAAGTGAATACTATCAATAGAAACAATTGCATATGTGAGAAGTGTTTCTTCTTCTACATTATATACAAGTTTATCCACTTTAGCATTAGGATTTTTCACTAGTTGGGCTAGTGATAGAGTAGGTCTAGGATGAGGTTGATTAGAAGGAAAGTAAAGATATTGCGGTTGGGTTATTTTTGGTATCAAATATTGTTGTTGGAAATTTTGACATGGTTGAGATTGTTGAAAAGGCAGTTGTTGTTGGAATATTCGTTGGGAATATGGTTTATAAGGTTGTTATGGTTGTTAATAGGGTTGTTCATAAGACTGTTGAGTAATATATGGAGGTTGGTTTCCATAAGCGTTTCCTCACCGAACTTGTTGATAAGGGTGTTTCGAATTTTTCTAAGGAGGATAAGCTTGCCATGGCACATGAGTAGTATATGTATTCTATACATATTTTTTATAATAGAGAAATTGTGGATTTGGATATGGAGATGTACTTGTAGGTCAAGGTTTCCAAGGCCTTCTTGGAGGTTCAACATAGTAAAGTGACTCTATTGCTTCACCTTCTCTTCTATTGGTTGCCTTCAGTTATGCAATTGTTGGGAAATTCTCCATTGAATGTTTTTTTGTGCAAATTCCACAAACATTAATACTATCCAAAGGACATTCACATAAAGGATGCTTCTTTCTGCATTTAGGGAAACATATAAAGGGTAATTCATTTTGTTCTTCTTGTATCTTTCTAATTTTCAATGTTTAAATTTGGGAGCCAAGAGTATATAGAAGGCCTATTTTGAAGTTCTCTCATAAATTTCCAAAGTCTTCTTTGGTGACTCCTCCTGAAGTTGACTTAGTTACCTTTGAGAGTGGATCCCTTTTTCCCTTACTTGATTTAGCTCATTTTCTTTAATTTTATCATAAGGTAATTGAGAAATATTTCATGACCCCATAATATTAACTACATATATATATTCATCCCTTATTCCTTTTAAGAGGATTGCTTGTGTAAATTCAAGACTTAGATCACTTTTCTTTGAATTTTGTAGATTATATATAAATATTTCTATGTAAGTATCCATGCTTTGATCTTCTTATTGAATCATCTTAAAAATATATTCTTTAGCATTCCAAGAATGAAATTAAGGTTAATACTTTCTCATGGATGTTTTTTTTCATATCATCCCAATATACTATGGTTGATTCTCCTAATCTCATAAACAATTCTAAAGCCAATCCTTTTAGAGTTGAAATGTATAAACAAATATTTTGAGAATCATTTGTATATCCATATGTGCGACATAAACTATCAAATTCAAAAAAAAATCATTACGGTCTTTAGTAGACATACCGTAGAAGATTATAAGAAAGTAAGGTGGAATTTTCTTCATTTTTACCTTAGCTCCTAAAAATGTTGCTGCAACTAAAATAGGAAACCCAAAAGTAGTTTCATCTTCTTGATCTCCTTCTTTAGTTCCTACTCTTCTTACTCCTACATTTGATTCCCTTTTGTCATGTTCTGCTTTAGATTTTCCTTACCTTTTTTCTTTAATTCTTGTCCATTCTTCTCTTCTTTTTCTTTTTTCTTCGGATACTTCTCATTTATGTTCATGCCTTTCTTCAAATTTTTTCCCCACGTTCTCATTCTCTACTTCCATTTTCCATTTTCCTTCAAACAATTTGGCAATTCTCCATTCCAATCAAGATCTATCCTAATAGTTCTCTAGTCAATTTAGGCTATTTTTCTTATATGTTCTTGGTTCTTCAAAGCGACTAGTTGAGAGATTAATTCACGGCCTTCAAGGTTTTCTTCTTTAGGGATTCTTGTTTCTTCAAACACTGGTTTAGGGATTATTTCTTTAGATATTTCTAGTAAAGGGGTTACTTTTACTTGTTTTTTCTTAGTTTTATGTGCAAATAAACTCTTGTCTTTCCACAAGTGTCAACCTTTTTTTCCTTCGGACTGCTTTTCTTAATTTTCTCAATAGTTTTCTTTTTTTCCAATAGTGGGTGTGATTTTTCCTTCTAAATATTTTTCTCTTCTAGATGTTCATGATACCATTGAAGGATGATTAGTAGTGGGGGATTTCTTTACAAAGATACCTTTTAGATATTTAGATATATAAGAATGCACAAATGAACATTATTGAAACTAAATATAAATCAAATAAGCAAATATAAACATGACTTGGGCTTGCAGATACTCAACTAAAGTGAATGTAGAGGTTCTTACCTCTAATCTTATCACTTCCACTACTCCAAATCCTAAATGTTTATATTTGTGAAAAATAGAAAGTTTGAAGAAAAATGTAAGTCTAACTTAACCCGAAATGTGCTTCCCTGGAAATGTTACCAAAAATGTCACACTAGCTTAAGTACATAACTATGACATAACATTCATATCAATCTAGGTGTTCATAACCATAGAAGCACAATACAATCCATAAAGTTTTAAGCTAGATTAACTGTCACTTCTAGGTTTATTTCTTAAGTTGAAATCAATAACTAGGATTTCTAATGAAAAGTTAAATTTAAATCAAGGAAGCATAAAACAAAACTTCTAAACCAAGCATACTTTCTAGAAATCTAAAACACACTCAAATGCTATAAATCACTAAAATTGAAACAATGATAGAAGGGGTTTTGGTTTAATATATGGGTAATTCACTAGGGCCTCTCTTGTTGATAAAAGCAAGTGGACACTTTAGTATTCATTTAGTTAATATAATATACTTTAGCACAATACTAATTGAAAAGATGAGAATGGACTATGACCTTCTCCATTTATAAGAGTGAAAATGGATGTTCACTCCAGTGTCTTCCACTCATATTCTTAATTAGTATGTAGCTAAATCACTGATCTAGTTTAAGAAAGAAATAAATGACTGAAAGCAATGAACTATGTTGCTAATTAATTTAATGCTAAGTGAAAAGGTTGTCAAAAGGGTTGGGGCCTTTTCCATTGAGAAAGGTGGTGGATGACACTCCTGGTGCTTTGATCTCAACATTTCCAATTAGATTATCCTCATAAGAAACAACTACCCTATGATAAATAAATCCCATAAATAATACTTGATATCATTAAAAATAAACAACAATAAAAAACAAATTATAGATAATAGTTTGGTGGTGAATATACTAGTGAACTCACATAAGTATAGATAACTAATATGAACAAGAAAATTAAAGATATACAAAAAAAAAAGTATGAAAATAAAGATAATATATAGGTAGGTCATATTAACATATACAAAATGAATGAAGAACACATGGAAAGTAGTGCAATAACTTTGGTTTGTGGGGGCCCTCCATGCTTCAACATACACTAAATTGTTTACTAGTAGTTTAAAATTAGAATAATAACATATATTATGTGAAATAAACTTGGAAAAAACTTCAAAATATTGAATTTTGGGCTATAAATATATTTCTCAAAATATTATATTTACAAACTTCTAATTCACTGTTTTCCAAGCACTATTTGCTTGCTTTTATAAGGAAAAATATAACAAGCAACTCAAATATCTTCTTTGTTGTTGATTGAGGCATATTTTGAGGATGCATTTGATCAAATTGGATTTCTTTAGAACTAAAAACATGGATCAAATCAAGAAAAGTTGGATCTAAGTGAAATCTCGAAGTTGTCCTATATTTTCCTCATTGAACTAAGTGCATTGTCTAGGCATTCTAGGATTTATTTTCTGTGAGTGGATGGGAATTCATCCATCTCGAGATATTGATCTTAAAAATCCATTTCTTTAAATTTGCCAAATGTTTTTGCAAGTATCAAAATGAATAATGATTTATGAGACAGTTTTTTGTAAATTCATGTTACAATGTTTTTATTTCATAATTTTTTGAAAATTAAAAATATGCAACAAAATGCTTTAGGGAAAATGTTTATTAAGCCAAATTTGACTAAATGTCATAAAAAAACCTACGTAAAATAGGTTTCTGAAGGTTGAATAAGGTAATATCCATAAAAAAAACTTTTGTCATAAAAGAGGATTGACAAGTTTCTTCTACCTTTGCTAGGTCCACCTGCTACTTCTTCCTTCACCAAGTATAATTCTCCAAAAGCTCGTGCTTGGATATTTGGAGAAGATCTCAAGAGAATTCGAGAAGCCTAAGTTTCTTTGACCATATCTCTAAAATTTTAGTAAATCAAGGTATGGAACTTGAACCACGAGTACATGAAGATATTCTATTTATATTTGCTAATTTTCAGAGTTTGAAACATCCCAAAACAAAAGCTATAGAAAAATGCCCAATTGTCCTATTTGAAGAAGATTTCAGAAACATTCAGGAGACTTAAATTCCTTTGGTCACATCTACGAAATTATAACAAATTAAGGTATAAAATTTGAACCATAGGTAGACAAAGGTATTTTCTATATAGCCCCAGGAGTTAGCTCAATCGATCAAATCAGTGCCTCGCCAATCAGGAGGTCACAGGTTCAATTACAAAAAGATCTTGGGGTCAGGTCAGTAAATAGGCTGAGGAGTGTGACCCCCTTCGGGTGGGGTCCACCCTAGTGTTGATCTGTGGATGTAGCGGATACCTAGTGACCACGGGTATCCATGAACCACAAATGAAAAAAAAGAAGGTATTTTCTATATATTATCCAAGTTTCACAATTTGAAACATAATAGAATAAAAGTTATAGGGAAAATTCGTAACTAACTTGTTTAAAGTATATTTTAGGAGCATTTAGGAAGCTTCAATTCCTTTAACCATAGCTCTAAAATTATAGAAAATCAAAGTCTGAAACTTGAACCATAGGTACATGAAGATATTCTCTATAGCTCCTCTAGGTTTTTGGGTCTAAAAAATCATAGAACAAAAGATATAGCGAAAATTCAAAGATGAATTTTTCACTTCATAAATCTCATTTTTTATTCCACCTTCATACTTCAAGAATCATGCCAAAATATAATCCTTAGCTCCTATAGTGTTTTCACTTTCACTGATGCAGGAGCATCCAACTCAGCAATTTCATTTTATTCTAGTTAACTTAGGGGGTCTTGTGTTTTCAAGGAAGTTGGATTCCTATATCAAATTAATGTAATTATTAATGTTTTGAGTGGTTGGAATAGGAATTAATTAGATATTGTGAGGATATTTGTAAATGCTCTCAAATGTAGGAGAACATGAGTGATGATGAGTGATTAGTGGGAATTGGGAGATTTGGAAGTCAATTGTAAGTCTTAGAGTAGGAGTTGGTTTCGTGATTTTGGGGATTAGAGAGGATCCTTAGGGATTAGTTGAGTCAAAAGTGGACTTAGAAGATATTCAGGATTTAGTCCAGCAAATTAAGGATCTGAACCAAAATTGGTTAATGGAACCTTTTGTATAAATGTAAGCCTAAAAGGCATAGAGTCTGCAGTCAATCATTTAGTCAGTCAGTCAGTTAGGCAGTTAAGCCTACAGACAGGAAAGGAAAGGCCATTGATATAGAAGATCAGGCCAAGAAGAAATCCCTGTGTAAATGTTTGTTTATTAATATAGACAACTCGATTTCTGAGTTTGTGTGATGTGTATTGAGTAATTGAATTATAGATTATGTGTGAACTAGAGTAATTCTGTGTAACATAGGTTGCAGGTGTGCAAAATCAGAGAAGAAGTGCAAAGAAGAGTGTCACAGTTGTACATACATATTGTATTGAAGAAACCTTCAATGTTACAGTGAAGGTATAACTATAAGGTTTCCTAAAACCTAAGGATTTATGAAGGAAGCATAAAGGAATGAAGAAATGAAGTAATAGAACGAAGATCAAGATCAAAACAAGTAAAGACCATATGGCATGAACAAATACGCAGGTAGAAAGCTGCATGGGATATTACACAGTAAGAAACAAAAGAACGTAATAGTGCACAGGAACCATTGGATCAGTCAGATCAACGAACAGAGCAAGGGAGATAGACGACCAAGATTAAGTCGTGCAAATAAAGTGAAGAAGATGAATGGTGGAGATTAAAATCACGTGTCGACAGAAGGGTGGAAAACATGCAGAAGGACAAAGCAGTCTTTGTAAGTCGTAAGCAGTTTTTCACATGCCCTAAAGGTGGAAAGCAGTATTCTAAAATTTCATGCGATTACCCTTAGCGGCTGACATGTAGCACGAGAAAACTACTTTTCTCGTGTGCTCTCGATCTAAAATCAGTCGTGCATGAATTCACGCGAGATTGTGTGATAGCCGTTGGATCAAATGGGGTTGATCAACGGTAGAGATCGACCAAGCTAGTTGGCGAGTGGGTGAAGTGCTAGTCGTTGGATTACACGGGATTGATCAATGGTGGAGATTGGCTAAGCTAGTTGGCGAGCGAACAACGCGATAGCTATTGGATCAGATGAGATAGATCAACGATGGAGATTTGAAGCGTAGGTTGAGCATCGATATACATGCAAAGGTTTGAAGAATGGCAGAAAGGTAAGGTTTTAAGTGTGGGTTATGAAATATTTCTATTATATAATAGAAATAAGTGGTATTAATGTATTATGGTTTAAGTTTGAGTTTTAACCAAAGTCTAAAGACCAGGGTATGGTTGATAAGTCCTGGAGGTGGAAATAACCCAAAGTCGAAACCTGTGGGATAGTTAAATGAATGTTTCCGCATAGAGTTTATTTAAGGAGCCTTAAACCTTGATTTAAGAGAATTTTTCCTAAGTATGGAATTAAAATTACTCAAACATAGTGTGACATGCAATTTTATATGCATACTATGGGTATATGTGGCTTAGGTTGCATCATTTTGGTATTAGAGCAGAACATGGAAATTCTGTGTGTAAGAATTCTTTGAGAAAACTTAGAACAAAGTTATATTTTGAAGGTGTGTATGCATGCAAGAGGAGATCAGATTTTAAATCTGAAAAAAATGGCACACAGAGATAAAGTGTAGCAGAATTTGTAGATGCAAAGGAAATAGAGAACAATCCATTCAAATTGTAGTGAATGGTAGAACAATATCATGCAGAGGTCTTGAAGGTAGTAGCATAAGAAGGTGAGAAGATTGCAGCAACCTAGAGCAAGGAGTGCTCAATTGGTTCCAGAGGGGAGAACCAGAGAGATGCCAAAAGACTGAGCTTAGAGGAGAGAATATTAGTGAGGATGTGTATCAAGAAGGATATTTGTTACTACAAAGGTTTTGTTGTAGCTCAAAAGAATATCATAAAGGCAATTCCAAAGATGATGTGGGTAGAATCACTAAGGGATGAAGAAAGATGGTAAGAATTCTGAGTGAAAGAAGAGGTGACAAGAACCTAGTATTTCATTGTGATTAAAATACAAGAGGACAATTGTGTTCTTAAAAGGTGCAGATCAGTTGAAGCCTGGAAGGAGCATAGAGAAGTGCTCAAATAGGTTCGAGAGAATAGCGAACGAAGTGCTTTCCAAAAGACCAAGTACAGAGGAAAGTTTGGTGAGGTAAGTGGCAGCAGGGAGGACTTGTTGTTGCAAAGGTTTTAATGCAGCTCATAGTAAGTGAGTGAGGAACTCATGAATATAGAGAAGAAGATGACTACTGATAGTCATAACAAAGATAACAAAGGTTCTAAGGAAGACCACAATAGAAGAAAAGTGAAGAAGGAGGATGCCAAGGCAAATGGCAAGAGAATGAGTCAAGAGGAGCGTGAAAAGGAGATTGCAGAGTTAAAAGAACAAGTCAATGTATTAAGTATGCTACTAGAGGAAAACCAAAGACAAGGTTGGGTCTTGAGGAAAAGGGTAGTGAAGTGGTCTAAGTTACAAAGAAGGCTACAGCAAAAGCAAGTGAAGTGGCCAGTGGAAAAACTCAGAGAAGTTGAGTTGGAAATGGAAGTTTTCATTTGTGAAGCAGAATAGGGTGAAGTTCTGGATGAAGATAAACACTGGAGATCTGTGGAAGATATTATGAGTTATTGTGGGAATTCAACACAACAAGGAGATACGATGACTGAAGCATCAAGTGAGACCACACGGTCTTATGTTTCTAAAATTGATAATTTGTGTATGATTGTAGGTATTGCAGGAGAAAAGCAACTTTGTGAAGATGTCTTCAAAATAGATGAAGATCTTGAAGTAAAAGGTGACAAAGAAAATTTATTAGAAGAGGAAAAATTTGACTAGATACAACAGAAAGAGTCTATGGATGAGTTACTTAATGAGAGAAGACAGTGATTTAAAGTTGTCTTAGAGATGGAAGATCAGGATCTTATTCTGATGAAGAACAAATGCAGGAGAACATTAATGTAGATGATGGGGCAAGGATAGATCTTGAAGAAGGTTTACAGAGAGACATCAAGGAAAAGTGTATTGAAGAAGAAGAGAAGGCAGATTTGTCTCAAGACAAAGAAAAGACAATCACAGAATTGAAGAAAGGAGAAGACTATGCGAAAGATTTAGCAAAGGGAGAAAGGACATCTAATGATTTTTCAATAACAAAGGAAGCTATGGAAAATTTTGTAAAATTTCCAAATTCTATTCTAATTGAAATTATTGAGTTATATAGAAAATTAGACTTTCAAAGAAGGGAGTTGGAAAAGCAGAGGATGTATACTAAGGATAAATTGTTGAAAAAGGAAGTGTTGACACCTAATCTTCATGATTGGGTGAATTGTATGTAAATAATTAAATTAGGAATGTGAACAGTCATCGGGAGATGAACTAAATAGTCACTCCCTATTGTATATAACAATGACCTACCTATGGAATAATACACGAATCAGTTTTTGTTTTGTGGAGTTACTGCCTGGCCTGACATGGCATCAGAGCCAGCTCCATTTTTTAGCTCTTATGCTCCTGTAACTCCTTTGTCTGCCATATCCCATCTGTCCTGACATGGTACAGTCCTGAGTTACCTACGCTCTCTGTTCTGTCCATAACGTGCTGCCTCTGCCATATTCCTTTCCAGTGCTGCCTCTGTCCATAACGCGCTGCCTCTGCCATATTCCTTTCCAGTGCTGCCTCTGTCCATAATGCGCTGCCTCTGCCATATTCCTTTCCAGCGCTGCCTCTGTCCATATTCCAAAAAAAAAAAAAACCGATGCTAGGCGCTGTTGCAAACTCGCTATTGACCGCTCGACCTTATGCCTCTGCCTGACCTGCTCGATCTTGGACATATGGGTATCTGGTTTTGTAAATCGTCTCCCATTTTCTCCGTTTTTCAATGAAAACATTGTTGTTACAGTTATTTTTAATATGATGATACAGTTATATGCGTGGTTATGTTATTATCCTGATATGCGTGGTTATGCTAATGGATCTGATATGGAGGATTTTACTTAAGTTTCCATGATTAGCTGTGTCTGAGGAAAATCTATCTAAAACTTGCATTGTCGTTCCTTAAATTTAACGCAAGAATGGCATTGGAAGCGTTTTCACTGTTAAGACAAGCTGGAGTGTTGAGGAATTCCGCTGAGTAAAGTTTTAAAGCATCGCGTATTTATACACGCAAGGCAGTAAAGAATTGGCTGGCCGGCCATGGTGGCGTCCAGATTTAGGAAACCACAAGCTAACTTACAAAAATGAGCTGAATCGTGCAAAGTTGGTGAAAGGAGAATAGCGTGCAAGCTTTGCGAAAGAATTTACAATGGCGAGCGAAGATGACATGGCCATATTTCAATAATTTTCACCACAGTTTTATGATTGTATCAGCACAGAGGGTTAAAAGAGTAATAATTTAATTTTTGTGTGGTAGATGTTAAGACTATGAAGGTGTTTAGCTAACCTTGGTATCACTGAAAAAAAAGGGGCATTGAGCAGAAACAATTTTGCTCAAGATTTTCCTTATTTTATTAGTCATTCTGGATTTAAGGAATACAATATATTGATAATGGTGCATTGAGAAATTCCTTCTTGTCAAGGGCATGGATGCTTGATATATTGTATGAAATAAGGTTGAAATTACAAATGGTGATATTCTATATGGATAAAATATAGTTTTTCTCTTTGCTAGCAGAAGTATTTTTCTATCAGCAGAAATAATATTTTTTACAGAATGCGTTCAATCATATCCATGGTGGGAATAGTTCTCACTGGCAAGGAGAACTATCCTGAATGGTCCCAGATGATAAAACACACCCTCATCTTCAATGATTTGTGGAAAGGAGTGTGTGTCAAAGAAGGAGACAATGACCCAGTACAACCTACCTCGGACAAAGAGCTCGTCATTTGGGAAAAAAAGAACAGCAAAGCCTATGTATTAATCGCAGCATCTATAAATGAAGAGGTGAGTCGCCATATTTCATCATATTCAACTGCCTTTGAAGCTTTACAAAAGCTAAAAGAACTCTATGACTCACATTCTGCACTTGAAGTTGTTCAACTCATGATTAAACTCTTCACTCTTGAACTGCAAAATAATGATCCTCTTGCTCTTGCATCTGAAGTAAAGTCTATAATGCATGATATCAATTCCACTAAGGTTGAGCTGGATATTCCTCTTATTGCTTTTCTCAAGGCACTTTATCCTACTTATTCCAATTATCTTGAGTCATTGCAAGCAAATGGAAATCTCAAAGATATAACCTTTGACTCTCTTGTGAAAAAGTTTGCTGAAAGAGAGAAAGCTTTTGGAAATAAGACAACCCCCGAATCTTCTGAAGATACTGTGTGCCTTGCTCATAAAGAAAAGCATCCTGCTCAAGATTCTACAAGAGGAAGAGGTGGATGAAGAGGAAGAGGAAGATATTTCAGAGGCAGGGGGGGCATACATTCTCAAGGAGAAAAGGCAGATTTGCACTGCATTCGCTACAAAAGAAATGGATCACATGATGCCTCTACATGCAAGCTACCATGGGACAAAATTGAGCAGAAAAGAAACCAACAGAAAGGTAAAACTGATGATACAGACAAAGGTAAAGCACCTGAATCCACTCACTATGTTGAGGCACAATGTAACATTGGAGTAAATGAAGATTTGTTTAATGCTTCACTTGCTTCTTGGAAAAATGATTGGTTGCTTGATTCAGGAGCAACCTGTCACATGACTCATAGAAAAGATTTTTTTGAAGATTTTACTGACAATGTTGATGGAGCAGTATACTTTGCAGATCAATCAAAAATCAAGCCATTAGGGCTTGGCACAATCAGGCTTAAACTGCCTGGTCTTCCAGACTTTCTTCTGGATCATGTTCTATATCTCCCATAGCTCAAGAGAAACTTGCTTTCCTTGGTCCACATCAGCCAGCAAGGTCACTCCATTCATATGTTTGATGGAAAGCTTGAGGTAAGAAAAGCATCTGACCACTCACTTGTCATGAGGGGAATAGAAGAAGAAAGGCTTCTCAAACTGCAAGGAACATCTGCTCATGCACAACATTTCTCATAAAATTCTCATCAAGAAGAAGGTACACTTCCATCAAGTTTATTATGGCATACTAGATTCGGACATTTGAACTATGACAGTCTCCACTTATTGAAGAAAAATGGTGTTGCTGGTTTTCCTACAATTCCTAGAAAACTTAAGCTGTGATGCTTGCATTCTAGGAAAGCATAGCAAACAGTCTTTTCATGACTCACATTCAAGAGCACATAGGAAACTTTAACTCATTCATTCAGATTTATGTGGTCCAATTCCTGTTCCTTCTGCAAATGGAAATAAATATATCATGACATTTATTGATGACTACACCAGAATGTGTTGGGTTTATTTATTGAAGAACAAATCTGATGCTTTTCAAAAATTCAAGAATTTTCATAAATGGATTGAAAATGATGCACAATCTCATATTGGGTCTATTCGCACTGATAATGGAAAAGAATACACATCAAATGAATTTGAAAACTATCTTCGCCAACATGGGATCAAACATCAAACAATTGTGCCTTATAATCCCCAACAGGATGGTGTAGTTGAAAGAATGAATAGAACAATCTTGAATATGGTACGATCCATGCTTTTCTTCAAAAATGTAAAGATAATGTTTTGGGCTGATGTTGTTCTATGTGCTGCATATATAAAGAATAGATGTCCATCTAATGCTATAAGAAACAAGACTCCTTATGAATTGTGGTATGGACATGTTCCTTCAGTAAAACATCTCAGGGTCTTTGGTTCCACCTGTTATGCTTTGATACCAAAGGTACATAGAAACAAACTTGGTGCTAGAAGTCGTAAGTGTATCTTTCTGGGGTATTCAAACACCTCCAAAGCATACCGCCTCTATGATGAAGTAAATAAAAAGTTTGTTGTATCTAGAGATGTACTTTTTCTTGAATCATCCAAAATTGACAATGTTGTTGAGCGGCAACTTGATCGCTTGGATAGATTCACAAAAACAAAATCATTTCAAGAATTTGATAATCAGATTCCACATCTTGAAGGGGGGATTCCTATACTAGATCAACATGTGGAATCTTCTTCTTACGAACACTCTCCCCCGCATGAAACTCCAACAACGGATGATGCTTTAAGTGATGTAATCGATAGAATTGGGAGACTCAATCTTGATTCAGTCCCAGCTCAATGAACAGAGCAGCCTGGACCATCTCAGAAAGGTCCCCCAAAGTGGCTGACAAAGACACTTGAAATTTTTCATCCTGATGAAATTGGAAAAACAGGAACCAGAAATTCAAACCGACAAAATGGAGGTGATGTAGATGACTCTAATTCACCTGTTGATATGGATGTTTCTTATGATTGTGAATTGAACTTGTCTACAGATTTTGAACCAACTTCCTTCAAAGAAGCTGCTTCTCATGATGAATGGAAAGAAGCAATGCAAAAGGAGTATGATGCCCTCATAAAGAACGACACTTGGAAGCTGGTTGATCCTCCATTTGGAACCAAACCAATTGGCTGCAAGCGGGTCTACAAGAACAAGTATAAAGCTGATGGCTCACTTGACAAGCACAAAGCTAGGCTTGTGGCAAAAGGTTTTGCACAGAAGGAAGCTGTAGATTATGAGGAGACTTTTGCCCCCACGGAAAAATGGGCTACCATCCGGACACTCTTTGCACTAGCAGCTCAGAACGGTTGGAAAGTCCATCAAATGGATGTAAAAACTGCTTTCTTGAATGGAGATCTAAAAGAGAATGTTTTTATGTCCCAGCCTGAAGGATTTGCTGTGAAATGACATGAACATAAAGTATGCAAATTTGTGAAGTCCTTGTATGGCCTCAAACAAGCACTACGAGCCTGGTATGAAAAACTAACTCAACATCTTCTGAAACTCAATTTCAAACATTTTGATCTTGATGATGCAACTTTATTTGTCAAGAAAGTTGGCAAAACAGTTGTATATCTTGTGGTATATGTAGATGATCTTTTGATGACAGGGAACAATGAAAGCTACATTGCATCCATAAAGAAGGAATTGGGGAAAAGTTTTGAAATGACTGATTTGGGCTATGTTCATTACTATCTTGGCATTGAAGTAACCCAACATCCAAATTCCATATTTATTTCTCAAAAGAAATACATTGGAGATCTGTTGAACAGGTTTGGCATGACAAAGTGCAATCCTCTCACTACTCCAATGGAACAAAACTTAAAGCTCACATCTATTGAAGGAAAAGAATTTGAGGATGCAACAACGTATAGACAGCTTGTAGGAAGTCTCAACTACCTAACTACAACCAGACCAGACATTTCGTTTGTTGTTGGAATCCTCTCCAGGTTTATGCAAAAGCCTTGTGAGGGACATTGGTCTGCTGCTAAAAGAGTTCTAAGGTACTTGAAGGGAACTCAAGACTTTGGAATCAAGTATACACAGGTGGACAACTTCAGTTTGATTGGATACTCTGATTCAGACTTCGATGGAGACAAAGAAACTGGGGTATCAACTTCAAGATATGCTATGAGTCTTGGATCAGGAGCTGTCTCCTGGAGATCAAGCAAACAATCAGTTCCAGCAGATTCCACAACAGAAGTAGAATACGTGACAGCAGCTGAAGCAACAAAAGAAATTGTGTGGCTCAGGAAAATTCTTGAAGATTTGTAGGTAAAACAAGTACAATCAACTCCACTCATGATTGACAACACCTCTGCAATAAATTTGGCCAAGAACCCAAAGTTCCATGATCAAGTGAAGCATATCAATACTAAATATCATCTGATTCGACTTCATGTTGAGGCTAAAACAATCCATCTCTGTCATTGTTCCACAAATGAGCAAATTGTAGACATCTTCACCAAAGCACTTGGAAGGGAAAAGCTTGAACGATTCGGAATGATCCTTGGACTCACCAACATCCCTTCAGATTAAGGGGGGGAATGTTGACACCTAATCTTCATGATTGGGTGAATTTTATGTAAATAATTAAATTAGGAATGTGAACAGTCATCAGGAGATGAACTGAACAGTCACTCCCTATTGTATATAACAATGACCTACCTATGGAATAATACACGAATCAGTTTTTGTTTTGTGGAGTTACTGCCCGGCCTGACAGGAAGAGAAAGAAATTGTCGTGAAAGACAATCATAAGGAAAAGAGAATCGTAATAAAAGTTCAGCAAATTGACATTACGGAAGGAGGAGATCATTATTGTAAACCAAAATAGGGAGATATCATTGAAATAGGTGATATGGAGAGTTTAAATCAAGATACTGAAGTGTTGACAAAGGAATTGAAGGAAAACTCTGAGCAGCATACTGAGATGTTTCCAGAAAGGGAAAAGGTAATGAGGCCTTATATTTTTAATTCTGATAATTTTCTTATGATTATAGGATTTTATGATAATGAGACAGACATGTTTCATGTTGAAGAGTCAGTTTTAGAACTGAAGAAGACTGGAAGTTTCCAGGTTAGACATACTGATGAGGAAGATGAAAAGCATGAATATACCATGCTTGAAGAAGTTAAACTGATTGTCAGAATCAATCAAGGAAGTGAAGGACAATTACTGAGGGTTGTCAAGGAAGAGGAAAGAAAATATGCTAGAATCAATGAACATCATAGTGATGTATTTTAGGGGAATCAAGTACAAAGGAAATTGGAGGATAATTTTTTTTTGAAAGTAGATTTATAGATATTGAACAGAAGCTGTTTGGAAAGTCACAAGAGGGTAAGGAAGAAAGTGTGGTAGTAAGAATCCAACAAATTCAAAGAGAAGACAGTAAACAACAGTTTGAAGATGAGTGGACAAAGTACAACAACAAATGGCAAAGTAAGTATTAGTCAAAAGATAAATTGGACATAGAGATTGAAAGAATAATAAGATTGATGATGAAAGTGCCTCATAATAAAGAAGCAGTAAGAAGGATAAGCATCAACAAGAGAAAGACAACAACACACTGTGAAATCATAGATTTGGGGCAAAGCAACATAAAATGTGGAAACCTGGAGAACAACAACAAACAATAGCAACAACCAAAGACAAATTACAGAACAAAGTATGGAATCTAGGAAGACAAAGGTCAGAAGCACATGATCAGGAGATCATGATTATTTTAACCTTGGGAGTCTGATGTAGGAGCATCCAACTCAACAATTTTGTTTTATTATAGTTAACTTAGGGGATCTTGTGTTTTCAAGGAAGTTGGATTCCTATGTATCAAATTAATGTAATTATTAATGTTTTGAGTGGTTGGAATAGGAATTAATTAGATATTATGAGGATATTTGTAAATGCTCTCGAATTTAGGAGAACATGAGTGATGATGAGTGATTAGTGGGGATTTAGAGATTTTGAAATCAATTGTATGTCTTAGATTAGGAGTTGGTTTCATGATTTTGGGGATTAGAGAGGATCCTTAGGGATTAGTTGAGTCAAAAGTGGACTTAGAGGATATTTAGGATTTTGTCTAGCAAATTAAGGATCTGAACCAGAATTGGTTAACGGAACCTTTTGTATAAATGTAAGCCTAAAAGGCATAGAGTCTGTAGTCAGTTAGTCAGTTAAGCCTACGGGTAGGAAAGCAAAGACCACTGATATAGAAGATCAAGCCGAGAAGAAATCCCTGTGTAAATGTTTGTTTATTAATACAAATAACTTTATTTTTGAGTTTGTGTGATGTGTATTTAGTAATTGAATTATAGATTGTGTGTGAACTAGAGTAATTCTGCGTAACATGGGTTGCAGGTGTGCAGAATTAGAGAAGAAGTGCAGAGAAGAGTGTCATGGTTGTACACACAAACAGTATTGAAGAAACCTTCAATGTTACAACAAAGGTATAACTGTAAGGTTTCCAAAAACCTAAGGATTTATGAAGGAAGCATAAAGGCGTGAAGAATGAAGTAACAGAGCGGAGATTGAGATCAGAACAAGTGAATACTGTAAGGCGTGAACAAATACGCAGGTAGAAAGTCGAATGGGCTATTACATAGTAAGAAACAAAAGAACATAATAGTGCACAGGAACCGTTGGATCAGTGAGATCAACGAATGAGAGCGAGGGAGATAGACGACCAAGATTAAGTTGTGCAAATAAAGTCAAGAAGATGAATGGCGAAGATTAAAGTCATGTGTCGACAAAATGGTGGAAAACATGCAGAAGGATGGAGCGGTCTTCGTAAGTGGTAAGTAGTTTTTTGAGCACCCTAAAGGTGGAAAGCAGTATTCTAAAATTTCACGCGGTTACCCTTAGCGGCCGACACGTAGCGCGATAAAACTACTTTTCTCACGTGCTCTCGATCTCATATCGATCGTGCACGATTTCATGTGAGATTGGGCGATAGCCGTTGGATCAAGTGAGGTTGATCAACGGTAGAGATCGGCCAAGCTAGTTAGCAAGCGGGTGACGCGATAGCCATTGTGTTGTGGGGAAAAATGCCTATGCAGGATGATCCTATCCACCTAAGGTGTGACAGTGCCTTAGCAACAAACAGAGACAGCTATTCTAGTATTCTTCCTTTATGAATTAAGAATGAAGAGAGATAGATGGACTAACCGGTGTCTTCCGATTGTCCCTCGATCTGGTCTCTCTTCTCTTTGGGTGTTCACAGCTACTTGCCTTCTTGCTCGCCCAGCTTCAACAGGTTCATACGAGATCACAAGAGAACAGCTACTTGCCTTCTCGCTAGCCCAGCTTCAACAAATTCCTACAAGATCACAAGAGAACAGCTACTTGCGACAAGAGAAGAACACTACACAAAGACAGATATTCACATTCATAACTAGTTCAGGATTAGAAATGAACCAAATACACTAATGCAATCATACATCAAGAATACATCAGCATATAGGAGAAACCAAGATAGCTTTATTGATGAATAACAAGGTTCAGGAAGAGATACAACCCAGAGGGTTCCAATCCAGCATCTCCTTCCCAGCAAATGGAATTCCTATCTTCACCCCCTTCAAAGCTTTAAGCACCCAATGATTCCAATCTCAAACCAACAGCAATTCTTTGCAATAACAAAATTCCAGCCTCTAGATCTCATGGAGGAGAGATCCATATATAGATGTTTGGAGAGAGGATGAGTCAGCTTGAGGTCTGACTAGTGTCCTCTCCCTCTGTTAGTTCTTGATTCCACTTGGAGGTTCTTGCTTCCACTTAGAGATTTGGAACCTCTTACTCATCACCAGTCGAATTCCCTGAGGCAAGTGTCATTTTGGAAGCTTCCTGGGTTTTGACACCTTGAGAAATGAGCTTGCCACATGTCCATTCTCGTTCAGCACAGGTAGCCAGTGTTCCCTTTGACATTCAACGTAGGTAGCCAATGTTGGCTTTGACATTCAGCGCAAACAGCTAGTGTAGCCACTGAAATGATCCTGAATTGACTTGTTTTTGAGCAGTTTCTGGTGGAGAACTTCTGTGAATTGCTGTGGTTTGTTAGCTTTGTTCCTCTAGGGGTAGGAACAACATGTTTAGGGACTTTGGATCCCTTAGATTATGGACATTTCATGCTCAATGTTGTAAGGCACAAAAATGTCTATAACAGTTGCCCCCTAAAGTATGAGGCCGTTTATCGGGTGAAATGCTTTATCAGGGGGATTCGAAGTTCATCCAATGCTGGGAGGAGACCTATAATAAGATACAATACAATACATTATTTTTCATACTGCTTTCATGATCTAGCTGAGGCGGGCATTCCCATGCTCAACTTTATAAATTCATTTTTCTGTACATAGAATAGACAATCGTCTAATGGTAGACTGATAATTTTGATGAAATTATCATCCTTTGAGTAGGATGATTATCTGCTGCAATGATGTACATGTCAATGTCTTTATCTTTCCTGAACATATATCGCAGCCCGGATGGATGAAACTAGATCCGGGGTCTTCAAACTCGTTCGATCTTCACTCTAAGTACAAGTCGATCCATGTGAGAAATGTTCTGAAGTCGAACATGGAAATACATCGCTTGATTACCGGTCAATGATGTAAACCATTAACAAGTGCGAGAGGAATCACCGATAATGATAATGACCCTCAAGGTACTGCAGTACAATTCACGTGGTGTGAATAAAGGACTTGGCGTCGAACACCACGCAAAATCTTTCGGTCGAAGGTCATTGATGTATACCTGTCGCCGGAAGTGAGAAACTTGCCATTGAGGCATGCAAGCTTCAAAGTACTGAAGGGGTTGTTCCTAGATCAACTTCTTGGATAATGAGCTGATGTCGACAAGAAGTGATCCGTCAAAGGAGGGCCTTAATGAATCCCACATCAATGACACGGAACAGAGCTAATGATTTTAATGGAGGTGAAAACGATCTGTGACATATGATTCAGGGTGGCAGTCATGAAAGGATGAAGGATAATGTATGGCAGTGGATGGGACACGGTTGACTTTTCTGAACGACTTCTCTTGAACATGTGGCGACACTGATGCGATGGATCGGTAGCATTACCCCAAATATGGATGGTATGGCGAGACCATGGATGTGACCGGTGAATGAAACAACCCAACCCGATTGTGGTACGGAGGAAAAGTGTTATGTTCAAGAGCGACTTGCTACCATCAAAGTTTTCTTTAGTTTCTCCCAATTTTTCCCTAGTCATTGCTGACCAGTACCTCTTTATTTTTGTCAAGCTTGAGGAGGATAACATATGCTTGTTCTATAACCTGCCCTTCGGGCAAGCCCATCGCTATGTTTTAACGAGCCTAGCGATAGTAAAAGTCGTTCTCGTCTAAAGACAAGTTTGTCGCTATTTAGTGATTTTAACGAGTCTAACGACAAGGATAACTCGGTCCTTTTCATTTTTAGAGAGTCTGAAAAGGTACATAAAGTTAACTCCAAAAGTCCTTTTTCGTCATCTAATCCTTTTAGTCCGAAAAAGTATAAAACAATACAGAAGGGATGAGTTTTCGATAGTTTTAACGAGTCGAATAAAACAAGCGCTCGATCTTTTTGTGCAATAATTCCTCAGGTCCAAAAAGATTAAAATCTAGAGGAGGGATAGCACTTCCTGTCCCTTTAACGAGCTGGAAGGCCAAGGACTCGGCAATCTTTTCATATTTTACGAGTCAGTTGAAAAGAGCTTAAAGAAGACTCGTCTTTTGAGGAACGAGTGATAAACAGGGTTAGCATCTAATTCCAGGTACAAGTTGGAATTTTCCAATCACGGCAGTGTCACAAGGATGGCTAGGTGAAATCACTCTTCGCAGCTGTTCCTCAAAATGGGTAAACAATCATATGGAGGTGAACGATCGGCCAAATGAAAAGTGGAGGTGACGGGCAAACACGACCAAGGCTTTAATGGCTGATGAGGTTACATTCACAGTGGTTATTTACCGGGTAGGTTCATTTTTAAAATGAGCTTAAACGCTGGTGGAAACACTTGCTCATTGCTTATGTTTATTTTTTAACGAGCATGAAGTCCGCGTTAAAACTTCTCGGATCTTGTGTTTATTTTTTAACGAGCATGAACTGTGTGCTAAAACTGCTCGATTATACCAGTCATATGATAAGAGTGTCTCATTGAAGATGCTATTTTTTAGGGAGCTTAGATCTTACGTAAGATTTGCTCCGGATCCTTTCGTTATGCAAGTTTGGAAACGAATAATCCTACGAGTTTAAAGGGTTAGACCTACAGGTTTAAAGGGAGGACCTAAAAATTTTAAAAATAAATAGCCGCCCCTTGCTTGCATTCCAAAAGGTTTGCATGCCCCCAGGTATAAAACAGAGTTTCAAGGTTACCTCTACTTCACTTCCGCCAAAACATTTGTTTTAACGAGAGAGGCTTACCTCTTTCAGGTTACCCAAAGATTGTCTCGTTAGTAGTTTAAACAAAACATTTCCTCGGCAATGTCTACCGAAATAGACAAAGGTGAGCGACGATGCCCGCCAACTCACATAACTTTGACGAAAGAATCTTATTCTAGAATAACCCTCTTCCTAGACGGACGGGGTACATACTAGTCATATTCTCCTGCGGAAACCTACCTTATACCCAAAGTTTTCCTGCCGAAGCAGACCAGGACGCATGCCCCCTGGGTTCCAGTCATATCCTCCCGGATTACTCACGCTCATCAGGAGGAAGGACCGTGGGTTGAGACATTTCTTGCGTGAAGAGACCATTTAGGGATGGTATATGACTATTTGCGATGCGTGATCTGGGAAATGAAAGTTGGTCCACGAGCTTGACCACTCTTCCTTCATGCGGAAAACACATTACTCTAAAGAGTGAGGAGACGATGGCTCCTATGCAATATATATAGTCTCATACAAGGAGTAGGTTATAATCCAAGGGTCCTTGAACGACCATCATGTTCATTTGAACGGTCTTCCCTTTCAATGTTATGGGCACATTGGGGAGGATCCCTAAAGGTCGACTGGTTCCTTTATCAAAGCCTGATAGATTTCTCATTTCAGGCAAGAGTGCTGGCGAACCAAGCTCTTTCCAAGCAATAGAGGAAAGGATACTCACAGATGCCCCCTCATCAATGATAGTGCCAGCCATTACCATTCTGTATATTTGAACGATAATTCTGAATGGTATGCTTGCTGGCAACCGGGGTCTGCCTAGTTGGTTCCAGTCGAACGAGACAACTAGGTTGCTTGGTGGTGGGACCGAATAGACGGCCGGGTATGACTCTGACGAAGTTCCTTCCTGCGACAAAGGAATGGGCAAATTGCCCCCTTGTTCGTCGGAGTCTGTGTTGATGAAGAGAATTTGGACGGTGTCGTCTTTATTCTCCTCTGTGATGGTATCATTCGAAGATAGAGCCTCTGAAGGCAAAACCGGGTCAACTGCCGTCTCAACCTTTTGACTTTCGTCAGGTATGGATTCAGACGGTTCATCTTCAATGATAGGTGCTTCGGCTGACCACCTGGGCGGGCCAGCCAGGTTCTCAACTAGTGAAGGACTTGGCAGGAGTTTTTGATATCCAGGAGGAAGTTGCACTCGTAAGATCGGGCGATCTTCCAAAACTCTTTTAGCCTCGTCTAAGAAGGGACAACGGTGGATAGCATGGTCGCCTTCACACAGTTTGCATGGAAATCTAGCTTTCCCTCTCTGTCCTGGGACTTCACTTTCACTAGTCGACGGTGAGCTGTCAACATGGCTATCAGAGGTCGACTCTACCGAATTGTGCAAACGGGGAGACCAGTCCCTTAGTATCCGATGGATGCAGGGACAATCTCTGTGGAAGTGGTCTCCCTTGCATATGACACATGGCGATTTAGGCCTGGTCAGTGCTGTGTGTGGATTTTTGTCAGACGACACTTGTTTGCCCCCAGTCGCTTTTGGCTCCTTCTTCTTCTTTTCCTTCTTCTCCTTAGGAACTTGGTTTTTTGTTTTACCAGTTTCGTCAAGCGAAGAGGAAGGAGGAGAGGAAGAGTTAGATGAAGTAGAAGGCTGGTTGGCAACTCTGGTCTGGTCTAACTGTTGACTCGACTATTCAGGAATAGTGGTGGTTTGAATGACATTGGTTGAAAAGAGACAGACCGGCAGGCCAATTGTCAATCCTGGAAGTGACAATGTGGCCATATGGGGCGCACCAACATCTCCCCAAGAGGAGAAGGGACTAGGGTTTCCACCAAGGGGAATTCCTTGGTTGGTGTGCTCCATTTTTTCAACCTAAAGATCAATGCAGGAATAAGGGGTGATTGTTCCGTTTAAAATAAATTTTAACGACGCTTTAGACACAACTTGCTTTTTCACTTTTAAAGAGTCGAGAAAAAGCTAAAGATGACTCTAGTCTCCTTCGATGTTTTAACGAGCCCGAAGTGACAAATGCTCGGATGGACTTTTTCCGTTATAGAGTCTGAAAAAGGCCAAAAGGAATTGCTCTGGAGTTCTAGGCAGAGGGTGTGCCAAACTTTTCGCAAAACCGCAGAATACTTTTTAGGGTACTGGCGGTCGATCTTCCTGAATGTTGTGTTCAGTGCATTTCGATCAGTAGGGCGACCGACACGGCTTCCTAAGTATAAAGGTTTTATGCCTATAGGGGTCTCCCAATATATATGCGACGGTACATGGGAGCACAATCCGTACTGGCGCTATTGTCCCTCAGGAGGAATCACCCACCATCAACGAGATCGACAGTCACCAGGCTTTACGACGCCGGAACACGTCTCTAGCCTAGACCTCTATGTTGTGCGTTATGTTGCAAAGCGTTGTTAAGTTCATTCAATTTATTTTAGGTTGATCTTTTTAAAATTTTGCCTTTCAAGGTTCACCACGAAATGTATGATACAAATTCCTAAATGCAGTCTAAAGATGATAAGCAAGCTTTATATCTTTCAACTTTGAAAATCCTAGCTACTGAGGGAAAAGAAAGACACCATCTTTTCTCAAAGAGCAATCATCACACTCTAATGCACTTTTCCTAAATCAGACATGCAAACTATCAAGATGAAAATGCACAATGCAGGTGTTTGTTTTCCGCTTTCTTAGTATTGATGCCTACAAAGAAAGCTTTTTGCACAACTTTGAATTTTCTTTTAAATGACCAATACAAACAAGTTTACTTTTTCGAAATCAGAGAGTGTAGAAGAGATTACAACACTTAACGATTTTCGAAATGAAGACTTGTTTCGACACTTAAAAGAGACAAACTCAAACCAACAAGCAAAAGTAAATGTATAATCAACTGTAAACAGCCAATGAACTCTCTCCTAAGATCACAATCAACAGATCTGAATCAAGGGCTACAGGATGACTATTTCACTCATGCAAAGGAAGACTGCAAATGACGCCACAAACACATAAAAACACTCACAGTCTTTTTGTACAAAAGGAGGCGGAATCTAAGCAGAGAAAAGGAGTTATTAGACTGGTACCTATGCTGGTTACAGGCTGCAAAAATCAGAGATCAAAACAGGGCAAAACAGAGCAGAGAACCCCAGCTACACAAGAGCAAACTGGTTCAGCGCAACCTCAACACAGGGGTTTTGACATTCAGCGCAAGTAGCCTTCACAGGACCTGCGTTGAAATGCAAAATCCCTTCACTGGATCTGCGCTGAAGGAGAAACGAGAGTTTCTCACTGGGTTCTGGGTCACAGATTGCTGATTAATCTACTGTTTCAGGCCAAATAAAAGCAACAAGCAAGGTACAATCAAAGGGATGCTTTGAGGGGGTACTAAGATCTATCACAAAGGATCATCAAATCATTTGTGAGTCCATTGTTCAGATCATAGACAAATCCAGTGATTGGATCAAAGCAGCAGCTGTCTACTTTGCATCTGAGAAAAGCAGATGCAGTTCGATTGCTGCTGTTGAGTCTATGAAACAAACAATAATAGAGACACAAATAAAATGATTAAACAGATTTCCCCAGTGGATTCGCCAATTTGTTGTGGGGAAAAATGCCTATGCAGGACGATCCTATCCACCTAAGGTGTGATAGTGCCTTAGCAACAAACAGAGACAACTATTCTAGTATTCTTCCTTTATGAATTAAGAATGAAGAGAGATAGATGGACTAACCGGTGTCTTCCGTTTGTCCCTCGATCGGGTCTCTCTTCTCTTTGGGTGTTCACAACTACTTGCCTTCTTGCTCGCCCAGCTTCAACGGGTTCATACGAGATCACAAGAGAACAACTACTTGCCTTCTCGCTAGCCCAACTTCAACAAATTCCTGCAAGATCACAAGAGAACAGCTACTTGCGACAAGAGAAGAACACTACACAAAGACAGATATTCACATTCATAACTAGTTCAGGATTAGAAATGAACCAAATACACTAATGCAATCATACATCAAGAATACATCAGCATATAGGAGAAACCAAGATAGCTTTATTGATGAATAACAAGGTTCAGGAAGAGATACAACCCAGAGGGCTCCAATCCAGCATCTCCTTCCCAGCAAATGGAATTCCTATCTTCACCCCCTTCAAAGCATTAAGCACCCAATGATTCCAATCTCAAACCAACAGCAATTCTTTGCAATAACAAAATTCCAGCCTCTAGATCTCATGGAGGAGAGATCCATATATAGATGTTTGGAGAGAGGATGAGTCAGCTTGAGATCTGACTAGTGTCCTCTCCCTCTGTCAGTTCTTGATTCCACTTGGAGGTTCTTTCTTCCACTTGGAGATTTGGAACCTCTTACTCATCACCAGTCGAATTCCCTGAGGCAAGTGTCATTTTGGAAGCTTCCTAGGTTTTGACACCTTGAGAAATGAGCTTGCCACATGTCCATTCTCGTTCAGCGCAGGTAGCTAGTGTTCCCTTTGACATTCAACGCAGGTAGCCAGTGTTGGCTTTGACATTCAGCGCAAACAGCTAGTGTAGCCACTGAAATGATCCTGAATTGACTTGTTTTTGAGCAGTTTCTGGTGGAGAACTTCTGTGAATTGCTGTGGTTTGTTAGCCTTGTTCCTCTAGGGGTAGGAACAACATGTTTAGGGACTTTGGATCCCTTAGATTATGGACATTTCATGCTCAATGCTGTAAGGCACAAAAATGTCTATAACACATTGGATTACGCAAGATTGATCAATGGTGGAGATTAGCTAAGCAGTTGGTGAGCTGTCGATGTGATAGCCATTGTATCAGATGAAACAGATCAATGGTGGAGATTTGAAGTGCAGGTTGAGCGTCAATATACATGCAAAGGTTTGAAGAATGGTGGAAAGGTAAGGTTTTAAGTGTGGGTTATGAAATATTTCTATTATATAATAGAAATAAGTGGGATTAATGTATTATGGTTTAAGTTTGAGTTTTAACCAAAGTCTAAAGACCAGGGTATGGTTGATAAGCACTGGAGGTGGAAATAACCCAAAGTCGAAACCTGTGGGATAGTTAAATGAATGTTTCCGCATAGAGTTTATTTAAGGAGCCTTAAACCTTGATTTAAGAGAATTCTCCCTAAGTATGGAATTAAAATTCCTGGGACATAGTGTGACATGCAATTTTATATGCATACTGTGGTTATATGCGGATTAGGCTGCATCATTCACTTATGTGGATGACTTGTAAATTGGTTGGGTCATCCTACTTGTATTGTGGTTGGGTCATCTTGACAAAATATTTCATATCCCCTCACTCGTATGGAATTAGGAGGAGTTTCATGTACCATTGGAAAGGTCTTGGAATGATATTTCCAACCATATAACATGTGATTCCATTTTATCTAGGTAATTAGAGAAAAAATTCCTTCAAAGATAGTGTATCTAAATGGGGAATCAAAAGTCCAAAACAATATTTCTAGCAATCTTTATTTTCCAATATTTATCTTGGACATAAGTACTCTCCCCTTGTCTTTAACATCAATGCCTAAAATATTTACAACAAACTTCAATGTAAGGGGCAATCCTCTCTTCCCTTTGGACAAGATATTCTTTATGTTCTTGGGAATGATTAGGTGGGTACCATCAAGGCTCAAATTACCTTTGATAAGGCTTGCCCTTCTTTCCCAAAAATAATGACATAATTGCTCACACATATGTACATTACTCTGAAGATTATACATTGTCATAATCTTAGGGTAATCACACATGACTAAGGTCACTTTCTCATCCTTGTCGATGGTAGATTGTTTCTAGTTATTAAAAGTGAGGACATTTATGAGGTTCTCATCATTGCAATATAACCCAAGTTGTCCCATAATGACTTGGATATGATGTTAGTGTCTAAACTCCTATCCACAAGAAAAATAGTGTGTGATATTGTCAAATATTTTAATTGATATATAAAAAGGAGGGTTTTTCTATTAGAGCTTGAAAGAGCTAGAAAGCACTACTTTTTTCTCAAATATTTCACCTTCTTGAGGGGAATAACACTAGTTTTGGTATCCCTAGAAAGACACTAATTCGTATGCCATGAAATGATAGCCAATGCATTTTTAAGGTTCCCTTTCTACTTGGAGGTTTGTGGTCTTCAAGGATAGTCATGTTTGCTTCAATAATTGCTAAATTCATTCACAATGTTGAATAAATTGGTGCTAGGAGTCAAGTTTTGGAGGATTTTACAACATTATCAACTTGTTATTTATGGTAGAAGTATTGGAAATTATAGAGTTATAGGGGATGCTTATAATTTATTCTTAACAATAATATTTGTTTTGTTTTATTGAGGACTATTTGAATTTTTATGGGGCTTCAAAATCCTTAGTTCCCAATTGTGATAGTAACAATCATCATCAACATCAACCTAGTCAAGGGTGCCCATAATAGACATAGGTTTTACCATGCAAGTGCCATTAAGCCAATTTGAATAGTTTACAAGTGTCTATAACATGATTTTAATCACAAAACTTACACTATAGGGAAGATGATGAAAGATTTGGGTGAAAATTTTAAGGATGGACTTTGTGTAGTAACAAATTTTCCTTCAAAAGAAGTCATATGATTATTCATTTCTTAAGTCAATTGTAAAAACATAAGCCTATTAAATTTAATTTTAGGGTCTTCTAGATGCATCCTAGTTCTTAAGTTTTGTTCTTGAAATTCCAAACAAGTGTTCAAGGTAGATGAATCTAGGATAGTCACATTTTTTCTTCCTTGGTTCTAGAAAGAAAGTAGGAAGGTTTTGTTCAAACGAATCATTACTGGTTGGTGGGTCTAATTTCCTTTAGAATAATATTATATAGCTTAGTGAAGTGTAGGTAAAAAATATCTTATTAGTCTCACATGCTTCATAATCTATGTTATTGTAGTTATTCACCATGTCAAATAGGATTTGAGCATGCCCAAAGGCAGACTTGAACCAATAAGAAAGTGCAACCCAAACTAGGTAGATCAAAGAACTTAATAGAGGCTTTTAACTCCAAGGAATTTACAAACGATATATAGATATCCCATTGTCAATGGCCCTTATATTATTACATGCATTCAAGAAGGTTCTTAAGTGATGATTAATAGTGATAACACCCTCACATGTAAAACTTCATAGGTGTTCCTTAAACTTGGTTAAAGGAATGGTAGGTTGTAACATGTCGAGATTATTAATTATTCTTTTAAAAAACAACTATTTTACTAGAAATTTAATTAGTCAAACCAAGGATCAAATGTTTTCTTCAAGTTATCATGCAAAATATATGCAAGCTGCAAGTTCTTCTTTATAGTAATCATCTAATTTGTGTGATAATAAAGTGAAAAAATCATTCAACAAAAAAAAGCAAAGAACTATACACTCTATTCAATAGAAACAATCAACATTAATATACTCAACTAATCAAAACTACAATAAGCTACACACTCTATCTTGTTCACACAAAAATCCACTCAAATTAGAGTCAAAGCCATAATAAAATATGCATTAGGTTCACAGGGCAATCCACTAAACACATTCAAAACTACAATAACGAATAAAGGTACAATAAGCTACACACTATCTAGTTCACACAAAAATCCCTCAAATTAGAGTCAAAGCCATAACAAAATATGCACTAGGTTTACACGTCAATCCAGTAAACAAAAACACAGTCAAAACTACATTAAGCTATGTAATGTGTGTGGTCCATATCACAATTCAACAATAGTCATAAGGAATATAACTCAAAATTTAACACATTCTACTTGTAACGAGTTAAAATGATTTAAATTAGAAGCTAAATTAAATGCAAATTAATTGATTAACATATTAAATCATCTACAAACTATCTAAACTAACAATTCAACACCGGTTCACAATTCAAACTAACAATTCAACACCGGTTCCCAGGGGTAGGCCTGGGTCTAATGACCTCAAAAACCATGAAATCAACTAATATGATCATTATGACCAAATGCAATATGATCATTCAATTATCTTTTCCTCCCTTTCTCACCAAAGGGATGCATTGTTTGATATGAACTCTTACTTGTCTATTCCATGTTAAGAAGCCTTGAGAATCTGATTGATACTCCAATTATTCTAACAAACCGCTAGACAGCCAATAGGTTTCTAACCAGCTAAATCAATTTCTTTAATTACAGCTTGTAAGCTTGTACACACCAGAATTACAACTAGATAACTTTATAGTGACCATCCCCATAACTGTTCTAACTTCTTTCCTCAAAACAACTTAGATCCATTATGCAAATCGAGCAAGACTTCAAGGTTTTTGTGTTCAATCTAATTTGATGCGAAAAGAAACACGAGGAAAGAAAAATCACAATCGGGTCATGACTTTGCTAGAGTAATAGCACTGTAATATGCTCATAGTAGCTTTGTGATATAATAGGAACACCGACATACCCAGAGTACCAGCATGTTGATTTGATAAAAGTAGCAATGTCGTGACCAACGGGAGCAACAACATACATACTGAGTTATGGATAAGATAAAATAATAAATGGATGTAAAAAATAAATATTTACTTTAATGTTTGTCTTATAAATAATAACGAGTTAAAAAAAATTGTTATGGAATTTTTTTTAAATATGTGGGGAAAAGAGTTGAATAGAAAGAAGAAGTACTATGTTTAGCAATTCAATCCCAATTGTTATTTCCAACTAAAGAAGTACATTGGAGCTAGCATTCTTTGGAGAGCAAAGTTTCTTATTGCTTAATTAATAACTAACTCCCATCAATTTTATTGTGAAAAGGGCTTTTGGAAAAGACCTAAAGAAGCTTTGGAAGAACTAGTGTGTATTTTTTACACTTTTAACAAGTGCAATCTAAGGATAATTTTAGGGGCGAATGTTCGCCCTCTGGCGAAATTAAGGGGTTTTAAATTTTTAGTGGGCGAATATTTTGTATCATAGTACATTTTTACAAATCACCTCAAATAGCCCACCTTATTTTAAGGGAGAGGGTAAAAAAGGTAAATTTAGCCCTTGAAATTAGGACTTACAACCTTCCATTCGCCCATTTTCAAGAATAGGTTTTATTTAAGTGAATCCATTCGCCCATTTTCAAGAATGGGTTTTATTTAAGTGAATCCTATGGGCCAAATACCATATTTATAAAAGAGGTATGGTAAATTAATAAAAATATAAATAAATGATAGGTATGGTAAATAAATAAAACATTTTTTATATTTACTCCATAAATCACCTTATATACATGTAACGGTGTAAACAAATAAAAATATAAGTAAAGTGGAGGTATGGTAAATAAATAAAACGTCTTTTTATACTTACTCAAACGATATGGTAAATAAATAAAAATATAAATAAACTAGACATATTGTAAATAAATAAAACCTCTTTTTATATTTAGTCCATAACCCTCGTTCTATTTATGAAGGCTCAAGAAAGAGGTTTTATTTAAGTGAATCCTATGGGCCAAATACCATATTTGTAAAAGAGGTATGGTAAATTAATAAAAATATAAATAAACAAGAGGTATGGTAAACAAATAAAACATTTTTTTATATTTACTCCATAAGTCACTTTATATTTACGAACACTCAAAAAATGGGTTATATTTATGTGAAACCTATGGCCAAAATACTATGGGACAAATACCATGGACTAGATTGTTATTAATACCATGCAAAAAACCATTATTAACCCTAATATTAGAATTAATTAAAATAAAAATGGCACATGGTATTGACCCATGGTATTCACCAAAATGGCACATGGTATTGACCCATGGTATTCACCTGGAATGTAGCCTATTTAAATGGGGGAATTAAACCAGCATGTAGCCTATGCTAAGATTCACTAGGACTTTACAAAGTTTTATTATTTAGTGAAAGACTCGCCAAGATCTTACAAGATTTTATAATTGAGTAAAATATTCGCCATGCCTGGTGAGAGATTCGCCCAAAAATTATATATACATATTATATTATTGATAAAATCGCCTTCCATTTTTCCTATATACCATGGAGATTCGCCCATTTATTATATTTATAAATTTAGGGGGGGTTCTTGAAATTTTCCCTGGACTGCAATCCGAAAAACATTTTATTTTGGAATGTGATGCTTTGATAGACGTCAAAGACACTTATGGCAATATGTTAGCCACTGTTCCTTGGCATTGTTTTTTAGTGAGGTGAATATTAGAAAGTTTGGTAAGTAAAAAAAGGATGGAATTACATTAAATTATTATATAATTTTATGAATTAGCATTTTTTTAGCTGTTTGTATATTCCTAATTCAATGCTATAGTCTAATTAGACTTTTTTTGACAAAGATTTTTGTAGATCGATGTTATTATTGTCAAACTTCAAAATTTTAGGTGCCATAAAAAATTTTGACGGTACTAACTCTATTTACACTATAAAAAACATAATTCAAACACTGTTCTAACAAAATTGAATCTTTTTGCCTTAATTCAAGCGACTTTTAACTATACACACTTACTCACTCATTAGACTTGTCCAAATTCAATACCATGATACATGACCAAATGTGTGGGGTATGCCAATCTGTTTTTTTGGAATATTAAAGTAGATGGCATATAATGTCAAGCAGAGCAAACAATATGGCCCCAATGGAAATTTCTTGTTAGTACATATATAGTTTGATAAATTCAATTATGAATTCACATCGCATCTTTTTAGTTGTTTGTATATTCCCAATTCAATGCTATAGTCTAATTAGACTTTTTTTGACAAAGATTTTTGTAAATCAAAATTATTATTGTCAAACTTCAAAATTTTAGGTGCCATAAAAAATTTGATGATACTAACTCTATTTACACTATAAAAAACATAATTCAAACACTGTTCTAGCAAAATTGAATCTTTTTACCTTAATTCAAGCGACTTTTAACTGTACACACTTACTCATTAGACTTTGCCCAAATTCAATACCATGATACATGACCGTGTGGGGTATGCCCATCTGTTTTTTTGGAATATTAAAGTGTTTGCCGATAATAATTTTGTCAGTTGACTTTTGCCAAGATCGTTATCTGAGGTGACTTGCGACCATCGTTTCTTGGGCTGCGAGTCAGTAATTCTAGATAATAGAAAGTTGTAAGAAAGTTCATGGAAGTGTAAGAAATGAATCTTTTTAGACTTTAAATAAGGAAGTACGAGCAAAATAAAGAAAATGCGTGGATCGAACCAATTGTCTGTATGGTGGGTAATTAGATGTAACCATGATAACCGTCAAATGTCCGGAGTTGACAGCCCATTACGCGTTTTGATTGGCATGGTAATTTTAACGTTAATCTTGAGGTGCAAGTTTCAGAGTCAATATACATATAGAATAAATTGGTGGGTATATATGTTAGCTGTAGTTTAATTAGTGGGAAGAATTGTTTGGAAAGTTACGGAATTTTTGTTATAAAGAAAATGATAATCGTTTTTTGTAAATCTAATTTATAGTTGTTAAATTTTAATTTTTTTTATTATCAAAAACACTTTTCAAACAGTGACTTTACAAATTTTTTTGAATTTTTTCACCCGAATTCTAACCACTTTTAACCATCTAAACAATTTCCCATAATCCATAAACAACTTCTATGTGATACAGCTCTGGTGTGTATCGCGTCAGTGTGCGTTGTTGAATTGATGTCCCAAATCGTGATATAGGGAACCTGAGATACCTGAAACGCCCGGTGGTAGATGTCTCAGGCGTGACATTGGGAACATGAGACACGTGAAATGTCATGTGGTAGGTTGAAAAGTGATTTTATTTATTTATTTCTTTTTTAAATTTGTACCATTTTTGGGTTTGTGAGTATCATCCTCGAATAAGAACCATGTTAAATTTTTTTTTCCCTGTATTGTTTCCGTTTTATTAGATGTTTTTGTTGAAAAGTAATACTTGTGGGGTAGTGTTGTGTTTTTTCTTTTATTTGAATCGAATTGTGTTGAAATGGAATTCAGCTTCAATATTGGTTGTACAAATAATCTATTCACTTATAAATTGTTAGGCCTACTCGTATATTGTAAAATGTTAAATCAAATTTAAATTTTAATAAAAAATATTTTTTATTTTTATTTTTATTATCATTAAATATTAAAAGGTAAGAAAGACAAATGACAAATTATATATATATATATATATATATATATATATATATAATAAAAATAAAATTTTTTAACGAGCTAAAATTTTAATTTTATAATAAAGTTAAAATTTTATATTTAAAATAATAATATTAATTAAATTTAGATATAATTATCAAATATATTATAAATGATGGTAGAAGTTAATATTTTTTTTTTCAAATTTATATATTAATAATGAAATTAAAAAAAAAAAATATTATTATTATTTATTTTGAAATTTTATTTTATTCATTTTATTAAATGAGTAAATGTTAATCAATAATGTATTTAAAATAAATTTTTATTGCACATTTTAGGGAGAGATTATAGATGTAAATGTTTATAAAATTTATCATTTAACTTATATATCTTGGTTCAAATAAAAAATAATAAAATGTTAAAAGTAATATAGACCTTGAGATGTTGAAATAATAAATTGAGATGTGAAGTGGATAAGTAAATCACGTAGAAGAACTTGTCTAAGTAACCATGGTGGGTCTCTACATAACTGATGAGGAAAACATAAATAATGGTGGAAAGTAACTCCTAGTAAGCATATTTATATATTATCCCTATCCATTTTTTATGCAAGACCTTCAAGTTATGGTCTAGTCAAATGTTTAAAATTTAGTTTTTCTAATAATATTGAAAAATAAATATTTATTTTTCAAAGTTAAACATTATAATTCACATTGATCAATGTTAAACTAATAGTGATCAATAGACAACGCAAGGATTAATAATGATTCCATAACCATATCTAAATTTAATTAATAAGCACATAAAAACTCAATACTTACAATAAACTTACAATATAATAAGATTTATAACCATGGATATAAACCCCCACTTTACAATGGATATTATTAACTTGTAAACACGTTTTGTTACAATACCATGGCTTATGAATAACACATGCCCAGAAACCATAACTCATGTCACAATAAAAAATTGAATTGTAAAAGATATTAGACCTTACATTGATCATTCATTACAGAGAGTGGCAACTCTCAATCATATGGATGGAGGGAGGGAGAGGGAAAAAGAGAGAGACAAACAGAGGGAGAGGAGGAGGGGGTGAAGGAGGGAGAAGGATAATGACAGAGATGGAGAGAGAGAGGGGCAGGGGGTGGGGGGGTGAGAGAGAGAAGGAGAGAGGGAGGGCATAACAAAGTCATAAAGAGATTGAGGTAGAGAGAGACAGGGATTGACAAGGGAGAGATGGAGAAAGAGTAAGGGAGAGAGGATAGGAAAGAAGATAGAGAGGAGAGGAGAGAGAGGGAGACATAAAGATAAAGGAGGGCAAGAGGGGGAGAGAGAAAAAGAGAGAGGGAGGGAGATAGTGACAAAGTTGGAGGGTAAAGAGAGAGAGAGAGAGAGAGAGAGAGAGAGAGAGAGAGAGAGAGAGAGAGAGAGATGGGGGCGGGGGCAGTGGCAAGAAGGTGGGAGAGGAAGGGTGAGAGAGGAAGGAAGAGTGAGATTATTTGAGAGAGATAAGGAGAGAGGGCAGAGGCACAGATGAAGTTGGGGGGAGGGGGAAGAGAGGGAGGGAAGAACACAAACATAGAGAGATAGAGGTGGAGAGAGAGAGAGAGAGGAAGTGACAAGGGATAAATGGAGAGTGTGTGTGTGTGTGTGTGTGTGTGTGTGAGAGAGAGAGAGAGAGAGAGAGAGAGAGAGAGAGAGAGAGAGAGAGAGATGAAGTTGGAGGGGAGAGAGAGGGAGGGAAGAAGAAAGACATAAAGATAGAAAGGTGGAGAGAGAGAGGGTGACAAGGGAGAGATGGAGAGAGGGTGACAAGGGGGGCATGGAGAGAGAGTAAGGGATAGAGGAGAGTGAGAGGGAAGAGAAAGAGATGGATATATATTGGGAGAGTGTGTGCATGTTCGAGGGGTGAGATATAGAGACAAAAAATAAGATACAAAGGGAGATAGGGATATAGATGGAGGGTGAAGAGAGGAAGAAGAGAGAGACAAAGAGAGATAGATATATATGGAGAGAGAGAGAGAGCATATGTGTTTGGGGGTGAGATAAATAAGGATAGATGGAGGGAAATATAAATATAGATGGAAAGGGAAGAGAGAGGAAAGAAGAGAGAGGCTAAGAGAGGGGGAGAGAGGCAAAAAAAGAGAGAGAGGGGAGAGAGGGAGGGGGGAGAGAGAAGGAGAGAGGGAGGGAGATAAACACAAAGATGGAGGGGAGAGAAAAAGGGAAGACTCAAAGAGACACACATAGACAAATATATATATTATATATTATTATGTAATATTGAACATTATTGACCATAGAGAAAGAGGTATTAAGGCTTTTACGAAAGGTAAACGAGGTTGGATTTAGAAAGCCATGATATATTGGGTTTTCACTGAAATAGATGCATTGATTTTAGTGTAGATGTTGATTGCTAATCCTATTTGATTTCTTTCCCTAGATGCATTGATTTCAATGTAGAGGTTTATTTCTGATTTGATGTAACTATATGTACCATTGATTTTTGTGTTACAACAGTTTAACCATAAATAAAATACTTGAATTTTCATATTAAGTAAAATCTTCAGTTACGTGAAACATTTTCTTCTTGAAACTATAAACTATTTGTAATTTGACTACATTCCTATTATTCCCATTTTCAATCATTCAACATTATTAGTCACTTTTCATTCAAAGGAGGTAATAGAAACAACTACCATTGAAACTTACTTGGGGTTTAACACACCATAAGTCATAATGATTGAAATTGGAGAAAGACGCTATTAATCTTGGAGAACTAGAGAGACAAGGTATAACATTTACTACAATAGCTCAAGTTAAAGATTTGAATGTTTTATGACTTCAACTACCCATTTCATATTATCTATATGAAAAGATGGAAAAACTAACATGTGTGACAATAAGAACAACAAAAGTAAATAGTTTGAGAATTATTGCAATGAAGACTATCTGTAATCTGACTATATTCTTATTATTCACATTTTCTATTATTCAACATTGTTACACTGTCACTTTGCTTTCAGAATTTTTATTTCATCCTCTTTCATCATTCAAGTTATTAATAGTCTTATCATCTCAAAAAACTGAGATAATTGGGTAAATTTAACATTAAAATGACTCTAGATTAATCTTAGACATATTTAACATATTTAAAATTATTAGAATAATTAGATGTTCAAGAAATTTTGTGTGACTGCACATGATTGAAACCAACCTAGATCCATCTTAACCACAAATCTATTGAGCACCAAGAATGATCAAATCTCTCAAGGTGCAAACTTTTCCTCAAGTTTTTCACTCAAAAAATAGGTTTGCACCTCGAGATATTTGATCCCTCTTGACCCTTGATAGATCTAGGGTGAGGAATGGCTTGCACCTCGAGACATTTGATCCTCTTGATGCTCGATAGGTTAAGGGTTAATATGGATCTAGGTTGTTTCATATTATTTGTTTTATGCATTTGAAAAATAAAGTTTCAATTTTCTGCACTCTCCAAATTACTCTAAAATGTAAATGTCAAATTTAATATATACTTAAAATAAAAGGACATGCTTTTATTTTTATTTTGATGAATGTTGTTATTATATATTCAAAATTATCAATTGTATGGTTTTTTTTTAATGTTTTTTTGTAACTACTAGTAAACCTTTGGGGGTCTACGACCTGTCCTCCTCTCTGTAAACTGGGTCATAACCAAGGGGATTTGCACCTTGGATTTCTTAGTTTTCACAGATTTCACATTACTTTAATCACTAATTGAACTACCCCCTTGGAACATGAATAAAAAATGATTGAATTTTATGTTTAAAGTAACATTTTTTATTGTTAATTTTATGAATATGAAAAATAATATTTCAACTTTTTTTTCAAAGTATGTTTTCTAATAATGATGTATTTGTTTTTAAGATAATTTGTATACGTGTGAGCAATTAAATAGTGAGTTAATAAGTTGATAAATTTAACTTTTTCTATTAATGTTTTTGTTTGTATTTTATTATTATTTTCATTGATTTATTTGTGAGGTAAAGTTAATGTTGGCACTCAATTTTGGTCATTTTTGCCTATCCTAAACCCATCCATTTACCACCATATTCCATCCTATTTCACTTACATATGCTTCATTTTACTCTTATTTTGCATATTCAGGTAACTAAATTAAGTTTTTCAATTTTTAGAAATTTCTGTAAAAATTAGGTTTTAAGAGTAAATTTGGACTGCATTAAAAATTCCCGTAATAACTCCGTTAAAGTCATATGTGCAAGACACCTAGGTGAGAGCTGAGTGCATATTTGGAAAGCTTGGGAACCACAGATGGATGAATACCTATTGGTTCGGTCAAACTGAGCAAACACAAGCTCGATCAATGCTAGTCAAACTTGACATGTCATTCAGAAATCCCTATTAAAAAGGGGCAAAATATTATTTTTGGGGATTTTGCCTAATTTTGTGAACCAGTCTTGATGAGTTTGACCTGGATGGATGGATTAGGTTAGATAAATATTGTTAGAGCCATTGTAGCAAAGTTTGTTGATGATTTTCTTATTTAAATTGAGTTTATGAACCATTCATGTATGTAATTTGTATTTAGACTATTGAAGGCTTTTTAATAATTTAAAGCATACTTTCTACTGTTCTAAGTTATTGTTCATGTTGTGGATATTTTCATAACTTAGATGTAGCTGAGAGTTCTTTAGGTGTACAAGGTAAGGTTGGAGGGACGACATAAGAAGCTGAGTACACTTTGATTACATTAGCATAATTTTAATTTCAATATTTCTTGTTTCAGATTTATGATTCAACTATTTAGATGTGTGATGTTTTTTGTGTGATTTTGGGATGATGTTCTTTTAAAGTCAAATTTTCATATGAAATGACAAACACGAATTTAAGTTAAATTATCTTTCTATCATGTTATGAATCATAGCTAAAATCATCCTTTTTGCATTTTCTGTATTATTTCTTGAATTTCAGTTTTATTTGATGCAATGGTAATGTTATTAGTGTAGAACTGTGAGGAAGGAGAATGAGGACCTCCTAAGTTAGGAGCCTCTTCTCTTGCTTGCTTCATTTTGAACCAGAAACTTTTTAGTCTTTTAAAACTTAGAATATATTTGTAATATGCACTTCCTTTAACTTTATATTATTTCCTTCGTAAATTGACTTCACCTGAAATCCATATATTTTGGACATGCTTCCAAGTCTACAAAGCCAGATTGAGAAGTAAAACATATGTGTTAGTTTATTTAGTAATTTGACCTTACATTTTTGGTGCCATTGCCAGGGAAGTATATTAAGAGTTAATCAAAATAGGAAGCTTTAGACAAAAACCTAAAAAAAGAAAAAAAACATAAAAAGTAAATATGATTTTTCATTATGGTCATTTATGCCTAGACAAAGAGATGAAAAGGGTAGATACACAAAACAAGCTCCCACAATTACTAAACCAATGGTAGAAGCAGGACTACCTCCATTTAAATTAACTACACCAATTGCTGCAAAACCAACTTTGGAAGAGTTAGAGGAAAAACAATGTTCAGGACAAAGGTTAACTCTTGTTGAAAGGAAAACTTTGCTAGCTTATGAAGTGAAGAGAAAACAAAAACACATAGGAACATCTTCCATAGGAAAACAAAGAGAGACAAGAAAACCAAATGATCAGCCTATTCTTGAACAAATAGATCAACCTATCTTTGAACAAATAAAACAAGTTGAATCTCAAGTTTTTACTGAAACATTTGAAACTGATGAAAAAGATATGACAGAAGAAGGGAAAGGATCTAACATCCTCACTCATAAAAAAAGGTTACAATATGAAAAGAAACAAAAAGAATGGCAAAGAAGAAGAGAAGAATATGCCAAAAGAGAACATGATCATAAGAAAAGACAATATGTAGAAATAGAAAATGATGAAAAATCTACTTTTGGATTTCCAATTGTAGATACTAAAGCAATTCTAGGGGAAGAGGTAAAAATGAAGAACATTCCACCTTCAATTTTACCAAATTTCTATGGAATGCCTTCTGAAGATCCTGATTCATTCATGTTTGAATTTGATATCTTATGTAGAACTTATGGTTATATTGATGATACACGTAAGCTTCATCTTTTTCCTACTACTCTTAAAGCAGCTGCATTAAAATGGTTTATAGGATTACGAGAACATTCTATTACTTCTTGGGAAGAAATGAAGAAAATTTTTCTTAACAAATAGCAAGCCTATTGTAGGTCTAGAGATTCAAAAGAAGATATTTTTAGAATGTCTGAACAAGAAGATGAGGGTTTGGAAGAATATTTAGAACAATTTCTTTACAACCTGCAAAAATATAAACAACATTCTCTAAATCCAAATACCATTACAAAATTTTTTCTTGAAGGAATACGAGATGAATATCTTGATATTCTCAATGTGATGGGTAAAGGATATTTTTCTTACTTACCATTCGATGAAATTGCTGAATTATGTCAAAAGTACTCTAGAGGTAGACTTGAAATAGGAAAAAGAGATATAACTTCTAGAGCTTCTAAATCAACAATAAGAGGAGTGATAAAAGTAGAAATAGGGAGTTTGTTAGAAAAAGTTAAAACGAATATTTTGAGCACCTTGGGAACACAAGTTGATATACTAAAATGAAATAAAAACAACAACAATAAGAAAAAACATTGTCGATCGTTTCTCCTAAGTGTAGGAAGAAGCATCTTTTACGAGAATGTCCTTTGGATAATATACATGTTTGTGAACTTTGTAGAGAAAATCATGTTACAGACGATTGTCCAACATTAATAGAGTTGCAAGCAGGTCAATTAGAAAAAACTCAAGGATTTTATTATATGGCACCAAGAAGAGCTTGGAAACCATGTTTTGCACGTACATCTCAATAGTTTCCTCAACAATTCCCCAGAATTTTTAGTATCAAAATTCATGGAATACTCATATGCCATGGAAAGTTTGGCCTCCTCAATAGAACCAAAACCAAACTTCACAAAGTTAGCAAGGATATGGCTATGGAGCCCAACTTCCCCAACAATTTTACCCTCAACAATATCAATCTTATCCCCAACAGTCATATCAATAGCCGTATCCTCAACAATCCTTTCCATGCCAACAATTCCAACAATCCCCTCAATCAAATCCATTCACACAACAATCAATGCCTACACTAACTCAACCTTAGCAACTTCAACTGCCTTCTAACTAACCACCACCCATACCAATTCAATTACCAACTTAACCAGTGGCAAATACAAGTAACATAGTGGATAGGCCAACCTATAATATGGAAGAAACAACATTATTCCTAGATATTCTATTATTCTTATTCAAGATATCCACTCGAGGTCAGGAAAAGTTCTACAAAAATATTCTCCACCAATCATATAAGAACAAACTGAAAAAGGAGAACAATATGAAAATTATAATCTAAGGAATCAAATTCAGAAAAGAAAAAATATTAGGACTCAAACACCACCTTTCCCAGAAAGGGTAGTTGATCAGAAAACTTCAATTTCTCTTCCTGAATTTGATATCATAGATGAATTATAAAATTATTATGTCAAAATTCTGTTGTTGCAAGCTATCAAAGATATTCCAACTTATACAAAAACAATAAATGAATTATTCATTAAGAAAACTACTGGAAAGGAAAGAGATCCACCCACAATCCAGGTCGTTGGAAAACTAGCTAGTCTCATGTCTGCAAAAAGAACAATTGAAAAATATATTGATCCAAGGATACCTATGGTTACCATTTCAATCAATTTCCTAAAACTTTAATTAATCTAGGAGTTGCTATAAATGTCATGACAATAGAAACTATGAAGTATTTAAAATTTCGAAATATCTAACCTACTACTACAATTTTAGAACTAGCAGATAGATCTAAATTTGTACCGAAAGGAATACTTGAAGACATCATTGTTTCTTTGGATTCATGGGAATATCATGTAGACTTTATAATCCTACAACCAAAAACTAATCTAGGAGGCCATCCTTTAATTATTGGTAGCCCATGGTTAGCCACGACAGTTGCCTTCATTGGATGCAAATCAGGAAGCATGATCCTAACACATGGAGATGAAAGGAAACATATCACACTCTTTCCTCCTACTCAATTACATTCTTTACTATCATGACCTATTGATCAATAGGAAGAAACTCTACCTGTTTGAAGTATTAATCAAGCCTTTAATTTTAGAGAAGAAGAAGAAAATGAGGATTTAATAGACATTTTTATCTCATAACTTGATATTTCTGAGCAGCTACGAATAACAAAATATGAAGTTAAAAATCATCTTCTAAATCAATGCTTTCAGGAAAAGTGTACTATTTAGTCATTACAAAATTCATTTGAAAGAATTTTTCCGGTCAACTCAATTACCAATTCTCAAAGAAAAATCATTGAAATCAATCCTAGAAAGAATTTAAATATTGGTAATAATCTACAATCATCACAAGGATAATAGGTAATTGCATTATTGCATAAATATTCAAAATCTTTAATCTGAAACTATACAGATATGCAATGAATCCATCCAAAAACATGTTTCCATCACATTTACACAAATGAAACAATCAGACCAGTAATACAACCACAAAGAAGAATGAATCCAATGATGAAGGAGATAGTGAAAGAGGAGTTGCAAAAACTATTACAAGTAGGATTTATCTACCCTATCTTTGATAGTCAATGGGTTTATCCCTTAGTTGTGGTGCCAAAGAAAAATGGAAAATGGAGAATATGTATAGACTATAGGGTACTGGACAAAGCAACATTGAAAGATCATTTCCCACTACCATTCATTGATCATTTCCCACTACCATTCATTGATCAAGTACTAGACTCATTAGCAGGGAAAAAGTTCTTTTCCTTTCTTGATGTATTCAGTGGATACAACTAAATCAAGATAGCATTATAAGATAAACTACATTTTCTTGTCCATGGGAAACATATGCATATAATGTTTTACCTTCCAGACTATGTAATGCACTTGCTACATTTCAAAGAGAAGTCTTAGCTATATTTGCAGATCTTATACATGAATGTGTTAAAGTCTACATGGATATTTTATTGTTTATGGAAGTAAATTTGATGATTGTTTAAACAATCTTGAAAAAGTTCTAAAAAGATGCATAGAGACAAACTTATCCCTCAACAATGAATAATGTTTTATGATGTTAACTGAAGGGATAGTATTGGGACACCACATTTCTTCTTTTGGAATTAAGGTAGACCCAACAAAGATACAAGTCATTGTAAACTTAATGCCACCAAAAACATAGAAAGAAGTAAGAATTTTCTTGGGATATGCAGGCTACTACAGAATATTCATTGAAAACTTTAACAAAATAGCTTTACCCTTGTTCAAATTACTTGCAAAAGACATTGAGTTTCAATGGACTACAAATTGTGAAAATGCATTTGAAAAACTAAAAGAGAAATTATTTATAGCACCCATTCTCAGAGGACCAAATTGGTCATTTCCATTCCACATATCTACTGATGCATCAGACACAGCTATAGGAGCATCTCTAGGACAAAAATAAAATCAGTTTGACTATGCCATTTATTTCATAAAAAAAAATTTAACTTCGGCAGAATTAAACTACATAGTAATTGAAAAGAAATTCTAGTTGTTGTGCATGCAGTCAATAAATTTAGGCATTACATAACAAGCTATCAAGTATTTATTCATACGTATCATTCAACCATTAAATATTTAATGAACAAAACAATTACTAATGGAAAAATTACTAGATCATTGTTACTAATGCAATAATTTAATATCACTCTTCTAGACCGACTAGGAAAAGATAATCAAATGGCAGATTTTCTGTTAAGACTTAATTCTCCTGATGATCTTATCCTTCTTTTAGATAACTTTCCTGATGAACATATATTTGTTGTAACAACTAAAACCCCATGGTTTGCAGATATAGAAAATTATTTATCATATGGAATATTACCATCCCATCTCAGTAGCAAGTAGAAAAGGAAAATAATTAAATAGAGTGTTAGATATACTTGGGTCAATGGTGACCTATTTTATACTAGTCCTGATCTTTTGACAAGAAAATTTGTAGGATAAGACAAAATTATTGAGATTCTAAAAGTATTTCAGGATGAACCATGTGGTGGCCATTTTGAAGATAAACAGACAACATACAAGGTGCTGAAACTTGGCTACTACTAGCCAGCAATTTTCGAAGACTCAAAGACCTATTGCAAAAGATGTGATAGCTTTCAAAGAACTGGAAGACCTGTAGTGGAAGCCCTGTAGTATTAGATGAGATTCCATTGAAACCAAAAGTACTTATAGAACCATTTGAACAATGGGCTCTAGAATTTGTGGGACCTATTAACCTACTTTCAAATGGAAAGAAGTACATCTTAGTATGTACAGACTATGTTACAAAATGGGTGGAAGAAAAATAAGTGGCATGAGCAATAAAAGAAACAATGGTTTCTTTCCTCTTTGAATAAATATTTGTAAGATTTGGAGTTCCAGGACAGATTGTTACAGACCAGGGAACACAGTTCACTTCTAAACTTGTCTGAGATCTTATAGAAAAATACAAAATCAAACATAGAAAGTCTACTTTATATCATCCAGAAGAAAAGGAACAAGTGGAATCTACAAATAAGATTCTGGAAAACATCATGACAAAGACAATACAAATGAAAAAAAATAAATTGGTGAGATAAATTAAAAGATGCATTATGGGCATACAGAATTACATGGAAAAACACTACTGGATTCAGTCCATATCAATTGGTATTTGGTAAAGAAGTTCTTTTACCAATCAAATTTCAAATTCATACATTCAAACTTGTAGCAGAATTAGGATTGGAGCTATCATAAGCTCAACAATAGAGACTTATGTAACTAGATAAACTAGATGAGATCAGACAATAGGCAGTTGAGCATACATCACTAGTACATCAACAAAGAATCAAATGGTATGACAGATGGATCAAAAACAATTTTTTTCATAAGGGAGACTAGGCACATATTTTTGACTCCAAGTACAAAGATTTCAAGGCAAAGTTCACTACTCATTGGCTTGGGTCATATGAAATAGAAGAAATCTTTGACAATGGAGTAGTCAAGATAAAAACAATTGATGAGGCAACAATTTCATTTCTAGTTAATGGTCATAGACTCAAAGTTTATAACAAACCTATCAATAAAGAAGACTTTCTGAACAGAGTCTCAACATAAAACAATATGGAGGTATTGGAATAACATAGTAATATGCCTTCCATATTTCCAGAAGAATAAAAATTAAAAATTAAAAAGTTAAAAAAATAATAAAGGGGTTTTGTTGTGAAAACCCAGGATACTGGCACAATACAAACTCAAATTCATATTGGAAACCCAACTTGTTTGGACAATATGAATTCTCCCTTTTATGTTTTCATTTTTATTTTTGTAGGATCATCCTCCAAAATTTGAAATACCTAGGGACAAGTCTTAGGATCAACAAGGGGGAAGATTCATAATAAATCAACAAACCATGCAATAGTTTAATATCAAGAAGTGATACTACAGATGGGACTTGAGACATCATAATCAACATTTGTCAGCATGGGATCTGTTTCAAACAAGATCAATATCATATGCAGAAGGGATCTGTTTCAAATCAACATCAAAGGGACCTGAGAAGCAGCTAAAAGCATCTATCTACAATCTAGTATTGACAAGAATTCATCTTGAAAAGGTCAAGTGTTGACAAAAGAGTTAAATTAGTGACAATGAGCTATCAAGTAAAAGGAAAGTATTGTAAGTTTAATGTCATTCTTAAAGCCTTTGATTTTGAATTTTTTTCTTAGATTAATAACCTAGTTTAAAATTTGAATATTAAATAATCCTAGCCATGTACATTGTACATTATCCTACATCCATCACTTAACCATACATTCACATTTCATTACTCAACCATATCATTTTCAATTTTTGACCAATATTGTTGGCCACATCTCCTTTTTTATTTATTTATTTATTTATTTTTTTATCATGGGGAAATTGTCCATACAACCCGAAGGATTAGTTTATGCATCTACAAAACAAGAACAAGAAGTTAGTATCATTGTAAAAATATGAAGAAAATTTGATTTGAAATGACCTAAAATTATGGTCATTTCAAAATCAAATACATAAGTATATGATGAAAAAGGACAAAAGTTGCAATGATAAAAACATGAATATGCAACATGCACATAAGTATGATGGATAAGCAAACATAGTGCATGCAATACGAAATCATAAGCTAAGGTCCTAATGGTCATGAGTATTCAAAACTCTAAAATACAAACTATGATGCAACCTTAGTGGATATAAAACAAGTGTCGAAGGAGTGTACAAAAGATAGCATGGTCATAAGTAAATGAACCATGATGCATTAACACAAGTGGCAGCCAAAATAAAAAATGGACAAGATAGTTAAACAGTGAAACGGTCAAAAACATTTCAAAGGTATACTCTACATATTCTCCTTCATCATCATAGCCAAACTCAGCTCAGAGTCAGAGAGAAATACTATACATTCACCCACAACATAAGGAAGCCCTGATCAAAGGAAAAAAACACAGAGAGTAAAGGTAACTGCGTAGGAGAGAAACCCTGTGTCGTGGAGAGATTGTGTGAAAGAGAAGCTTGGTGAAATAAGGAGAAGAGAAACCCAAGCATCATGGTGAAAAAAGGAGAGAAGAATTTTGAGCAACATGGAAAAATAAGGAAAGGAAAACCTTGTGTTGCATGGAGAATTTAAAGGAATCTTGTTTGTTTAAAGAAGGAGAAAGAGATTGAGATTTCCTCTACATCGAGCTCCAACAAATTCCACAAATTATGCAGAGAATTCCTCAAATGATGGAGTGACTTCCAGTGATAAGGTAAGCATAAATTCCAAAGACTTCTCAACAACTAAAACATTCTGAAAAAATTAAACCTTAGATTTTGTTTAAGATGTGTCACAATGAGAGAAAAATATGATTTCAGTTCCGGATTTTCAATGCTTTGTCATCTTCAAAATCCTCTGCCACTGTAGAGTCGATGATTTCTCGAGATACTAGAAAATGAGTTTAATTGAAACTATATGTTTACACAGAGAGGACAAATCATTAGCAAGAAGTTTCTACAAGTTTTCTACAAACTCTTCTAGCAGTTCGGGTATCAAAACCACAATTTTCCTCATGCAGTTTTTGTCAAAAACTTTTCACAATGAGTGTTATTTCAAAACACAATATGTAGTTTTCAAAACAGAGGAGGCTTTTCATAAATTTTTATGAGGAAATTTTGCAAAAGGAGAGAGATTTAAATACGATTTTCAAAATAGTGAGGGATTTTTCTTACAGTGAAGATTTTTGTTTTGGGTCTTTTACATAGTCAGAATTTTTCTTCACTCAGATTTACAAACAAAGGACCTTGTGTTGATATTATTTGCAGAAAAAATCAAGGAAATTGAAGATTTATAGGAAAAGGAAGTAATCTCGTTTGTTTCCAAAAGATAAGGATATCTGGTACATGCATTTACCAAGATTGTTATTGCATGAATAAGGAATATTTTGTTTGCTATCTTCATAATGAGATTATTTACTGGGAAAGGTTATATAAATTGGTATACAAAGGATATGCAAATGGAAACAAAAATGGAACCCAAATATTTCAAAGTAGAAAATTGGAGTAAGGATGCAGTGGAGAAATTATTTCAAGCAAGACTACTGGAGTTCTTTAAGAAGTTTAATGGCCACAATGACATAATCACACAAGAATTCGTAGAAAATTTTGAAAATGGGCAAACTAAAATGAGTGAACTTCCTATACCAGTGAATCCAACTTTCATATTTCAAGCATTAGAACTTACTTTAATAGGAGAAGCATATCACAAAGGTTTACATTTTAAGGAGAAAGGATGGACCTTTTTCCTAGAAAAACAAAGGAAGGGGTTCTTTCATAGGACAAAAGGAATTTTAAGAGATTGTTTCAAAGAGCCATGGTCAGAATTAGTTGTGATCATCCAAATATATTTTACTTGTGACAATAGGAAAAATATACTCTACCTTTACTAGATAAAATTGCTTCAAAATATCAAGGGAGACTATAAAATAAATATTCCTTACTTCTTTTCAAAGAGCTTGACTAAAATGATAGAAAATGTGAAAAACAAAATAGAAGCTAAAAAGGCTAATATCTATCATTGTGGGTTGATCAAGATACTTGTTGAGTATCATGAAAGGAGAAAAGGGATACTTTAGGATGAGTTTTTGGCCAAACATCACCCTAAAGACCAAATAATGGGGAATGAGGAAAGGTTTGAACAATTACATGTCACAAAAATATCATGAATTCTCCTTTAAATCCAGGGACAAGATTGAAAAAGAAATAGGATGGTGTTATGATTGAGAAAGAAAAATAATTTTTGTCCATTTCTAGGAGATTATGAAGAAAATCACAAGAAGAACCAAGCAACCAAGGGAAAGACCTAGAAATTGAGATTATTTTAACCACAACTCCACAAACATCACAACAAATTGATGAGATCATACAGAGATTGTAGGAGGAACCTTGGGCAAAGCCCATAGAAAAAGACTCTTATTTTGAGGATGTTTATGTAGGAGCCACCTCATCTCATTCATATGGAAAAGAGGTCAGGGAAGAATCCAGAGAATTGCACAATGAGGAATATTTGAAGAAAATAACAGAGTTGACTAGTGAGCTAAAGCACAATAAAATCACGGAAAGACACTTTTAGAGGGAGAACAAAATGTACAAGGGAAAAAAAAAAAACATAGTCAAAGAAAAAAATAAATTGAACAAGCAAATCAAAAATCTTGAAACTCAGAATATGCTCATTTCCAAATAAGCATACAGATGTCTAAAAGAGAAGAAGTTATGGCAATATAAATATGAAAAACAAAATGTAAAAGTTGCCATCTACAAAGAAGAGGAACATGAGGGCATTGATATTCTACTTCGAGCTACACATGAAGAGGCTACTGGTTCATGTACAACAAGGGCATCATCACTTAGAAGGTCCAAATGGAGAAAGCAAGCATGATCACACGCTTGAGCATCAACAAGGGGGAGATGTTGGCCCTCAATTTTGTTCATTTTTTCCTATCCTAAACCCATCCATTTACCATGATATTCCATCCTATTTCATTTACATATGCTTCATTTTACTCTTATATTCATATTCAGGTAACTAAATTAAGTTTTTCAATTTTTAGAATTTTTTGTAAAAATTGAGTTTTAAGATTAAATTTGGACTGCATTAAAAATTCCCATAATAGCTTCGTTAAAGTCATATGTGCAGGACACCTGAGCCAGAGATGAACACATATTTGGAAATTTTGGGAACCACGGATGGAGGAATGCCTATTTGTTCAGTCAAATTGAACAAACACAGGCTCGGTCAATGCTTCTCAAACTTGACCTGTCATTCTGAAATCCCTATTAAAAAGGGGCAGAATATTATTTTTTGGGATTTCGCCTAATTTTCTGAACCATAATTGATGAGTTCAACCTCAATGGATGGATTAGGATAGATAAAGACTATTAAGCCATTGTAGCAAATTTTGTTGATGATTTGCTTATTTAAACTGAGTTTATGAACCATTCATGCATGTAATTTGTATTCAGACTATTAGAGACTTTTTAATAATTTGAAGAATACTTTCTATTGTTCTAAGTTTTTGTTCATGCTGTGGATATTTTCATAAGTTAGCTGTAGCTAAGAGTTCCTTAGGTGTACAAGGCAAGGTTTGAGGGCCCCATACCAAGCTAAGTAAACTTTGATTGCATTAGCATAATTTTAATTTCGGTATTTCTTGTTTCAGATTTATGATTCAGTTATTTAGATGTGTGATGCTTTTTTTGTGATTTTGGGATGATGTTAGTTTAAAGTCAAGTTTTCATATGAAAGGACAAACAAGAATTTAAGTTAAATTCTCTTTCTATCACATTATGAATCATAGCTAAAATCATCCTTTTTGCATTTCGTGTATTATTTCTTGAATTCTAGTTTTATTTGATGCAATGGTAATATTATTGGACTAGAATTGTGAGGAAGGACAATCAAGACCTCCTAAGTTAGGAGCATCTTCTCTTTCTTGATACAGCTTGAACCATAAACTTTTTAGTATTTTAAAACTTAGAATATATTTTTAATATGCGCTTCCTTTAACTTTATATTCTTGCCTTCCTAAATTGACTTCACCTGAAATCCATATATTTTGGACATGCTTCCAAGTCTACAAACCTGGATTGACAATTAAAACATGTGTTAGTTTACTTAGTAAATTGACCTTACAGTTACACCTTCATCTACTTATTTTTTCTAAAATTTTAATGGTTTGAGCCATCTTAAACTGGGCCAAAATCTCTAGGGGTAAAGTTTCATTGTTAAAATTCCCATGAATCAAGTGGAACTTTAACTTTCACCAAAATTTCTACTGCATTTGGAGAAAAAATCTAGTGAAAAGGAGGTGAGATGGTAACTATGACCTACTTCAAATGCTTTGTGGGGGTGGATCATGGAGGATTGATTGAGCCAATGAAGATTAACTTTGATTTTGAGAAAGGAAAGGATTAAACAATATGGTTTGATAGTAATCCAAAGATATTTTCCCTTCTAGTTAAACATTTGTAGGTTTCACATTACTAAATGAATTTTTAAGGAATATTTGATAATGAAGAGCCAATAAAAACCTATTTTCATGAGCTTGTAATAGTGGTTTTCCATTGTGAAGTGTCCCCTGTGTGAATTCTTTGATAAAAATCCATGACTGGTCTTTAATATCTACTAGAAAGTTCTTGTTCAATATAATTTGATAAGGATTCAATCCACAAAATTTCAAAAAAATAATGTTCCAGTGATAACATACTTGGTGGCTTCAAGTCTCGTTTTTCTTCTTTCATTAAACTTGAGATAGGGAGGGAATTGTTTCATTCGTGGATAATTGATAGTGTCATAGTAGAAATCATGGCCAACCACATCAATATTATCTCCTAGAATATCAATTTCAAATAAGGAAAATAGTGAGGAATCCTAATGATCTAATTAATGAATAGATTCAAAAATTTGAACTAAATGAGAGTGAATTCCCTCCTATTGACAATTGTGGAAGTCATAATATCAAAATAATCCTCTTGAATATTAGCTAATAAATGAGCGAAATTCCATAATAGTTGTCTTTGAGATAATAGAAATTCAATAACAGGTGAGGTACCTTTGATAATGGCATTATGATATGATACCATTGGGTGTATATATAAGGCCCATTCTGATATGGTCATACTCTTTTCATACTCGAGGATTGGTGAGTTGTTATGACCACAAAAGGTTACAATTGGTGGTATCCTTTAGAGTTCAGTGTTATATTTGAACTGTAAATCCATAGTGAAAATGGAGCAAGGAAGCATATGAAATTGAGTTGCAAATAACCACAAAATGTAACACATAAAACTAATAGACCATCATTTTTCCATGACTAGAGGGTTAGCTCCAATTTTTGAACTTATTCACTTTGTGATCCTACTACAAATGTATTAACCTAAGCACATCGTGTCAAACAAGAAAATATTAGTTAATTATTTATAATATTCAGAAGGGGGATATGAATACAGGGAAAAATAAACACATGATCTGTCAAGGGACACAATTAAGAAATAAACTAGACTGGAAACATATCACACATAGTATGATATAGGAGAAATGTGGCTATATTGGTGTTCCCTTCCAACCAACACACATTTCCTAACAAAGTGTTTAAATCAAAAAAATAGAGCATGCATATACATATATCAAATTACAACACTTATAGAGGCACCCAAATATCTTTTTCAATCCACTTACAAACATAACTAAATAGCAATGGGATCAATAACCCCCTTTACAAAGACTACTTTTCTTTATATAAATTACAATATACATCTAATGGCCATAATGTCCATCGCCATGAGTATAAACCACAACAAACAAGTGACCTGAGTGGATCACCCTATAAGTTTCAGAATAGACATGATTCTCTTGATCTAGATCTGATAATCATGTTCAAGTTTGGTGATTCAGTTGCATAGGTTCAAATTTTGGTGAAACTACTTTCCCTCCTAAACTCATCCATGGTTGACTACTGAGTCAAGTGTCCTTCTCTGCCTTCTTCAATAGCCCTTGGACTAGTTACATAAGAGAGTAAGTTTCTCAATAATGATAGGAAAATTAACCATATTTTAATCTCCATTCTGGAGGTGCAAACATATGCCAATCATGGAATTGAGTGACAGGAATCTATGTAGGTTACATGGTCTACCTTCATAAACCATCATTAGTGACAATACTGTAGATTAAGCTTGCCCTAATTGTTATGAAACCAGCTCAAGAAAAAGATAGAAAAGATAGATCAACTCCTTAGAATTCAACCTCTTTGAGGGGGCAACCTCCTTTACATTACATAAATGAACAATTCTTGGATGATACAAATGAAAAGACCTCCTTTCTCTATATAGGAGTCTAAGGGATCATAGCATAATTAGAGCCGACATAACAATAATAATGTAAGGGCACAATAATAACAATAGTGGGCTTCTATGTGGCACAATAGTAACAATATGGGCACTACATGGGTACATCAATATAATAAGTGGGTTGTACTAATAACAATAAGGGGTTACACTAGTAGTATAGGGGCCTAACATGCCCCTCTCCTTCAAAAAACATTGTCCTCAACGCTTGAGTAGTTCTTGATGCTTCTGTATAAAATTCTTGTCCTCCCATGTGGAATCTTCAGTGGGTGAGTTCTTCCACTTGATGAGATACTCTGAAATTGATCGATTTCGTAGCTGTCGTGTTCTTGTTTCTGTGACTGCTCTAGGTTCCAATATGATTTTTCCTTCCTCTTCAATTTCTTGCAATATTGTTTCAATTGCGATCTTCTGCAACTTTTGAATAAGTGGCCATACTTCTTTGTCCTTCTTCCATTCATCCCTTGCTTCGTTTATCCAATCTGGTTGGATAATAGAAATAGCACAAAACAATGCTTCCACATCCTCATTCTTGAAGAGTCTTCTTGTTCGGTAAGGTCGACATTTTTTAAGTGCATGTAGTATTGCCAACATTTTCTTCTCATAAATAGCTTACTTGAGATGTAGCTGTAAAAATACCCAATCACCTACATCAAAACATTTTTCACTACGATGTTGATCTACCTATTGTTTCGTTTGATTTTGCACCGAAGTGGCGTTATCCTTTAAAAGTTGGAGAACTTGTTGTTGATGCTCGATGTGATCTTTCTCTGCTTGAACCTTTTTCTTCTTGATATGTCCTTCTATCTCTAGAGTTTGAGGAGTGGTAATTTCTTCCAATCCTTTACAAGATATGGTCGGATTCATTTCTTGATGCTCGATGTGATCTTTCACTTCTTGAACATTTTTCTTCTTGATATGTCCTTCTATCTTGATAGTTTGAGGAGTGGTAATTTCGACTAATGAATTACAAGATATGGTTGGATTTATTTCTTCTTTCTCGATTTTATCTTTCACTTCTTGCACCTTTTTCTTCTTGATATGTCCTTCTATCTTGAGAGTTTTAGGAGTGGTAATTCTTGCCAATGCTTTACAAGATATGGTCTGATTCATTTCTTCTTTCTTTGGGGTGGGGTCCTGGCATATATCCTCTTCTTTTGATGTTTCTTAATCCTTTTCTTCCTCCTCTTCATATTCTATGTAAAATAATTTCTTCTCAACACACTTATGACCTTTAGTGCATTTTCTATCACAATTGTAACAAAGCCCTTTTTCTCTTTTTTCTTCCAATTGTTGTGGTGTAACCCTTGTAGCTTGTGGAAGGCTAGGAGAAACAAAACTTCCATCTTTATAGTTGTCAGGGGTATGCTTCCTAGTTTCCATAATTTTACTTTCCACTATGTCACAAAGCCCTCTTACCATTTCCAATTGTTGTGGTGTTGATCTAAAGAAGGTGTTGCTCTTTGTATCCTCATAATGTGCTACCATTTCCTCCGTGAAAATTGACCACGTAACAAGTTGTTTACGAGAACAAAGCCCTTCATACCATAAAAATTGATCCAGTTCTAAATATGAAGATGAAATACATACCTTTTGTAATAGTGGTACACCATGTAGATAAAAATATTGCTCCATCTGAAGTATCCAATTTACCGGATCCTTGCCATCAAACTTCCTCATCTTGCTTTTTCTTGATTTTAGGAGCTCGATCTTGAAACGACTGTAACTCTATACTTTCAGATATTTAAGTTCTGAAATTGTGACCTGTAGTAACCCTCTGCGTCCTCTTTCCAATGCCACCAGTCTGATCCAAATTGGATTCTCCAAGAAAGAGTTATGCACAATCTCCCAAGATGACCTGATTATAGACCTTTCTAGAAGAGCGAACTTGTATGAAGTGCCACGTGTCACTATTTCAACCTTTGGCTCTGAAAAATATATAAAAGAAACTATAGTGTGTCCTCTTTCTGTACCTTCTTACGAAATTTCAATCCGATGCTCAGAGAGAAAGTTATGACGATTTTCCCCAGGTCACCTATTTGGAATGTAATTCAGGAGTCTGCAAGAAGACCAACTTCCTGAGATCATATCTCCGCAAATATAGCGCGAAACGATATGAAATTTGGACTTGAGATTCAGTGCGATTTCTTCACAAATGGGTTTTTTTTTTAGCTTCTGAAATGTCGCAGAAAAAAAGTTATAGTGAGAATTCCATGATGACCTGTTTGGAGCAGCGAAACCCTAGAATCCAAAGCTTTGATACCAAATGTTATGAAACTAGCTTAAGAAAAAGATAGAAAAGATAGATCAACGCCTTATAATTCAGCCTCTTCGAGGGGGCAACCTCCTTTACATTACATAAATGAACAATTCTTGGATGATACAAATGAAAATACCTCCTTTCTATATATAGGAGTCTAAGGGGTCATAACATAGTCAGAGCCGACATAACAATAAAAATGTAAGGGCATAATAATAACAATAGTGGGCTTCTATGTGGCACAATAGTAACAATATGGGCACTACATGGGTACATCAATATAATAAGTGGGTTGTACTAATAACAATAAGGGGTTACACTAGTAGTATATGGGCCTAACACTAATGCATTAAAAAATGTATTTTTGATAAACAACACTTTTTACCTCCTCGTCCTTGTTTTCATTATTTCACTTGCAAAATTTCACAAAGGAAGGCTACACTAGGGAAAAATAATGTTTTAGGAATGAAAAATGATTTTCTTTTTATAGAAAAGAGTGCAATTTAGAGCTCCAACATCTCCCCCAGCTCTGAGTCTTTGTGTGCACTCAAAAAAAAAACATAACTAATACAAGCCTAATTACTCTTGCGAATCTCTCGAGAATAATTTGATCAAAATAAAAGGGGTATAAATCTTTATTGATTTCCAAAGTTGATGTTCACATTGTTTCCTCTATTCGTCCTTGTTTCCTGTAATTTTCTTTGTAGGGACTTGCTACATAGTTCCATATAGTAATTTTTCCTATACCATTTCTTAGCCATTTTGAGGAACTTCTTATTTTCCATTAACAATTTGGAAATTTCTTCTCTCATTTTCTCATTCTTATTTTTCAAGATGACATTCTCCTTCTTAACATATTAGTCTAAAACCTTAACCTCCTCAATTTTAGTCATCTGTTTTTCAATTTTTTTATATTTCTTCTTGAACTTTGAGTTTGAGGGTTTATCTAGTGCAACATAGGATAAAATAGGGTTTGCATGTTCATAAACACCCATAATATGGTCGAAGTCGTCTAGAGTTATTTGGTCAATAGAATCCTAGTATGCAAAGATTTTATCTTGGAATGTTGAGAATTTGTTGGTTTTTTAAATAAGGATATTTCCATATCCTCCTTACTTCTATCACTGGTTACAAAAATTTAATATATCAATCTATAATTGGATATTCTTTTAAAAAAAACCTCCATCATTGGTGATGAAGGCTAAGTAGGGTGACTAACAAGAGCAACCTAGGATTCTACTATGTTGTTAGTCTTATTTCCTGAACAACCTAGATGCTCAATACTTCACCTATCTAGTTTTATTCTTTGCTCACATGTCACAACCCTCACAAAACAAATATAATTAATCACTAAATGCATGAAAGGAAGGGAATAGGCTCTTCTTTTGTCATGACAATAGAAAACCAACATTTGGCTAGGAGAATATTCCTCAAAGAATTCAAACAACAGGTGATCAACTTTTTTAGGAGGGTGAGGGGACTGGGATACAACATTTTTACAAGATTCTTGAGGAGGTATGGGAAGTGATGTAGCTGTTCCAAAGGGTTCTTAACCACGAAAGAGAGTAGACTCAACTAGTATTGGTAATTTCTTCTTACCATGCTTCTTGTTACTCTTCTTGATGTAGTGAGAGGTTACAAGTCTAACCACATTGTTCTCTTCAAGAACCTATTACAAAGAGTGAGGTATTAAACCTCTTGAACACTGTCATTCCCATAATCATTTGTAAATTGATTCCCAAGTTCTTCCTCTTTTTCATTCTAAACTTCCTTAGGTGTATTTTTAGTTGATTCTTCCTCATTTCCATTGTGAACTCCCTTAGGTGTTTTTCTAGTATGTTATTGTGGTGCTAGCTTCAATAACCATGGTAGTGTACTACCAAACGTGTTTCAAACAAAGAAAGTGTCCAAATAATCCCCCCTTTTTTGCATTTCTTCCATAATTAACATTTTAATAAGGCCATGGTGATAAATACTACTCTTGTCATTTCTAGGTTATGCAATAGTCACTTTTCCATGTGACCCAAGGTTTTCCAAAGAAAGGGAAATTAATATGAACATTGACTTCAAAGTGGAGGGTCCTCCTAATATGGTAAAGAAATGCAACAACATGCTTATCCTCACATGTTATGAATTTTTCATGACAAAGAGTAAGTTTCACCAATTGTCTAGAATCCATGACCATTGTACTCATTGCCCCTAGTTTTGTTGCAGCTCTGCAAAGTTGAGAAACTTCATCAAGACCCATTTTTATACATACTAGTTCTTAAAACAACAATCTCCTATTTTTGGATTCTTGTGGCTTGACCCACAAACTCTTTTGACACTAGCATGATCAAATTAAGGCTAGAGACCATTCTCGTAGGTTTTTTGCCCTAGTTTTTGAATCTAGGCCTTGCTACCACATATTAGTCCCCTTTTGAAGAGCCTCAAGCCTATAAAAAAATAAATGTTTCATCTCTATTCAAAACACACACACACACACACACACATATATATATATCGAGAGAGAGAGAGAGAGAGAGAGAGAGAGAGAGAGAGAGAGAGTCATTTCTATCATGCTTGTCTTAACATCATATTTATAATGTAGACAAGTAGCAAGAATGTTGTATTTTTGCGTGTATCAAAAACAAAATATCTCCCTGATAGATGTCCCCTTCCATCTTTCCACCCTTTCCCTTTTCTCTCCCTCCTAAGTGTCCACCTAATCCCTTCAAGTTTCTACCTACCTCATTAGAGGAAATTTCAGCCTAAAAGTGTCCATGAAATTTTCATGTACATAGTATGTAAACCAATCAAAATCCTTTAAATTTAAAAAGACGCACATGTAAATAATTTGGAGGAAAATAAAAAAATCTACTTTCTTTAATTGCATTTTTGGATTATCTCCCTTTAGGTTTACTCAAATGTCAAGTGTAGACACCCATTGGATGCAAAATTAAATTCCACATCCAATGAGTACCCATTATGCATACTTCTGAGAAGACCCACTTTAATAAAAGTTGAAGATGAATTAAAAAATAAACATGTTTCAACACATTTTTTTAATTCTTCTTCATTTTTTATCAATGTGGGTCTTCTCAAAAGTATGCATAATGGATAATCGTTGGCTGTGGAATTTAACTTCGCATCCAATGAGTGTCTACACTTGAAATTTAAGTAAACCTATAAGGAGATAAGCTGAAAATACAATAAAAAAATAGTTTTCTTCTTTTCACTCCAAAATTCATAACTCTTGTTTTATATTTTAACTATCATATTATTATTTTTCTTTAGGAGGCTACTTTTTAGGATGAAATTTCTTCTAATGCATTTATGAAATCCCCATTCAAAATCGCGCACCCCCCCCCCCCACAACTCTCTCACCTACCACATTGTCCCCATGTTAAAGAGCCTCTACTAGTCAAATCATTCATCCAAATACACTCACCATATAATAATTACATAATAAAATAATAAAATATGGAAATTTTGCTCAAAATCAATGGATTACATAAGAATCCCATTTAACTTTGATATTGATTCTATCATGACAAAATATATACCATTAATTAATTATTAATTAGGATTAAGGGATAGTCATTTAATTAACCACTAATCAAGCTTAAGGACTAATCAAAGTGTTACATTAACTAATATTAAATAAACCTTTAGGATTAACCATAAATTTGTTGTATAATTCAACTTTTATAGAATATTGTACAATATTAGCATATTCGTGAGAGGTGTGGATATGTAGCTAGCATACACATACCTCACATGTATACTAATAACACTAATAAGAATCTATCTCAACAATAGATTTTAGAACATGTAGGATAATAACCTAGCATAGTATAATAAGATCAGACAATGAGCATTACAATTATTTCTTGAAAAAAAGTATGATTATCAATCAACCAATTAAAATTGTGATCTTTCTTCAACAAATTAGGAATCAATTTAAATGTCTAGACAAAATCATATATGAATCTTCTCATGAAATGTATATACCCATGAAGGATGGAATTTCCTATATGAATCTTCTCATGAAGTTTATATACCCATGAATAATTGAATTTCCTTCCTTAAGGAAGGGGGAAATGCCAAATAACATGCGCCTATCCAGGGCTACGCAAATACTTGAATGAGAAACACCATGACCACACAATCTACTAGTGCTTACACCAAAAAAATGTTTTTTAAGGTTTAAGAAGATTATTTTCTACTCTAAAGAAAAATCTACGAATAATGATCCAAATAGTCACCTTGTATTAAATTAGAATGGATAGTGAAATTACCGATGAATACTTACATTGTAACACCTATTATTTCATCAAATTTTATATGCATTTCTCTTTGGAATGTGGCGCATGCATTAATTAAGTCAAAAGGCATGTAGTCATAAGCAAAAGTGTCCCCGTCTAATGGTCAATATGGATTTAAAGTGGTTTTTTTAAGGTTTTTTTCATTTCACTTTAATGTAATTATAACCTTTAAAACCATTTAAAAAATACATAATCCGACAGTTCACTACATGTTGTAGGATGAATTCCACGTTGGGGAGAGAAAAATTATCTTTCACACTAACTAGATTAAGGGCATGAAAATCAACACAATGTTTGATATCCCCATTCTTTTTTTGGATGGGTAACAAATTGAAAATTCACTATCAAATAAGAAAAATATTAATGTTTTTATAATTTTATTGGTTTCATTTTAAATGGTGGCTTATAAGGTTAGATTAACATGATATCACCTGCACCCAACTAGTATGGCTTTTTTTTTTTTTGGGTAGGATTAGCATTTATTTATAAAGCCACCATTTAAAGAAACATAAGACTAGACAAACACATATTTAAAATTAAGGAAAATAACCATGAACTTATTCTTTTTTTCTCTAGAACAATGAGCATTTGTATAAAAGAAATTTGGTTTCTTTTGATCCAATATTTACAAGTAAAATTTCTCTTATATTTTGTTTGAAGTTCTTTTAGGTATATTTCTCATTATTACTATCATCTCTAAGGAAAAATATGTATTTTAAAGATATCGATTTTTTAAGATATTTATTATCTTCAATGTTGATGATATCATTGGCTACTCTTCATTTAAAAGAAAACAATAAGCTTCTTCATCATCTTTGAAGACTTGTCAAGGACCCTATAGTTGGGAACATGATGTTGATACAATGAAACTATAAAACAATTTGATCAATCCTTGAACATTTTCTGTTCTTGTTTCGCCACATAAGTTGTAATATTATTAACAATAATAATTGAAAATAATTGTTATCAAATAGAATTTTCGGAATAATCACATAGTTGATTTGGAGTCGACGTTTTGAACCATCTATTGTGGTTCATCCTCAGGACAAGGATAAAAAACCAGATCTGGGTTTTGGTATAAATAGCAGAGATGTCCCATATGCCAGAAGTAGCCGTTAGAAATTTAGTTAAGTAAATAAATAATTTTAGTAATAAGAAGAATGTTATAGATTATTTAGGTCAAAATAATATTAAAAATAAATTAGTTATGATATTAAATATTAATATAAACATAATAGAATAATTAAAAATATAATTTAGTGAGAATAATAAATACTAATCTAAACATAATAGAATACTTAAACATAGATATTCATTTTATAAAAAAATTAATAAATAAATAAAAACAACTATGAAAAATAAAAAATGAAAAGAAAAATAAAGTAAAAATATAAAAATTATATATATATATATATATAAAAGTGTGTGAGATATGACTAATAAAAATCAACCAATACACATAAAAATGGAAAATAAAAAGGAAACAAACATAATAAGGAGAGAAACATAGAAGTCAAGAAAAAGGGGCAGGAACCCAACTCCTACTTAAGGTCCAACCATCATCCTTATTGAGATTCGTCGGATGCTTTTCAAATTCAATGGCCTCATGTAACTTCATATGGTGAAAGTGGTCAATCCTAGCATTACCCCAAGAGTTCTCAATGTAGACATGATGCAAAGTTTTCTCTGCATGCTCAACAATAGCCAAGGAATGGGAACACATATGTCTAAGGTCAGCAACATGTTACTAAATACAAAGATTAATGGAGCGACTTGCTATTGCTGAGCATAGGCGTTCCCGTTCCTCGGCTATTGCTAAGCATGCAGAGAAACCTTTGCATCATGTCTACATTGAGAACTCCCGGGTCATCGCTAGGATTGACCACTTTCATCATAGGAAGTTACGTGAGGCCATTGAAATTGAAAAGCATCCAAGGAATTTCAATAGGGATGATGGCTAGACCTTAAGTAGGAGTTGGGTTCCTGCCCTTTCTTCTTGACTTCTATGTTTCTTTCTTTATTATGTCTATTTCCTTTCTATTTTCCATCTTTATTTATATTGGTTGATTTTTGTTAACCCTATCACTTATTATATATATATATATATTTCATTGTTATTTTCTTTTTATATTTTTACTTATTTATTTTTAGTTGTTTTAATTAATTTATTATTATTATTATTGTTATTATTTTAATGGTTATCTATGTTTAAGTATTCTATTATGTTTAGATTAGTATTTATTATCTTAATTAAATTATATTTTTAATTATTCTATTATGTTTATATTAATATTTAATGTCTTAATTAATTTATTTTTAATATTATTTTGACCTAACTAATTTATAACATTCTTTTTATTACTAAAATTATTTATTTACTTAACTAGATTTCTAACAGCTACTTCTGGCACATAAGACATCTCTTCTATTTATACTTAATCCCAGATTTAGTTTTTCATCCTTATCCTGAGGATGAACCGCAATAGATAGTTTGAAATGAACCATAATAGATGGTTCGAAATGTCGACTCCGAATTAACTATGTGATTATTCCAAAAGTTCTATTTGATAATAATATAGTCAATCCCTTAAGATATTTATTATCTTCCGAGTCGAAGATATCATCATTTAGATAATATTCAAATATATTTCTTAAGACTCCACAAGAATCTCATTCTTGGGAACATGAGGCCGATATAATGAAATTGTAAACTAAAGCGATTTGATCCATCTTTTATCGTTTTCTTTTTTCTTTTGCCCACATAAGTTGCAATTTTATCATCAATAACATTCATATTTGTGTGAATGTGGGTTAGGTTAATGGACATTAAGTTTTTCAATAAAGGTTCAAAACCAAACATGTTTGATTCTTAAGTAGTTTCTTCGAAGGAGAATACGTAGGCTTAATTAAAGTAATAATGATCTCAGCATTGGAAAAACAATTAAGTGCCTACATTGTATATTGTTATCGTATAGTACTTATATGATTAAAACTTCAAATTCAAGTACGTTATAATTTATACAAAAATTCGAATGACAAGTGATACAACTTTCCCAAGGGTGATATAATACCATGCTTGCACCACACCCTTATACCAAGGAAGCACAATCAAAGTGCATGTGCTAAACCTACTCATTAGAATAGGGTAATGACTCAACATTATTGACGTATTATTCTTTAGTAAAAATATGATAAGTTCCAAACTTAGTCTCCACATGGTTGACATTAGGTTGTGGGAGGAATTCAATGTGAGGGGCGATTCTCTCTTCCCTTTGGACAAGTTATTATTTATGTTCTCGGGAATATGTTCTCGGGAATGATTAAGTGAGTACCATGTGGGCTCAAATTACCTTTGATAAGGCTGGCTACTCTTTCCCAAGAACAATGGAATTATTGCTCACATCTATGTTGATTACTTGAAGATTACACATTGTTATAATCTTAAGGTGAGCTCACATGACTAAGGCTACATTCTCAACCTTTTCAATGGTGGATTGTTTCTTATTATTAAAAGTGATGACATTTATGGGGTTCTCATCATTGCAATATAACCTACGTTTTTCGAGAACGAATTGGATATGATGTTAGGGCTTGAACTCCCAGCACAAACAAAAAAGTGTGTGATCTTGTCAAATATGTTCATTATAGTGTGTGATCTTGTCAAATATTTTCATTGATATGTTAAAGGTACATGTTTTCTATGGGAGCTTGAAAGAGTTAGAATGAACTACTTTGTTATCAAAGCTTTCACTTTCTTGAATGGAATAGCACTACTTTCGGTATCTATATAAAGGAATTAATTTTTATGCCATGAAACGGAAAACTTGCATTTAAGGTTTCTTCTTCTTCTTTTTTTTTTTTTTTTTTGGATATTTGAGGGTATCGAGGATATTCATGTTTTCTTTTGTAATTGCTAAATTATTCACGAAGTTGGAGAAAATTGGTTGTAGAAGTGAAGTTTTGGAGGATTCTACAACATTATCAACTTGCTATTTTGGGTAGAAGCATTAGAAATTATAGATCCAAAAATGATGGTTGTATTTTATCCTTAACAACAATATTTGTTTTATTGTTTTAAGTATTATTTGGGTTGTTATGGACTTGAAAATCCCTTGTTCCTCATTGTGATAGTAACAATCATCTTTAATATCGACCTAGTCATGGGTGGCCATAAAAGACATAGGCTTTACCATGAAAGTGTCATTTAGCCAATTTAATAGTTTAAAATTTCCTATAACATGATTTTTTTTTACAAAAATTATACGATAGGCAAATGGATGAAGGTTTTGGGTGAAAATTTTGAGGATGGAGTTTGAGTAGAGTTTGAAAAGAAAATTCAAGTGAAACATTAGAAAAAAAAATTCCTTCAAAAGAAATCATATGATTATTCATGTATCAAATCAATTGTAAAACAATAGGCTGATTAGTTTTATTTGTAGGGTCCTCTACATGCATCCTATTTCTTAAGCTTTGTTCTTAAATTTCAAACAAGTGTGCAAGGTAGAGTATAGGTTAGTCACATTTTTCTCTTCTATTTGGTTCTATAAGGAAAGTGGAAAGGTTTTGTTAAAATGGATCATAACTACTTGTTTGACATGTCTAATTTCCTTTAGAATAACATAATAAAGCTTGGTGAAGTGTAGGTTAAACATGTCAACTAGGCTTTTAGCTTGCCCAAATGTAGACTTGAACCAATAAGATAGTTAAACCTAACCCAAGTAGATAAAATAACTCAATAGAGACTTTCACCTCGAAGAAATTTACAAACAACATATACATATGCCATTTTCATTGTCCCCTATATTATTGCATGCATTCAAGAAGGTTCTTAAGTGATATGCAATCGTTAGTAGGTGTTCCTTAAACTTGGGTAAATGAATGATAAGCCCTAAAGGAATGGTAAGGTATAAGGTGTCGAGTTGATTAAATAATCTTTTAAAAACAACTATCTTACTGGATCATTAATTAGTCAAATGAAGGGTCAAGTGTTTTCTCAAGTTATCATGTAATACAAATGCAAACTTCAATTTCCCTTGGTATAATAAAGTGAAAGAAACCATTAAAAAAAAAACAAAGCCGCAAAAAACTATGCAATTATTCAACACAAACAATCAACATCAATCTACTCAAGAATGAGTCAAAACTATAATAATCTGCACACTTGATCTGTTTCACACAAAAATGCACTTAACATAGAGTCAAAATTGTAATAAGATATGCACTCTCTTCGGTTCACATATCAATCCACTCAATACATAGTCAAATATATAATAATCTATGCATTTTTTTTGGTCCACATCAATTCAACAATAATCATAAACAAATATAATTCAAAATTTAACACATTCGAATCATAACTAGTTAACAACCATTTAATTTAATCAAATAAAACTCATTAAATGCAAAAAATAAATAAATAATAATAATAACAATTAACAAATTAAATCATTTGAAAAATATCTAAACTAACAATTCAACACCTACTATAAGGAGTAGGCCCCACGTCATTGGAACCAAATTCCCTAGAATGACTTCAAAGACTATGAGATCAAGTAATTCAATGCATGTAACTTGATCTCTATATCAAAATGCAAAATTTAATAATCTTCTCCTCCCTTTCTCACAAAGAAGGATGCATTGTTTTATACGATCTCTTGGTGGTCTAGTCTATGCTAAAAATAGGCTTCATAATTTTATTGATTGTTTGATTATTCTAACAAACAACTCAACAAAAAATAGTGTAACTAGCTACATCCATTTTTTTATTTTTGTTTTAACTACATCTTGCCCACACCATAAGTTAAAACTAAATAAATTTATGGTAATGATCCCCATAACATTTCTATCTTCTTTTCATAGGAAAACTTAGGTCCATTATGAAAATCAACCACGACTTCAAGGTTTTTGTGCTCAATGCAATTTAATGAAAAACAAATCACGAGGAAAGAACAATCATAATCACATCATTACTTCGCTGGAGTAGTTGTATTGTGATATGCTTAATGTAGTAGCTTTGTGATATAATAGGAACAACATACCTATAGTAGCAATATGTTGATTTGACAAGAGTAGCCGTGTCATGACCAATAGGAGAAACAACATACTGATATACTTAGAGTAGCATCCTACTAATATAAACTAGAGTAATATCATACTTGTATCATAACAACTTGGAGTAGTATATTTCCATACACTTTCCTCATGAGTAAATGCAAATTGGAAGACATCTCCTAAATACACTATCATGATTCATAAAAAAATGGCATGAAATGTGTGAATAAGTATTTATTGTATAAAGTACATTGATTAGAAAATGTTAAGCTCAAAACAATCATGACGGATGGAAAAAAGAGCTAAAATACAGAAAAAGGGGTATGTTATAAATAACAATTTTGAAGCCAACATCTCCCCCAACTAAGGGTGTTGGATTTCCTCTCACAAAAAGTGTCATCAATCAATGGAAGCACATTCAAGGTATGATGAATATTATTAAGACTACAATAATGCTATCCTTATTCTTTGGCTAAGTAATAGCTAAACTGTTAGGTCCCTATAATACTAGTGTATCCCCCTTAATGTTATTGTTGTGCCCATGTAGCCCGCATATTTTTATTTTTGTACCCCATAGAAGCCCACTATTGTATATTGTTGTTCCCTTACATTATTATTGTTATGTAGGCTCTTATTATATTGTGACCCCTTAGACTCCTAAATACAAAGGAGGCCTTGTCATTTGTATCATCCAATAATTATTCATTTATGTAATGTAAAGTAGGTTCCCCCATGAGGACGATAATTTTTAAGTCGTTGATCTATCTATTTGTGAGCTGGTTGCATAACATTTGCTATCAGGGCTTTGGATTTTAGGGTTTCACTTCTTCAAACAGGTCATCTTGGAATTTTCGCTATAAAGTTTTTTGTACGAGGATTCAGAAGCTGAAATTTTTATTATGTGGAGCCGAAATATCAGCGAACTTTATCTAAAAATTTCATATCTTGGTTCACTATATTTTTGGAGATATGTTCTGAGGAAGTTAAGGTTTTTGTGGGCTCCAGAATTTTGTCTCAAATAGGTGACCTAGGGAAAATCATCATAAATTTCGTTTCAGGCATCAGATTTCATTTTTGTAAAAAGTGGATGAAAGTGTACGGAATATAGGTTTTTCATGTATAAATTTTAGCACCGAAGGTTGAAATAGTGACACATGGCATAATGTACAACTTCATTCTACGAAACTAGTTTATAATCAGGACATCGTGGGAGATTTGGTATAAATATTTATTAAAGAATCCAATCATGATCAGACTTGTGGGGTTGGAAAGAGGACTCAGAGAGATAGCCCAAGAAAAAATTTCAAAACTTGGAGATATGAAATTATAGAGTTACAATCATTGCAATTTCGAGCTCCTAAAAGCAAGAAAAATGTGTGAATTGTTTTTACAATTGCATAAAGTTTGTTTGCAAAAAAAATTGAAGTGATTCCAAGAGAATATTGAATCACAGATATCAATATTTGGTTATAAAATGCCTCTAAAACAAAATATTTCTACACCCATTAAGCCCTCAGAAATCTCTACTATGACACATGAAGATGAAGAACTGCAACATGTTATATCAAAATTACAGGACCAAGTGCAACAAATTTCGCTCTCACAAACATCAACCAAAGATGACATGGATGGTTTAAAAGTACACATGGAAGGTTTGAAGGATGGAATGAAATCTATGATGGATGGTTTGAAAGAAGACATGGAAGGTTTGAAGGAAGGTTTGACAAAGTTGTTTCAAGAAAGGCTTCCCGATGGTGATAAGGTAATCAATGAAAATCATGATGAGGACATAAGGAATATGAATTATGATTTTAGAGACTCCAATGTGGGTTTTAAGACCCACCACATTCCAAAGGTAGATATGAGAAATTTTGGTGGCAAGGATCTGGTAACATGGATACTATAAATGGAGCAATATTCTGATCTAGAGGATGTGCAACCCTCAAAAAAGGTATGTATTGCATCTTTATATTTAGAACCCAATTGGTTTGTATCGTATAGATGAATTTGTTCTCATAAACCACTTCTCACCTAGTCAATTTTTACAGAGGAAATGATAATACATTATGAAGATACAAAAATCTTAGCCAATTGATAAATCTCAAACAAAAGGGTTCAATGGAAGAGCACATTGAAGAATTCAAAAAATTGAATTTTAGGGTAACTGACATTCCAGAGGTGCATGGGATTGTTGTCTTCATAGGGAATTTAAAAGATAATATCGAACATGAGGTTCTCCTTTGGGAACTTGATTCATTGGAGAAGGCATTCAGGGTGGCAAGGAAAGTTGAAAGGAAAATTATGGCAACAAGGAAGTCTAACACTCACAACTATAAAGATGTAAGTGTTCTTGTTCCTAGTCTTCCACAACCTACAAGGTTAACACCACAAAAATTGGAGAAAACAAGAGCAAAAGGGCTTTGTTACAGTTGTGATAGAAAATACACTAAAGGTCATAAGTGTGCTAAGAAGAAATTATTATACATAGATTGTGAAGAGGAATAAGAAAAGGAACAAGAAACATCAAGAGAGGAGGAGATACCCCAAGAAACAACCCCGGAGAAAGAAGAAATGAATATGACCATATCTTATAATCCATTCGCAGGAATTACCACTCCTCAAACTCTCAGGATAGAAGTATATATCAAGAAGAAAAATGTAATAGTGTTGATTGATTTAGGTAGTACCCATAATTTTATTCATTATAAGATAGCCAAGGAATTGAATTGCTTCCTATATCCAACACCAGAGTGTCAAGTGATGGTTGCAAATGGAGGATCTATAAATTTCCCTGGAAAGTGCCATAATATCAAGCTAACCATGGGGAATATTTATTTAATAGTCCAATGCTTTCCATTCCAATGGGTGGTGTTGATGTTGTACTAGGAGTCCAATGGTTACAATATTTAGGGATGATAGCTTTCAATTTTCAAGAACTTTTCTTAAATTCTTTTTGGGAAGGAAACAAATTTGAATTAAGGGGTATTGCTAGGAAACCAGGAAAGATAATAAGCTCTAATTTCATGAAAAAGCTTCCGAAGAAAGAAAAATGGGGAGTAATTCTACAATTATGCTCACTAGCGGTTCAAACATCGAAGTCATATATTTCTCGAGTTCTCCAAAATGTCTTAGACAATCATTCCAAGGTGTTTGATACTTCCAAAGGCATCCCACCTATTCTTGATAATGATCATGTGATTCACTTGATTCCAGGAAGTGTTCCTCTAAACATCAGGCCTTACAGATATCCTTATGCCCAAAAGAGTGAAATTGAACGTATGGTTGTTGAAATTCTAGAGGTTGGTATAATTCAAACTAGTTATAGTTATTTTTCTACTCCAGTAGTATTGGTGCACAAGAAGGATGGATCATTGCATATGTGTCCAAATTATAGGGAGATCAAGAAGCTCACTATTAAATATAAATTTCTTATTCGTGTCCTTGATGAACTGTTGGGTGAATTACATGGGATAAATTTACTTCACCAAATTGGATCTTCGTTCAGGATATCAACAAATTAGAATGAAGACTGAATACGTTCCAAAAACAACATTTAGAACTAATGAGGGTAATTATGAACTTTTGGTCATGTCTTTTTCCCTTACTAATGCACCTTCCACATTTCAAGGTTTGATGAATTCAATTTTCAAACCCTTCCTTAGAAAATTTGTGTGAGTATTTTTTGATGATATACTAATCTACACCAAGTCTTGGAAGGATCATGCTCAATATGTTGACAGGGTGCTCAAACTATTGGAGGAGAAATATCTATATGCAAAAACATCCAAATGTTTCTTTGGAGTACATGAGGTGGAATATTTGGGTCATATTGTATCTCATGAGGGTGTTAAAGTAGACCCTAACAAAATTAAATCCATTAAAGAATGGAAAATACCCACAACCATAAAGAATCTTCGAGGATTTCTCGGGTTGACAAGGCACTATCACAAGTTTTTAAGAATTATGGGAGAATAACGACACCTCTAACATCATTACTAAAGAAAGATGCATTTTCATGGACTCCATAAGCAATGAAGGCCTTTGAACATATTAAAGAGGTAATGTGTCAAGCACCAGTCTTAGCTACGCCAATCTTCACACCTTTTTTTTTATTATGGAATGTGATGCTTCAAGAAATGGAATTGGTGTTGTCTTAATGCAAGATGAAAGACCCATTTCTTTTGAAAGTCTTCCAATCAAAGGAAATTATTTACAAAAACTTATTTATGAGAAGGAAATGTTGAAAACAGTACATGCACTAAAGAAATGATGACCTTACCTAGTGGGAAGTCACTTCAAGGCAAAAACAAATCATGATAGTCTTAAATACTTTTTGGAACAAATATTATATTCACAAGAGAAGAAAAAATGGGTGAAAAAGATGTTTGGTTATGCCTTTGAAACCATCTACAAAAAATGGAAGCAAAATATTGTTGCAGATGCATTCTCAAGAAAGGATGAGGAATCCGATGTGGAAGCATTTTTTTGTTCCATTTCTGTCATCCAACCTGTGTGGATAACCAAAACAAGCGATGAATAGAAGAATGATGAAGAGGTGCGGTCACTCATTCAAAAGCTGCAGCAAGATCCCAATACATATGATACATTTATTTAGAAAAATGAATCATTATGGTACAAAGATCACTTATATCTTTGTAATAATTCCCAACTCAAACAAAAAATTCTTTTCGAATTGCACACCTCTTCATTAGGAGGGACTCAAGATTTTTAAAAAATTACCATAAGGTCAAGAAGATTTTTTTGGGATGGCCTTAAATCTGATATTCAAAAGTTTGTGGGATAAGGTTTGGTTTTCCAACAAAATAAAGTTGAGACAATTAAGACTACAGGTCTATTACAACCTTTAGCCATTCCAAGTTAGCGTTGGGAGGAGGTCTCAATGGATTTTTTCACAGGTTTACCTGAGTATGAAGGAAAGAGTTTCATCATGGTGATAGTTGATAGACTTACCAAGTATGCACACTTTTGTGAATTATCTAATCCTTTTAAATCTAATATAGTTTCTACTAGATTTATGGAAACAATTCAAAAGCATCATGGAAATACAAAGATTATAGTAAGTGACAAAGATTCAATTTTCAGTGAAAAATTTTGGACAAAGTTATTTTCTTGTCTTGGTACTCAATTAGCTCATTTCTCATCTTATCATCCTCAATTTTATGGGAAAAATGAGATAGTGAACAAATGTTTGGAAGGATATCTTCATTGATTTGTATCTGATAAACACACACAATGGGTCAAGTGGTTACCTCTAGTTGAATGATGATATAACACTTCCTTCCATATTGCAGCAAAAATGACCCCATTTATGGAACTTTATAAATATCATCCACCATCCATCACATCATATTTAAGAGAAAATTCTAAGGTTCAAGCAGTGGAAGGTCACATCAAGCATCAACAACAATTTCTCCAAATATTAAAGGATAACCTCACTCTGGCACAAAATCAAATGAAACAATAGGCATATCAGTATCGTAATGAAAGAAGTTTTGATGTAGGTGACTAGGTATTTTTGTGGCTACAACTATACAAAAAAATGTCTCTCAAGCAAGCTAAGAAGGATAATAAATTATCACCCACGTACTACGATCCTTACAAGGCGTTGCAGAAGATTGGTACTATGGCATACAAATCGGAGCTACTTGCATCTTCCCAAGTACATTGAGTTTTCCATGTTTCATGCTTAAATAAGGTTATCGGTGACAAGCTTCCAGTTCAAACAGCATTGCAAGAACATGAAGAAGAAGAAAAAATCATATTTGAGCCCAAAGAAGTTACGAAAACAAGAACCTGACAGCGACATAATCAATAAATTTTATAGTATCTCATTAAGTGGAAGCACTTACCCACTGAAGATTCCACATGGGAGGATGACAATTTTATACAGAAGCATCCATAACTACTCAAGCATTGAGTACAACACGTTTTTAAAGGAGAGGGGCATGCTAGGTCTCTATAATACTAGTGTATCCCCCTTATTATTATTGTTGTGCCCATGCAGCCCCATATTGTTATTGTTGTGCCCTTACATTATTATTGTTATGTAGGATATGATTATATTGTGACTCCTTAAACTCCTATATATACAAATGAGGTCTTGTCATTTGCATTATCCAAGAATTGTTAATTTATGTAAGGTAAATGAGGCGTCTCCTTCGAAGACGATAATTTTTAAGTCATTGATCTATCTATTTGTGAGCTGGTTGCATAACATAAAATTATGTTGTATTGTAATCTAGTAAATAAATAATACATTGAAAAATATATGGTTTTTGTGTTGAAGATAATACTGAGAGGGGGGGTGAATCAGTATTATTAAGTCAAATTCTTTTCCAATTTATACAAAGATTTGTATATGCTACTTTAGTTAATGAAAACAGCGTGTATACGCAACTCTGACTAATTAAACTCGCGTATAACTTCCAGACTTATAATTTAATTTATTCTTCAGATGTTGGTCATTAATTTGTGTGTCAGAACCATATAACAGTAAGCAGGAACAGAAAAATACAGCAAACAGTCACACAAAAGAACACAAGATATAAGGCAAAAACCCAATGTGGGTGAAAACCAACTGCTACAATATGTCTCTATCTTCTTTCAATTAGAAACTTCTTTTTACAATGATCTTGTATTGGTGCAGTCTTATACCAGCACGCAGGCTTCAACCTGCAGAAGGCTACAACCTTCTCTCATTCTCCAGCTTCTCTTGGAAGGGAGCTATAATCCCCTTAGCCCTTGTACTAGCTGAGGTACTAATACATAGGTGTTGACCTACAGAAGGCTTCAACCTTCTCTTTTCTTCTAGGGACCACGTTTCATAAATTTTCAGACTGGATCCATGAATATCAATCAAACTTCAAGTAGATCTGCAACAACCAATCTCCTTTGTACAAATACTAAATCAACCAATAACTTCTTAGAATGCTGTAACTAGAAAACAACACCAGTAACCAGACACCAATTCTGAACCCAGAACACTGCAGCAATAAACAGGAGCAACTAAAACATATTTCAAGAGACATACGCTACTTCGGCAATAGAAACCTACGTACATACATAGTTATGCCAAAGCCAACCAACGTATACGCAGTCTTCACTGGCTTAACCTGCGTGTATACACGCCTCCGCTGTGTAGAACCTGCATAAAAATCTATAAAAGATAATTTATCCTTTTACTCAATCAGACACAAGTTATACTCAGATTATCAGATTTATAGAACTAATCATGCGCCAAATATAATAGATCAAAATCACACAATGATACTACTATTCAAGCCTTGAGATCTCGATCCAACAATAGATCTTAACCATCATGTAATGCTCAAGTTCCTCGATTCAGATCCAGCTGTAACTCACCAACCAATCACTAGTATTCTAGATCTTGCTCCTCTTAAGATATTCAATGCATAAGTCGATGCCCTTGCCAAATGATTTCTTTCCATTTTTATGGTCTTAGGCCTTACTCAAACCATGGTCCAAAACTATAGAGATCCAATACTAGGGACCCAATAACACTTGGAATGCAATACCAACGACCAAAACCATAGGTTCAAATATGTCAGACTAAATACCATGGACCGACCATAAGTTTTCCCACATGTACGCGCTTTTCTTTGCATGAACGTGCGTGCATATGTATACATGCTTTCTGATCGGTAAAACTGCATGTATACATGACTTTGCCACGAGGAACCTGCATATACCTCATTTTCTTTCATACTGAGAGCCTGAACTCTGATCTTCCATTTGAGTGAGTTGCCATCAAGGACAACACTTATGTCATAGAGCCAAATATGTTCCAAACCTGTGTCATAATGCCAACAATCTCCCCCTTTGGACTTGATGGCAACCCAAAGTCACTCAAAGTCATTCTCCCCCTTTGACATCAAGGGAAAAGGCTTATGCTCCCCCTGAGTCTATGCTGAAATCTCAGCTTTGCTATGTTGTCCAAGCTCCCCCTGACTTGTAGGCAAGGTCTGCAAGAAGATGTTCTATAAAAGAAACATGACTTTTTACATCATAAATGACCTTCCTATCACCAAAGACTCATACATACATCCATCTTCCATCCAAGTGGGAATATACTAGTATTGACTCATCCACCCAACCAAGTGGGGATACATGATAAAATAATAACATTACATCATTCATCCCAGGCATAGTGGGGAAACCAAAATAGGCCGTTACGTAACCTTGATAAAAGAAATATAAGACACAGAGACAAAATATCTACATCAAGACTCTGATAGTTATCAACAACAAACATTAGTAGCATTTGTCAAACATTATTCAGATCAACACCCATATTCTCCTTCTGCACCTGTTCCACCTGAAATCAAACCAACTATGAATTTGAACCAAGATTTTTAAAATAATTCCAACAATGCTTCATTAGAAGAATATATGCTCCCTTTGAACCTGTGCCAGATGGTCTCTGTCAGATCCACATCAGACTCTTTTCATCCCGAGCCTGGCCCCACTGCTTTTCTTCAAACAAAATATATGCGACCGTACCTTAATAAACTGGCGTATGTACGTGGATCCTCCTCATTCAACTCGCGTACAACCACTTTTCTCTGAAATAGACAAGATTCAACAGCAAGATGATACATCAACTACCCCCAACTTCTGTCTGAGGTATTCAAATGTCTCCCTGGGCAGTGGTTTGGTGATTATATCAGCAACTTGTTCCTTAGAGGGAACACACTCCAATTTGACCTTTTGTTCAAGCACTTGTTCTCAGAGAAAATGATACTTGATCGGTATGTGATTAGTCTTTGAATGCATGACAGGGTTCTTTGAAATACTGATTGCACTTGTATTATCACAAAAAATGGAGATAGGTGGAGTACAAGTGATTTGGAGGTCTTGCATTGTTTGCATCATCCAAATGAGTTGTGTGTAGCAAGATACAATAGCTACATATTCTGCTTCAGCTGTAGATAATGCAATAGAACTTTGTTTCTTGCTGAACCAAGATACTAATCTAGGACCCATGAAGAATGCACCACCACTAGTGCTTTTTCTGTCATCCACGCTTCCTTCCCAATCCACATCTGTATATGCATGAAATGTGAGATCTATACCTCTAGGATACCATAAGCCATAGTTTTGAGTTCCTTGAAGATACTTGAAAATTCTCTTAACTGCCTAAAACCTTCCAACTATTCCCACTGCATGCTAATGTCTGGTTGGGTACCTATTAGATAGAGTATACTACATTTCATGGATCTATAGGTTGGTTGATGTACTACTCATTGCGCTGAGGCTACATCCTGTCACCATAGGGGTACATAGTGGTTTCGAATCCTCCATCCGATATTTCTTCAAGATCTGCTTGAGATACTTGGTTTGTGATAGAAAAATGCCATATTTGTTTTGTTGGACTTGTAAACCAAGAAAATATGTGAGCTCACCAAGCATGGACATTTCAAACTCTTTCTGCATCACCAAGGCAAAATTTTGACTCATGTCTTCTTCATTGCTACTGTTAGAGCCTAGATTTGTCTCAGGCTGAAAAGACAAGGTTTTAGGTCCACATCAAACCACGCTCAGCCTCGTAGCTAGCCCTATGAGGACAGGAGAGGGCTCTCTCTGGGTCAATCTTAGCAAAAGGTGATCAATGAGGCACGAGATGACTAAGTTGGCAATTGATCTTAGGCTAGGTATGAAGTACAAGGAGTTTGAAGTTGATTTTTGAGGTTTTCATTGAATCAAAGGGAAAGACACTTTAGGGTGCGGGGATGAGACACATTTTTTGCAGAGGTCTACTTGGGGCAAGGTAGGTGATTGTCTTGATGCTTTTAAAGAAAATGAATGGCTAGATCTGACTGGTGAGAAGCTAAGGAGAGAAATAAGCTTTCAAGGATTCTCCTTAAACAGATGAAAACATGAAAGATCAAACAAATTCAAAGGCAGAGCATAAAAATATATGGATTCTACCTTAACACTTCATTTGTTCAATTGCAGAAGATGAGAGAAGGAAAATGATACACATAACAACTTATAATTACTGAAAGAAGCACACCATCAACACATAAAGCCACATGGATCCCAAACAGTGCTGCAAAACCCTGGTCTTTCCTTTGCCAAAAATGCAGAAGTGAATGTACAATAGAGTGTCAAGCTTTTCCCAAGAGTCCAACCATGAAAATGACTTATAAATTACATAATATAGGCAAGACAACCTATTCCCTTGCCTCTAGGGGTCGAACTCATCATTCTAGGAGTTGTTTCAACCAATTCTAAACAAAGCACTACAATCTAGGAAGTCAAAACAACTTGCCTCCATAAGGTAGGAAATTGATTCATTCATTAAATTTTCACTCTTTGGTGAATGAATCTTCTAGAACAAGTAACTAAGTTTCAAAATTACATCATTTTTAATCAATTACATCAAGAGAAGTCAAAAATTACATCACAAATCAAAACTAGTCAAACTGGCCGAATTTCTGAGCTGGAAGATGAAAAACTGGGCAAAAAATCTATATGCGCCGTGCTACTTTGCTGCTGATTTTGAGGTACTTTCTGAAGTCCAAATTGAGTTCAAGTTGGCTTGTTGGAAAGCCTTGCATGTCTACTTTCCAACCCAAGTGGAATTTTCCAATTTGGTGTCCATTTGCCCCTCCAAAAGTGCATTCTCCCAAGACTGCTTCCTGTGTGTCAAAATAGGGGCAGTGAGGTCATTTTTTGCATGTTTTTTTACCTTTTGGGGACCCAAAATTTGCCCAAGTTTCTTGTCCAAAATTCATGATTTCCCATGACAAATTCAAAACTGCAAGCCATTTGTAATTTGAAGCTCCCAATCCTATACGTCGCGCAAGGTGCGCGGTGCATATAGGGAAAAAGCCTATTTTTAACACAAAAATTTCCAAAATCACCAAAAATGCCCCAAATTTATTGAAATTTGGGCTGGAGCTTCCTTATCAAGTGTGATGCTGGGCCAAAGAGGCCTCAGCCAAAATCTGAAGACGATCGAGCTCCCTTTGCTTCTTTTGTTTCTTGGTTGCCTTCTTCAAATTCCCCTTTAGATTCCTTATCTGAGCCTTGCAAAATTTGTTCCATGCCCCGTAGTGGACAACCATGTGTCTTAGCAATGCATTATCTCTATTGGCATTGTTCAACCACTTCTCCAAGTAAATGTTGACTCTCTCGAGATTAGACTCTCGATCCTCATTGATCTATCGTTCTAGAGAAGTGAACTCAATCCTCCTATGTCGGGTAGCTTGGCGATTCTCACGGATGTTCTGCAGCTCCATGATCGCATGCTGGTCTTCAAGCTGCTTATTTCTCTGCTCCAGATACCTGATGTTCCATTTGGCCATCTCCAACTGGATTTCCAAGGATTGAATCTCTGTTTCTTGTTCCTCGATAATCCTTCTATATTTGGCCTTCTCTGAATCTGTAGCTGTCTCATCATCATGAACGAGAACGAAACCTGATGGCTCACCTGAAGGCCCCTTCTTATGCTTGGGATTCTTTCCCTTGTCCTGTACCTGTGGTGCTGATGTCGGAAGCGAGGCCCCTTCCACTCCAGGTGGAGATAACACTCGCTTTGCTGCTGCAAACAAAGGTATCGTGCCTTTCGGATAGCCTTTCTGATATGTAATGAAAGCAAGCCTGGTCTCATGACGCTCATACTACTGAGAAGGTTCACCCTTGTGTTTCACCTCTGATACTCTTCGTGAAGCTCTGAAGAAATCACGAGAGATGAAATCATCCCAAGTGATGCCCTACAATCCAAGCTCATGAACCACCAAAATATTTATAAGAGAAAAATGATAGAAACTGTTAAGTTGCTGCTGAGGGGTTCTATGCTGTATAAAGGTGGTCATCCTCTCTATATTCCGGCAAATGAAATACGGAATGTTCATCATCCGCACCTTGGTGAAATGCATAAGCAACCTGATGTGATAAGCATAAAGACGATAGAATCGTCCCTCACAGTTGAAATATTTCATGATCAATCTCATGAGTGGAGCATATTCATCTTTTAGGTATCAGAAAGGGAACACTCTCTTGAGCTGCCTCAAGAAATTGGTTTTGATGTATGGTTCATAATGCTGTCGGTCAATCTGTTGTTTCTTGTGCCATAGTTCCCCAATATTCGATATACCTGTTGCTAATGAAACAGTTTTTGGTGTAAGTGTAAAGGTGACACCAGCCAAGATAACTTGGTCTCTGTGCAAGTGCAAGACAAAAAGACGAGCCAACTCGTGATGAAATTGGACCTCAGCCACCTTTTGACAAAACTCATAGCAAGACTGATGCTCAAAATACTGCATAGCAAGAGGACAGACATGCCATTATATAAGGGTAATTGGTTCTTCACTGACATGTTTGCCACTTTTACGAGGCCTCCGGGGTTCCTGTTCTCCCAAGGGAGAATCACTTTGGGTTTCTGCCTCATATTCAGATGAATGACCAGATGACATCACTGCTGATATACAAACTGCCTTGAATGAATGCTGATATATGAAACTGTTGTATACAAATGAATGTGGACTGCTCTCTTTGATATAAACAATGTTGTGACCAAGGGGAAAATATGTAACCAGGGAATATTAGGAAGGGGAAAATATCAGGGAATTAGGGAACTTTGAAATAAATTTAATTAGGGAGAGGAGGGGAGATCTATATATGAGAATAGGGTTTTAGGGTTTGGGATATTGAATAGGGTTAAGGAGTTTTTTATAGGGGTAAGGGATTAGGAGTTTAGGGATTGTAGTGTAGGATTAATGAGTAGGATTGATGAGGGGATTTGGAAATGAGGAAACAAAGGGAAATGGGGAAAGGGAAAAAACCCTTGGTGACAAAACAATGTTCAAAACCTACAACAATTTTCCTTATTTGCAAAGGGAGGTTTTCAAAGTCTTATTTCAACGGCCATTATCCATGAACCAATCACATTCACCATCAAATACAAAGCAAAAGCACTGGATGTGAGCCTACCTGGAAAATTGATGCAAAGTTTGGGCAATTTGATGAGCTTGCAAACAAATTTTGGGCTCAAATCTATAAGTGCTGCGCTCATTACCCAGTGCGTCGCACACACTATATGCGCCACGCTGGTTCAATTTTACAGTGGCCGGAAGTCCTGTGTGCACCGTGCACACTATATGCGCCGCACAGTCTGTTATATGTGCCGTGCAGGTGAACTGTGAGCCAATCTCCTCTAAAATGCACAAATTCAACTTGAAACAACTTTCTCGACCCTTGGAATGTACAATGGCTTGAATATTCATTGAAAAATACTTATATAGATGCCAATTTGAGTTTTTCCTCTTCAATAACCCAATTTGTTATGTTTTGCAATTGACACTTTTTCAAGATTAATAGAATTTTGACCATTTTGTTTCCTCCTTAAATTCGGTTGAAATAATGAATTTCTTTGACAATTTTTTGCAGGGATAGCTGAGATATGATCTGGAAAAGGAGACCAGGGCTGCACTTGGACAATTCAAGAAATGAAATTTTTGAAAAATTATTACAAAAACAAAATGTCGACTTATCTTCAAAACATGGTTTTGAAGAGAAGTCATAATCTATCCATATGACGATAAAAATATTTGAAATAACCACTTATCAAGGACCTCCCTCTGGCCTGCTAGCTTTATTAGACTTTGTCAAAGACCAATTTGACCAACCCTTGACCTAATGACTAAAATAACTGTTATGACCTAGAAATTGAAACATGACTGCAAATGACTTTTCAAGACTTGATTTTTATGAACAAACCTGAGCCAGCAGTGCCAAGCATGAGGGGAATGAGTGACACAAGCCCTTACATCAGATTTATGGCATGCTCCTAAAGAAATGCAACTGATCAAAAATGATGGGACAACTAAACATGAAATGCAAAAAATAGTTCTGATCTCTGACGGAGGGATGACCAGACTGACTCTAACATTGGCTCCAATGGGGATGGTAGCTCCTCAGAGGTACCAAGAATAGCAGACCTCTGTAAGAGCTAGACAGTGCCTTCGTCCATTGGGCTATGGAGTCATTATTTCGACAAACAATTCAAGATGTTGACTCAATTTATTTGACTGAAAATTATCTTGAAAACGACTCGATAATATGACTAACAAACTAACTTGACAAACTGAACTCAAAACTGAAATCTTTCTTGAGAATTATAGCCTTCACTTCGGGCCCTAGACTAAAGAAAACATTCATAGCACACACTTGCAGGGAAACTAAAATAAAATGGCATTTACAATGATATCGGAACAACAGAAAAACTCAGAAAATGTAACGCTTGAGCAGTCGACCGGCCCTCTTGGACAATCTTCCCCGTTCATCTCCTTAAGAAGAAAGGCATTCTGACCCCGAAATACTGCAATTTTAAAAGGACCTTTCTAGATATTTTCAAACTTGCCGTGCTTGCCCTTTTCTTCATGTCTTGCATCCCACTTTAATACCACATCATCCAACTGAAATGTATCCGCCTTTGCTTTTCTGTCAAAAATCCTTTTAATTTGCTCCTGCAACTTAAATTTGTTCTGAAAACATCTTCCCGTGTCTGCTACAAGTGGATAATTTGATTTAGCCTTCTCTACATTGGATCCTCTTCACTACCAACCTCTGGAAGAAGTTTGACTACCGGAGCTGCAAGAGAGATAGGGAACACTGTATCAACTCCATAAACTAGCTCAAAGGGGGACATGCCAATGGATTTCTTTTGACTCACTCGATCTGCCCAAAGTGCATGGACCAGCTTCTTATGCCAACTTTTCTTGTTCATTTCCAGCACTTTCTTAATGATATTAACCAAAGATTTATCGGAAGACTCCGCCAATCCATTGCCTTGTGGATGATAGGCGGTTGAGTGCCCCAAAGTAATATGATATTTACTACAAAACTCAACCATCCTCTTTGACCTGAAAGCTGCTGCATTATCAGTTATTAACTTATTCGGGGAACCAAAACGAGACAAAATATTATTCTCAAGGAATGAAACTATTACCGCATTCGTAGCTTGCCTGGTGGGAATTGCTTCGATCCATTTCGTAAAGTAATCCATTCCTGTGAGAATCCATCTATGCTGACCTGAAGAAGAAGGATGAATTTCACCAATAAAATCAACCCCCACTGCTGAAAAGGGGCACTCACCTCAATGGGCCTAAGCGGCAAGGGCTGTAATTTTTGTCTCCCTTCAAAAAATTGGCAATTACGACAACTCTTGACAACCTTAAACACATCAGCAAACAATGTCAGCCAATAGTATCCAGCCCTCAAAATTTTATTTGCCGTTGTTTTCAAAAAAGGTGACCGCCACAATCGCCTTTATGGAAATCTTCTATGACCTGCTTTGCTTCTTCTTCCACCAAACAATTTAACAAAACACCACAGGGATCTTTCCAATAAAGTGTAGAATTTAAAACAAAAAACTTAGCAGCCTTCAACTTAAGAGTTCTCGCTTTGTTTCTAGCCATACCAGGTGGTGCAGACAAATTCTGAAGTACATATATGATATCCGAATACCACGGAGAAAGAACAAACATTTCAAATACCTGACGCGAAGAAATTTCCTCATTTTCGTCAGACAAGGCAGCGATCAGATTTATGTCTAAGACGTGTAAATTTGATTCAGCCATCAATTTCTCCAATCCCTGACCTTTAACAAGCTTTGTGGGCCTTATCTCCACATCATACTCCAGCAAAGCTGCTATCCATTTGCCACGCCTTCACTCCGGGTCGGTCTGAACCAAAACATCTTTGACGGCAACATTAGGAACATAAGCTAAAATATGAGAATGCAGAATGTACACACGGAAATCTTTCAGTGCTTTTACAAATGCAAGGGCTTATTTCTCGATAATGTTGTATTTCAAAGCAGCATCTCTTATGGTCTGGCTGAAGAAAGAACCAATTTAACTAGATTGAAATATTTCACAGCCTCTTCCGTCCATGACACTTGGCTGTCCTTCTTAAGCATGTTTGTAATCTCTCTAAGATGCTCAACAATATTAGGAACAAAAGAGCGCAAAAAATTCATCTTACCATTGAACCATTGAATCTCCTTCTTATTCCAGGGCAAGTCAATTTGCTGAATTGCTTCCACATGTGTTGGATCGATACGAATGCCATCCTTTGAGATAATGTGCCCAAGTAGTTTGCCTTCATCCATGGCAAACAAACTCTTCTTAGGATTCAGCGACACATCATATTTTCTGCACTTTTCAAAGACAATTTTCAAATGAAGCAAGTGTTCATCATCTGATTTGGAAAACACGGTCAAATCATCAAGGTACACCACTAAGAAGACATCTTTCTATTTAGCGAAAGCCAAGTCCATTGCCCGCTAAAAAGTAGCACCCGCATTCTTCAAACCGAAAGGCATTTTCGCATAATGAAAGGTTCCCCACGGAGTGGTGGACGCTATTTTGTCTCGGTCATCTTCATGGACTAAAATTTGGTTATATCCGGAATAACCATCGAGTAGTGACATGTGTGATACTCCAACTACTCGTTGTAGTATGTGATCCATTTTGGGCAGCGGATAATTATCCTTCAATGAAACTTTGTTGAGATTTCGGAAATCAATGCACAAACGAATCTCACCGGTCTTCTTTCGCACATGCACCAAATTAGATATCCAATCAGAAAAATGGATGGGAACAATGATTCCTGATTTGTACAACCTATTTATCACCTTCTCAATTGATGGCAACAATTTTGGATTAAGCCTTCTTAACTTCTGTCTGAAAGGTTTTTGATTAGGCTTAATAGGAATGGTATGCTGAATTATATTTGTATCATATGTCTTCAAATCAGAATAGTCCCAAGCAAACACATTGGAAAAAGATGACAACAAACTGATATATTTGGCCTTTACCTTCGGTGGCAATGCTTTGGAGAGCTTTACCATCTTTGGATGCTCAGCTGTTCCAAGATTCACGTCTTCAACTCCCTTTTCTGTTGGTTGCAATGTCGGTTTCCGGGCTACGTCATCATGATCAAAGAGCTCCTCTAAAGGTGTCAAGCCTTTAGGAATCACATTATCCTTGAGCTGCAACACTTCCATTTGATTTATCTGCACATCATCTTTACCATCATCATGTTCTACATCCATTGAAGTATCCTTGAACTTACCTTTGTTTTGCAGAAAATCATTAATCTCCTCATCATCTTGCAAAACTTGCCAATGTCTCTGATTGTCCAGGACAGTCGGACTGTGCTTCACATGGATTTCAAATTTATTGCTTGAATTCATAGGAATCTTCAAATTGCTGGCTGCCTTAGCAAGTGCATCTGTAATGCTATTTTGAATACGAGGCATGCACGTCGATGTATAATCTAAATGCTATTTTGAATACGAGGCACACATGTCAATGTATAATTTGAAAACACCTTCAGGATATCTAGAACAACATTCTAGTATGCCAGCATCCAAGGATGTTTTGTTTGATATTCACCTTTAAATTGCTTAATCACCAACTCGGAGTCGCCATATACTGCAATCCTCTTAGCATTCAGCTTTCTTAGAATTTTTAGGCCAGCGATCAAAGCTTCGCACTCAGCTTCATTGTTCGAACAATCAAAAGCAAGCTTGTAAGAACATACCCGCACATTACTAGGCACTTTGTCTGAGGCAGAAAAAGGACTACGTACCCAAATACAAATCCCAGCACCGTCATTTCCCACTGCTCCATCAAAATCCATGGTCCACAAACCATCTTCCTCTTCTACCAAGTGCTGAAATGTTGTTTGCTGTGTTTTTTCTGCTTGCTGTCCATTACCTCCACCTGATTGCTCAATGGTGTTTTGCTGTTCTTGTCATTCTTTCTTAAAAAATTCTCTGAAATTCTCTACTATTTCTGGAATATCATCTGCTACAATTAATTGACTATCAATATCATTGAAACTATCTTAATACAGAACAAAAGACTCTAGATCTATATGTACATAATTAACTGGATGATTAATTGGTTTCTCCTTGCTGGTGATCATGTATTTCATTTTCTGCTCTCGGTACAACTTTCTCATTTGGCCAAACACAAGAATCGTTGCATAGGAGAAATCAAGCTGTATTGTTCCTTAAAATTTTTCTCCCCAAGATCTGGAAAGGAGCATACCAAAGCGGGGAGGAATGTCAGCCACGACAACATCCATCAAGACATTCTTTGTAGGGATCTGATCCAAACTTACAACCAAGTCTTTAATTAGCCCTATTCATCTCACCCTGCTAGAATCAAATGAGTAGAGATCATGGTATTTCCTGGTGATGTCCAAACCCAACTTCTCCATGATAGCTTTCGACATAAGATTGTGGGAGGCGTCGGAATCAAACATAGCATTATGCAACACAAACTCATGCACTCTCAAATTGATATAAAAAGGAGGTACTTCAGACTCACCACTCAATGCTGGTCCAAATATCAATTCCGATTGATCATCCTCCACACTCACCATATCTGACATTGGGTCAAAATTTAGAATTTTGGAGACTTGACCTCTATAGCTGCTATTCTTCATGAGCTCAGTCAAGGGAATCGATACCTTCAATTTAGAAATTTCATTTTCTAAACTAAAAGCAGATGTATTTTCCACCTCTTTGGCTGGAACATCTTTCTTTTCAGGTTTATCCTTTGATACAATGGGCTGATTTACCCTTTCATTTGCTAGTAATAGGATCAGCACTTTCTTTTCCTTTCTTTGGTGCGGCCAGTGTTTCATCTTTGGATGCTGGAACTTCTTTTCTTTTTTGGACTGGATTGATGGGAACATTTCTGTTTCTAAGTGAATACTGATGCTGCTGGGTAGACAAAGAATGCATATAACCTCTCTAATACTCATCCGACTCTTCCTCGAGAACTGTATCGTTTTCCAAGATAAAATCTGCATCATGCTACACTCCTAAACTTGCCGCATTTTCATCATCTTCAATGATAAATGTGGGCATATCATCAGGAGTAAAGAAGTGATTTTCTTCCCCAACTACATTATCTTCATCATCTGATTCTTGACCAACAAAATTCTGCTGAAGAGGTGTCTTTACTTGCTGCTGTTGTGCTGTCGTTTCTTGTGCTCACTGCTCACGCTGTTTGATCCTGAATTGTGGTTGCTGCTGGCCACAGAAATTAGGATTCCGAATCTGCGGTTCGGGCTTATCAAGAGCTAACCTTTCAATCATCTTTTCTACCTTGTGCAGAACTTGGTCTAATGTAGAGGCTTCTTCTTTTATTGAGACTTTCTTCTCGGCTTTCATTCTAGCTCTCTTATCATTCAAGTTTGCCTCAACACTAACGGCAATTTTCTGCATTTCTTCTAAGGTAGCTGTATCTCTCTCCCTTAATTGATAAGCCATGTCCAGATCAAAACCATCCGGGAACTTAAGCAACGCTGGTTTTCTAGTTGGTTTTAAATCATATGGAATTGCATTATACACTGTAATGAATCTAATGCAATAGTCTTGAATGGACTCTCCAACATTTCGTTTGATCTTAGTATATTCAGATTTGATTTGCAATGGATCTTTCTTTACTTCCCAATGTTCCAAAAATTGTCTCTTAAGATATTCTAATGTAGGAACACTTCTGGCCGGCAAAGCTCTGAACCATTTCCTTACCTCTCCACCAAAGGTCTGCACGAATAGCCTCATAGTCACATTCTCTTCATCAATCTCATGGAGATCGAAGACATCCGCCATTTTTCGACATGTTGTTGAGTTGTGATATTCAGAGGTGTGCCATCAAACAAAGGAATTTTACTTTGATAATATGCGGGCATGTCATTCAAAATTTGAGGTAGAAAGAGAGGTGCAAACCGAGCGGCCATTGCTCTTGGCAGATTTGGTCTGGGGGTTGTTGGAGGAGTGGGTGTAACTGAAGTATGAGGAGTATGAGGAGGTGTATGTGGAGGAGAAGCAATGTGGGATGAATAAGGGGAATTTACTGCAGACTTTTGATATGTGATTATAGGTTGCAGGGGAATAGTGGGAACGAAAGGCGGTTCAGTGGGAACTCTCGAGGCAGAAGCCATGATAGAAGATCCAATATTTGTAGATGCAGATTCTAGGAAATCAGCAAGATTTGAAAACTAAATGTCTCTCTGAAGGTGCCACAAGATAAAATTTTCAACCAATTTATTGTTTCTTTCAACTTCAAGGGTTGCAGCAAAGTCAGGATTTGGAACTAGAGAATCAAGTGCACTTTTGGATTCGGTTTTGAACAGCGACAATTCAAACTTCTCGTCAAAATCAAGTTCTTCAAGATACTTAAAAATTGCAGGACATGAATGAGATTTAAACACAGGAGTCACAGATCTCTCATGACGAAGGAGTCTCAGAATCAAATTGGGATTTTTGTAAACAGGAGGAGGATTAGGATCTGGATTAGCTCTGGTATATCTCTTTGAAGCTAACGTGTTATTTTCAAGAAATAAAAGGAACATAAACAACTTTTTCAGCCTGTCAAACCCTAAACTTATCATCCAGAATCTTAGAATTTGCAGATATACTGGGGTGTTTCAAGCGTCATGATTACAAGCTAGACCGGAGATTGACTGAAGTAGCGTTTATCTACTTGCGCTAATGCAAAGAAAAAGTGTTTCAAAGGCTACCTGGCTAGTCTTCAGGCTCCATCTGCAGCTTATAAATGAAATGACGTCAAAAAACAAACCATTTTGTCTCCCCAGTATGGTCGCCACTATGTTAGAGCCTAGATTTGTCTCAGGCTGAAAAGACAAGGTTCTAGGTCCACATCAAACCACGCTCAGCTGCGTAGCTAGACCTATGAGGACAGGAGAGGGCTCTCTCCAGGTCAATCTCAACAAAAGGTGATCAATGAGGCGCGAGATGACTAAATTGGCAATTGATCTTAGGCTAGGTATGAAGTACAAGGAGTTTGAAGTTGATTTTTGAGGTTTTTATTGGATCAAAGGGAAAGGCAATTTAGGGTGTGGGGATGAGACACAGTTTTTGCAGAGGTCTACCTGGGGAAAGGTAGGCAATTGTCTTGATGCTTTTAAAGAAAATGAATGGCTAGATCTGACCGGTGAGAAGCTAAGGAGAGCAAGAATATTTCAAGGATTCTCCTTAAACAGATGAAAACATGAAAAATCAAAAAAATTCAAATGCAGAGCATAACAATCTATGGATTCTACCATAACACTTCATTTGTTCAATTGCAGAAGATGAGAGAAGGAAAATGATACACATAACATCTTACAATTACTAAAATAAGCACACCATCAACACATAAAGCCACATGGATCCCAAACAGTGCTGCAAAACCATAGTCTTTCCTTTGCCAAAAATGCAGAAGTGAATGTACAATAGAGTGTCAAGCTTTTCCCAAGAGTACAACCCTGAAAATGACTTATAAATTACATAATATAGGCAAGCCAACCTATTCCCTTGCCTCTAGGGGTCGAGCTCATCATTCTAAGAGCTATTTCAACCAATTCTAAACAAAGCACTACAATCTAGGCAGTCAAAACAACTTGCCTCTATAAGGTAGGAAACTAATTCATTCATTAAATTTTCACTCTTGGTGAATGAATCTTCTAGAACAAGTAACTAAGTGTCAAAATTACATCATTTTCAATCAATTACATCAAGAGAAGTAAAAAATTACATCACAAATCAAAACTAGTCAAATTGGCCGAATTTCTGAGCTGGAAGATGAAAAACTGGGCAAAAAATCTATATGCGTCGCGCTGATTTCTATATGCACCGGGCTACTTTTCTGCTGATTTTGAGGCACTTTCTGAAGTCCAAATTGAGCTAAAGTTGGCTTGTTGGAAAGCCCTGCCTGTCTACTTTCCAACCCAAGTGGAATTTTCCAATTTGGTGTCCATTTTCCCCTCCAAAAGTGCATTCTCCCAAGAGTGCTTCCTGTGTGTCAAAATAGGGGCAGTGAGGTCATTTTTTGCATGTTTTTTGACCTTTTGGGGACCCAAAATTTGCCCAAATTTCTTGTCCAAGTACCAAAATTCATGATTTCCCATGAAAAATTCAAAACTGCAAGCCATTTGTAATTTGGATCTCCCAATCCTATGCGTCGCACAAGGTGCGCAGTGCATATAGGGAAAAAGCCTGTTTTTAACACAAAAATTTCCAAAATCACCAAAAATGCCCCAAATTTCTTGAAATTTGGGCTGGAGCTTCCTTATCAAGTGTGATGCTGGGCCAAAGAGGCCTCGGCCAAAATATGAAGACGATCGAGCTCCCTTTGCTTCTTTTGTTTCTTGATTGCCTTCTTCAAATTTGCCTTTAGATTCCTTATCCGAGCCTTGCAAACTTTGTTCCGTGCCCTGTAGTGGACAACCATGTGTCTCAGCAATGCATTATCTCTATTGGCCTTGTTCAGCTGCTTCTCCAAGTAAATGTTGACTCTCTCGAGATTAGACTCTCGATCCTCATTGATCTGTCACTCTAGAGAAGTGAACTCAATCCTCCTATGTCCGACAGCTTGGCGATTCTCACGGATGTTTTGCAGCTCCATGATCGCATTCTAGTCTTCAAGCTACTTATTTATCTGCTCCAGATACCCAATGTTCCATTTGGCCATCTCCAACTGGATTTCCAAGGCTTGAATGTCTGTTTCTTGCTCCTCGATAATCCTTCTATATTTGGCCTTCTCTGAATATGTAGCTGTCTCATCATGATGAACGAGAACGAAACCTGATGGCTCACCTGAAGGCTCCTTCTTATGCTTGGGCTTCTTTCCCTTGTTCTGTACCTGTGGTGCTAATGTCGGAAGCGAGGCCCCTTCCACGCCAGGTGGAGATAACACTCGCTTTGCTGCTGCAAATAAAGGTTTGGTGCCTTTCAGATAGCCTTTCTGATATGTAATGAAAACGGGCCTGGTCTCATGACGCTCATAATGCTGAGAAGGTTCACCCTTGTGTTTCACCTCTGATACTCTTCGTGAAGCTCTGAAGAAATCACGAGAGATGAAATCATCCCAAGTGATGCCCTGCAATCCAAGCTGATGAACCACCAAAATCTTTATAAGAGCAAAATGATAGACACTGTTAAGTTGCTGCTGAGGGGTTCTATGTTGTATAAAGGTGGTCATCCTCTCTATATTTCGGCAAATGAAATACGGAATGTTCATCATCCGCACCCTGGTGAAATGCATAAGCAACCTGATGTGATAAGCATAAAGACGAGAGAACCGTCCCTCACAGCTGAAATATTTCATGATCAATCTCATGAGTGGAGCATATTCATCTTTCAGGTATCGGAATGGGAACACTCTCTTGAGCTACCTCAAGAAATTGGTTTTGATGTATGGCTCATAATGTTGCCGATCAATTTGTTGTTTCTTGTGCCATAGTTCATGAATATTCGGTATACCTGTTGCTATTGAAACAGTTCTTGGTGTAAGTGTAAAGGTTACACCAACCAAGATAGCTTGGTCTCCGTGCAAGTGCAAGACAAAAATACGAGCCAACTCATGATGAAATTGGACCTCAGCCACCTTTTAACAAAACTCATAGCAAGACTGATGCTCAAAACACTGTATAGCAAGAGGACAGGCATGCAGTTCTATAAGGGTAATTGGTTCTTCCCTGACATGTTTGCCACTTTTACGAGGCCTTCGGGGTTCCTGTTCTCCCAAGGGGGAATCACTTTGGGTTTCTACCTCATATTCAGATGAATGACCAGACGACATCACTGCTGATATACAAACTGCCTTGAATGAATGTTGATATATGAAACTGCTGTATACAACTGAATGTGGACTGCTCTCTTTGATATAAACAATGTTGTGACCAAGGGGAAAACATGTAACCAGGGAATATTAGGAAGGGGAAAATATTAGGGAATTTTGAAATAAAATTTAATTAGGGAGAGGAGGGGAGATCTATATATGAGAATAGGGTTTTAGGGTTTGGGATATTGAATAGGGTTAAGGAGTTTTTTATAGGGGTAAGGGATTAGGAGTTTAGGGATTGTAGTGTAGGATTAATGAGTAGGATTGATGAGGGGATTTGGAAATGCAGAAACAAAGGGAAATGGGGAAAGGGCAAAAATCCTTGGTGACAAAACAGTGTTCAAAACCTACAGCAATTTTCCTTATTTTCAAAGGGATATTTTCAAAGTCTTATTTCAACGGCCATTATCCATGAACCAATCACATTCACCATCAAATACAAAGCAAAAGCAGTGGATGTGAGCCAAATTGATGCAAAGTTTGGGTGATTTGATGAGTTTGCAAACAAATTTCGGGCTCAAATCTATAAGCACCGCGCTCATTACCCAGTGCGCCGCGCACACTATATGCGCCGCGCTGGTTCAATTTTACACTGGCTGGAAGTCCTGTGTGCGCCACTATATGCACCGTGCAATCTGTTATATGTGCCGCGTAGGTGAACTGTGAGCCAATCTCCTCCAAAACGCTCAAATTCAACTTGAAATGACTTTCTCCACCCTTGGCATGTACAATGGCTTGAATATTCATTGAAAAATCCTTATATAGACACCAATTTTATTTTTGCCTCTTCAATAACCCAATTTGTTATGTTTTGCAATTGACACTTTTTCAAGATTAATAGAATTTTGACCTTTTTGTTTCCTCCTTAAATTCGGTTGAAATAATGAATTTCTTTGACAATTTTTTGCAGGGATAGTTGAGATATGATCTGGCAAAGGAGACCAGGGCTGCGCTTGGACAATTCAAGAATTGAAATTTTTGAAAAATTATTACAAAAATGAAATGTCGACTTATCTTCAAAACAAAGTTTTGAAGAGAAGTCATAATCTATCCATATGATGATAAAAATCTTTGAAATAACCACTTATCAAGGACCTCCCTCTGGCTTGCTGGCTTTATTAGACTTTGTCAAAGACCAAATTGACCAACCGTAGACCTAATGACTAAAATAACTGTTATGAGCTAGAAATTGAAGCAGGACTGCAAATGACTTTTCAAGACTTGATTTTTATGAACAGACCTGAGCCAGCAGTGCTAAGCATGAGGGGAATGAGTGACACAAGCCCTTCCATCAGATTTATGGCATGATCCTAACGAAATGAAACTGATCGAAAATGATGGGACACCTAAACATGAAATGCAAAAAAGAGTTTTGATCTCTGACGGAGGGATGACTAGACCGACTCTAACAGCTACCAAATATGATATCATCAACATACAGAACAAGTATTAGCAACTTATCATTGTCAATTTTTATATATAGATTTCTATCAGTTGATCCTTTTATAAAACCTTGTTGATGGAGGTACTTATCCAACTGATAATACCAAGCCCTTGGAGCCTATTTAAGGACATAGAGAGCCTTTTTGAGTATGCATACAAGTTTTGGATCATTTCCAAGAATATACCCATCTAGTTGTTCAATATATACTTCTTCATCCAAGTCTCCATTCAGGAAGGCAGACTTTATGTCCATTTGAAATACTTTGAAATTTTGAAAGCTAGAAAGAGAGAGGAAAATTCTTATGGCCTCAAGTCTAGCAACTAGTCCAAAAGTTTCTTCAAAGTCTATCCCTTCTTGTTGAGCATACCCTTTGCAAACAAGTCTGGCCTTGTTTCTAATCACATCTCCATTTTCATTCAGCTTATTTTTGAATATCCATTTTGTTCCTATTGTTATCGGGAAATCTAGTGTCTATGCAGAGCTGCTAGTCCCACTAAGGCTGGCAGCTACCTTAGAAACAAACAAACCAAAACCACTTTTATTTTCCTTTATGAGAAGTAGATAAGAGGGGAACAAAGGAGACCAACCTCTATCTTGCGCTTGGCTCCTTGCTTGATTGCTATCCCTTCTGATAGATCTTTGCCACTCGCTTCCTTGTATACCCAGCTTCAAAGAGCACCTGTAGAATCAAAGCAGCATAACACTCTCCAAGAACATAGATCTACTATCATAAACAATATAGGACCATATATATATTGACCATACAAATGCATATATCATCAATCATACAAGAATGTGGAGGAAAACTCGAATAACTTTATTAATAATCAAGAATAGCAAAGAGGATTACAACCAATTGTTCTGACCCAGCGTCATCCTCTCAACAAGAAAGCCCTTCTTCACCTCATGAAAAGCTTAGATCACCCAACACTATGATGTTACACCAAGAAACCAGCAACACTTCCTTACAAGATACAAAATTCCAACCTCCAACCTCTAGATCTCTGGGATGAGAGATATATATATATAGATATTCACAGAGGTGTGAGTCAGCTCTAGGTTTTTGATTAGTGTCTTCTCTCTGGTATTTCTTGTTTCCACTTGGAGATCTCATTGATCTCTTACTCATCCTTGGGAAATTCTGAGAGGCAAGTGTCACAGGAGAAGTTTCTGGAAGATTCCATGATCATCCACCTCGCAAACTGTCTCTGCCACTTGTCTATTCTCATCCATCACACCCTATAGAAGGGCTTTTTAGTATGCATCGCACCTCCTATGTTCATTTAGGTGGGATGCATCACACCCTCAACACAGAGCAATTAGTATGGTCCAGTTTTGACCATTTCTGAGTAGTTTTTCGTGGAGAACTTCTGGGAGATGATGTAATCAGTTGACCTTGTTATTTTAGGGGTTGGAACAACACTTTTAGGGACTTAGGATCCCTTGGTTTATGGACATATTTGATAGGGGTTGTAGTGCCCAAAAATGTCTATAACAGTTGCCCCCTAAAGCATGAGGTTGTTAATCTTTTGATGTCGGGTGAAATGCTTTATCATGAGGATCCGAAGTTTTTTCGAGTTGGAAGGTGACCTGTAATAAGATACAATACAATACATTATCTTCATAATATTTTCATGATCTAGCTGTGGCGGACATTCCCATGCTCAGCTTTATAAATTCATTTTCATGTACATAAGACAGACAATCGTTTGAGTGCAGATTGATGATTCTGGTAGAGCCATCATCCCTTAGATTGGATGATTATCTGTGCAGCAATGATGTACATTTGATGTCTTTATTTTCCTGAATATATATCGCAACCTGGATGGATGAAACTAGAACCAGGGTCTTCAATCTTGTTTGATCTTCACTCAAAGTACAAGTCGACCCATGTGAGAGATGTTCTGGAGTCAAACATGGAAAGACATTGCCTAATTACCAGCTAGTGATGTAAGCTGTTAACAGGCGCGAGAGGAATCACCGATAATGATGATGACCCTCAAGGTACGACAATACAATTCACGTGGTGTGAAAAAAGGACTTGGTGTCAAACACCACGCGAAATCTTTCGGTCGAAGGCCATTGATGTAAACATGTTTCCGGAAGTGAGAAACTTGCCATTGAGGCATGCAAGCTTCAAAGTACTGAAAGGGTTGTTCCTAGATCGACTTCCTGGATAATGAGCTGATGTTGACAAGAAGTGATCCGTCGTAGGAGGGCCTTAATGAATCCCACATCTACGACACGGAACGAAGCAAATGATTTTACGTGAAAACGATATGATGATATAAGGTTTAGGGTGGCGGTCATGAAAGAATGGAGCGTAAATGTATTGCAGTGGATGAGATACAGGTGAATTCTCTAAGCGACTTCTCTTGAACATATCGGTGACACTAACATGATGGATTGGTAGCGTTAACCCCAAATGTGGATGGTGTGATGGACCAATGGTGATATGACCAGTGAACAGAACAACCCAACCCAACTTGGATGCGGAGTGAAAGTGTCATGTTCAAGAGCGACTTGCTACCAATAAAGTTTCTTCAAGTTTTCTTCCCAATTTTTCCCTAGTCATTGCTGGCCAGTACCTCTTTATTTTTGTCAAGCTTGAGGAGGATAACATATGCTTGTTCTATAATTTTCCCTTCGGGAAAACCCATCGCTATGTTTTAACGAGCCTAGCGATAGTGAAACTCGTTCTTGTCTGTATGGACAAGTTTGTCGCTATTCGGTTTTATCGAGTTTAAAGACAAAGATAACTCGGTCCTTTTCAATTTTAGAGAGTCTGAAAGGGACGTAAAGAAAACTCCAACAATCCTTTTTCGTCATATAATCCCTTAAGTCCAAAAAAGTATAAACTAATACAAAAGGGATGAATTTTCGGTAATTTTAACGAGCCGAACAAAACAAGCGCTCTATCTTTTTGTGTAATAATCCCTCAGGTCCAAAAAGATTAAAATATAAAGGAGGGATAGGACTTCCGGTCACTTTAACGATTTGGAGAGGCCAATTACTCGGCAATCTTTTCATATTTTACGAGTCAGATGAAAAGAGCTTAAAGGAGACCCATTTTTTGAGGAAGGAGTGATAAATTCAGGTAGCAGCTGATTCCAGGTAAGGTTTGGAATTTTCTAATCACGGCAGTGTCACAAGGATGGCTAACATGATCACTCTTCGTAGCTATTCCTCAAAGAGGGTAAACAATCAAATGGTGGTGAATGATCGGCCAATACAGAGTGGAGGTGATGATGAGAACACGAACAAGGCTCAAAGTCTGATGATAATGCATTCACGATGGTTATTTACCGGGAATTGGTTTATATTTTAATAAATGAGCTTAAACTCTGGGGGAAACATTTGCTCATTGCTTATGTTTAATTTTTAATGAGCTTGAACTCCACATAAAAACTGCTCATTGTGGGTTTATTTTTTAACGAGCTTGAACCCTGCAGTAACACTGCTCATGATAAGTTTGCATGCCCCCAGCACAATAACACAAATTGAGGTGCATGCCCCCCAAGCTTCATTGCATTCAACTCGGTGGTTGGAATGAAGGTTTATCTTTGGGATTTGGAAAGGGATTTGTTTATTTTTTAATGAGGTTGACACAGTAAAAGAACTATCCTCATGACTCCTTGTTTCATTTTTTAATGAGGTTGACACGAGATAAGAATTGTCCTCGGAATCCACCGTATTTACAGTATTTGATAGAAAATAAAAAACTGAAGGATGATTAAGGTCATTGGAATAATCTTCGTTGTAATCCGGGAGATGGGAACGATGGTGGTAATCTTCCCATGGTGCCTCTCCTAAGATCATTGACTGAATGATTCCTTTGTCTGTAGAATGTACATGCGACCAAGGATTTAAAGAGGTACCATATTCCTTAGACCTATCTATCCAAACACTCGATGAGCATTGATTTGGGTTTGCCCCCCAGGCCAAGAAAATTGATTGCTACAATATTTCTAAAATGGCGATGATCCATGCTGACAAAATGTTTAGGAATCTTCCAAATCCATTAGATATAGAAGATTTCATATTGCAGGTTTCCACTATGGCCACTTCCGCTAGATTACTCGGAGGCGGTAGGGCAAAAGTACCCATTAAGGCAGGGTCTTTTAGGAGACCTACTCCGATATTTTGAAGTGAATGATTGCTTCCATGGATCATTAGAATGCTTCCCGTAACTTGTGAACTGTTGGGGAGAAATGTTTGTTGGTCGACGATTATAATTCCTCCTTGAAAGGGAAATGAAATCTTCCTGAAGTAGGTCGACACAGCTGCGGCCATGGCATATACCCAGGGCCTTCCCAGTAGGATGTTGTAATCGAGGTTTTCGTCGATTACTTCAACATCAATTTCTACTGTTTTTCCCCCTAGTTCAACTTTCAAGTTACTTAAAATCCCATATGGAGTGTATGATCATTCATCAAATGCTTTTAACATTGTTGATGATCGCGACAAGGGTGGTGAGCCGAAATTTTTCTAGCAACTCATCGACATAATACATGTAGATGCCCCCTCATCAATAATTGTTCAATGAACAGTTTTGTTGAGGGATTTCACTTGAATAAGGAAAGCTAGTTGAGCTGGTAACTGAGTGTCATATCCTTTGTGATTAAAGGATACAAGATTGGAATCCGTTGGGTCAATCCCACCTATTACTGATAATAGATCCTGCTTTTGGGAGAGGCAATTTTGCAGTACCTCAATTGTCGACATAGCGGGCGACGATTGGGACAGGTCCTCTACTATATTATAATTCTGTGCTACTTTGGCATGAGGATTAAATGTCGATTTGCGTACTACTACCTTTGGCAGCTTTATCATTGGTTTAGGAATGATGGGTGACACAACTTCGGTCAAAGTCATTGTCGAACTACTAGGTTGTTCATTAGCCTTGTTATTCGACAGCTGTGGATTCCCGTAATCTTTATCCCTTGTCAAAGCATCATTTTGCTGCTTTGAGATAGACAACATAAGCACTTGGGATCGGGAAGCATTTTGATTAGCAACCAGTTTGGTTCCCGGGTTTGGAAATGGATCAATCAATACTGTTGAGGTTTTTGAACTCTCAAAGAGTTTCTTAACTTCAGCTTTTTGTGGAAAATCTCTCGTCCGATGATCCTCATCGCATATCTGACACCATGTATGGGGTTTCCTTTGCCCAGAAGGGTTTGCAGAAGGTTTTTCAGGAGATTACTCATCCTGCTTCTTTTTTCTCCCTTTATTTTTCTTCTTGCCCCCTGGTTGCTTCAGTTGTTTTCCCTTGTCGGTCGACACGGAATTTACCTCCGAGGTGAGAAGTTCTTCATTTGCATTTTGATCAAAAATCTTACAGGATTTCTTAGATGTAGCCTTTGTCGATTTCGTTCTTGTCGTACCTATCACGCCATCACCGGTATGAGAGTCTTTGTTTGATTTAGGAGGGGGAGGAACAGAAAATTCCAGTCTAGGAGCATCATGTATTTTATCATAGAGCGTGCCAGACTGAGTATTGATCAAGTCTAGATATTGTGCACGAGAAATAACTTGCTCTTCAGTGACGACTCCTCCCTTTGCCACATCTTCTATGATAGAAGGTAATAATGACTTAATAAACCATTTAGCTAGCAGCTGATCAGAAACATATGTTTTTACCATTCTGCGACGACATCGCCACTCATGAATATGATCAGATATGTGAGTGGCCATTATTTGTTTGAAATTGGTAAGAAGCTCTATTCCTGTTTCATACCTTATTGGTAACTGAAAATGGGTTAAGAAGGTTGTGGCTACGATGTTGAAGTTATCAAATGAAGCTCTAGGCAATTCAATATACCATTTTGCTGCCGGACCAGTTAACATCCGCTGAAAAAGGTGAAGCCTAATCGAATCATTGTTTAGAGTGTTAGATGAACACCACAGATGAAAGGTCATCACATGATTCGATGGGTCTTCACCCGAATTTCCATTAAATTTAGGAATATCTTACGAAAGTTTATGAGGAATCACTGGCCACCAAGGGGCGTAAGCAATTCGATCACTCGCCAGCCAATTTAGATCGATAATTCTAGAGTTGCTACAAAGGGAAACTGTTGATTCAGGTTAGGTGAAGCATACCCAGGATAAGATGGAATTGCCTGAGCAGTTGGTCATTGCATACCAGCATAATGCATTTGATGCTGGTAACTTTGGTAAGGTTGGTGGGCATAACAATTATAGTATGGTTGTTGATAACCGCTTTGGAAATGAGGCTGCCCATTACTTACAAAGACTTGTTGCTCAGGTCCTTGATATGATTGCTGGAATTGCGGTTGTTGAGATTGAACCAGCCATGGTTGTTGGACCATTTGCTGTTGTCCAATACTGGATGATTGACCAATATGAGGAGTCATAGTACTTGTTTGAGCTTGAGTCGCTCCAGATAAGGAGGCACTAACCTGAGGTTGTGATTGAGTCGTTGAGACAAGAGGCTGTTGTATTGCAACCTGAAAAACTTGGGGTTGACATACAACAGGTAGCGCTTGTACTTGCGATGCAGTCACCATAGCAGGTATAGTGGAAATATTCGACATAGGGTGGATTGGTTGCATTGAATATACACCCTTGGTTGCTGAGGTAGTATTGGTACCTAACCGCTGGATGTAATTCCAGTTTGACCTGAACTTTGTTGTAAACTCCCATATGGTTGTTCTCCAGGAGGGAACAATGAAAAGGCATACTGCCCTCCATATGGTGGCAATCCAGTACTTAAAGGGTAGATTGGCCTTTGAAGACACATTGGATCAGTTTGTTGAGTTTCAACATAAGAAATACCATATGATAATCCAGATGAAGAAATAGGAACTGACCATGTCTTCGAAACAGTCCCTGATTGGACTCCGGCTTGTTGTTGATAACTTACCGAGACAGATGGTATACTGGCGAACATCGTTGGAGTAGCAGCAGGAGGCTCTACCACTGCTGCGTCAGATGACATAGTCTTGGATGTCGACGGTTGTTTAGACATATCTAGTCTATCCAAAAGATTTTCTAGAGATTTCAATTGACTTTCTTCCACGATTGCGGATTACTTGATCAACTCAAAATAAAGGGGAAAATGATTTCGAATTAAATGAATTTTAGACGCTTTGACACAACTTGTTTTTTCAATTTTTAAGAGTCGAGAAAAAGCAAAAGATGACTCTAGTCGCCTTCGATTCTTAATGAGCCTGAAGTGACAAGTGCTCAGATGGACCTTTTCCTTTAAGGAGTCTGAAAAGTAACGAAAGAGACTACCCTGGAAATCTAGACAGAGGGATTACCAAACCAATTGCAAAACTGCATAATACTTTTTACGATATGGCAGTCAATCTTCTCGAATGCTGTGTTTAGTGCATTACGATCGATAGGGTGACAGACACGGCTTCCTATGGATAAAGGATAAAGCCTAATGTGGTCTCCCAATATATACTCAACGGTACGTGGGAGCACAAGTCCGTACTAGCACTTATTGTCTCAATGTGGAGGAATCACTCAACTAGCAATGAAAACAACAGTTACCAGGCTTTACGACGCCGGAATACGTCTCTAGCCTAGACTTCTAAATGTTGTGCGTTAGGTTCCAAAGCGTTTTTAGATTCATTAAATTTATTTTACAGTTGATCTTGCTTAAGAAATTTTCCTTTCAGGTTCACCGCGTGATGTAGATATACAATTCCTAAAATGCAATCTAAGATGATAAAAAATCGTTTAATCTTCTTTTTGCAATGAAAATCCTAGCTACTAAGGAAAGAGAGACGATATTCTTTCTACATAGAGTAGAGAGCACACACTATATGCACTGTCCTAAATCAAACCAACAAAAAGTATAAATTCAAATGCACATGCACGCATTTTAATGTGTGAATGATAAAAAGAAAGCTAAGCGCAAATTTGAATTATTTTTCAAAGCGACATTACTAACAAGTTTCTTTTCAAGACAAAATGAAGACAATGATGACACTTCGTTATTTGGAATTGAAAACTTCCTTTCGACACTTGAAAAACTATTAATTAAAATCAAATGCAAGAGTAACAGTGTAATCAACTATCAAGAACAATCAGATTCTCTTCTATGAATGAAAACGACACTTGCAACACTTTTAAATCAAGAAACGACAATTCAATTACGCTACTTCTTTGTAAAAGAGAACTGAAAATGGCTCAAAATACATAAAAAATTTTACAGTTATTTGCACAATGGAGGCCGAATAATGGTAAGGAAGGGGTTTCAACAGAGGTATACTGACTATAGATAGCAAAACTCCTGAATAGAGCTGAAAAGAGTGAACATAGAAACCAAAATCTAGGAGCAGAAGAGGTCTAGTCTGATCAGCGCACCTGTAACACAGGAAAAGTGAGATGCAGCGCACCTACTACACTCGGGAAGTGTGATGCATCCAGATTCCAAAGAAGAGACAGTGCGATGATCCAGGGACGAGACTTCAATTGGGTTCTGGGTCACAGTTTGCATCTCAGTTCAGGGATTGAGGCCGAGCAAGTGGTAATCAGTAAATAAATCATAGGGGTAGATCTAAGGAGGTTACTAGAGCCACCACAAGGGCAATTAGAGAGCTTGTAAATCGATTGTTCAGTTTATAAAAAAAACCCGGAGATAGACTGAAGCAGCAATGATATAATTTGCACTTGCATAGCAAATGCAGTTCGAAGGCTAGCTGGCTTGACTTCAGGCTCTGTCTGTAAGTTTATAAAGTAAACAAATATAGAAAAACAAACAATCTATTCGCTCCCCAGTGGAGTCGCCATTTTGTTATAGGGAAATCTAGTGTCTATGCAGCACTGCTAGTCCCACTAAGGCTGTTAGCTACCTTAGAAACAAACAAACTAAAACCACTTTCGTTTTCCTTTATGAGAAGTAGATAAAAGGGGAAAAAAGGAGACCAACCTCTGCCTTGCACTTGGCTCCTTGCTTGATTCCTCTCCCTTCTGATAGATCTTTGCCACTCGCTTCCTTGTCTACCCAGCTTCAAAGAGCACCTGTAGAATCAAAGCAGCATAACACTATCCAAGAACATAGATCTACTAGCATAAATAATATAGGACCAGATATATATTGACCACACAAATGCATATATCATCAATCATACAAGAATGTGGAGGAAAACTCGAATAACTTTATTAATAATCAAGAATAGCAAAGAGGATTACAACCAATTGTTCTGACCCAGCTTCATCCTCTCAGCAAGAAAGCCTTTCTTCACCTCATGAAAAGCTTAGATCACCCAACACTATGATGTTACACCAAGAAACCAGTAGCACTTCCTTACAAGATACAAAATTCCAGCCTCCAACCTCTGGATCTCTGGGATGAGAGATCTATACATAGATATTCGTAGAGGTGTGAGTCAGCTCTGGGTTTTTTATTAGTGTCTTCTCTCTGGTAGTTCTTGTTTCCACTTGGAGATTTCATTGATCTCTTACTCATCCTTGGGCGATTCTGAGAGGCAAGTGTCACAGGAGAAGTTTATGGAAGATTCCATGATCATCCAGCTCGCAAACTGTCTCCGCCACTTGTCTATTCTCATCCATCGCACCCTATAGAAGGGCTTTTCAGTATGTATCACACCTCCCGTGTGCATTTAGGTGGGATGCATCGCACCCTCAACACTGAGCAATCAGTATGGTCCAGTTTTGACCATTTCTGAGTAGTTTTTTGTGGAGAACTTCTGGGAGATGATGTAATCAGTTGACCTTGTTATTTTAGGGGTTGGAACAACACTTTTAGGGACTTAGAAGCCCTTGGTTTATGGACATATTTGATTGGGGTTGCAGTGCCCAAAAATCTCTATAACACCTATGACATTCTTATATTTTGGTCTAGGAACCAACTCCCAAGTGTTATTCTTTTCGATCTGATCAAGTTCTTCCTCCATGGCCTTGACCCAACATTCATCTTTGCATGCCTCTCTTACATTTTGTGGTTTAGTGGAGGAGAGCAATGCTAGATAGCTTGAAGCTTCTGAAATGGTTCTTCTTGTCTATACACTTGCCTCTTTTTGCCCCAAAATTTGAGATTCTAAATGATTCTTCTGAACGTACCTAGATGGAGTCTTTTATTATATCCTTATCTGTTCTTCTGGTGCCTCATGGGTTTCTTTTTCATCATGAATCTGATTTTATGTTGATGGATAGTCCTCATCATCTTCGAAATCTTCAGATTTTACCTGCCTAGGAGTGTTTCCTTCTTCATCAAACACTACATCAATAATTTCAACAATTTTTCCAAGTCTTTTATTGTAACACTTGTATGCTTTGTTGTGGGGAGAGTAACCAAGGAGAATGCCTTCATCTGCTCTAGGTTCAAACTTGCCAAGATTTTCATCAGTCTTCTTGATGTAGCATTTGCTTCCAAAAATTTTGAAGTATTTTACCGTGGGAGTCTTACCATACCAAATTTCATGAGGAGTTTGAGTGTTGTTTACCCGAATATTTGTCTTGTTGAGAATAGTAATTGCAGCAAATGCGCTTCAGCCCAGAAGGTTGTGGGAGTTCTAGACTCATCAAGCATAACACAAGCCATTTGTTGAACTGTTCTGTTCATCCTTTCCACTACATTTTGCTGAGGAGTCCTTGCAATAGAGAATTCCCTTCTTATTCCATGTAGGCATTTGATTCTTTGATCTTTGATTCTTCGATCTGATTTGTTCTCTGCCAAGGCTTTGAATGATTTGAATTTTTCAAAAGCTTCATCTTTATGCTTCATAAGTCCTATCCAACACATCCTGGAAAAGTCATCAATGAACAATATAAAGTATTCTTCTCCTCGAGGTGACCTTTTCCTAGATGGAAGACATACATCAATATGGACAAGTTCAAGTGGCCTGCTAGTTGATCCTTCCTTCTCAGGGAAATTAGTTTTGGTTTTCTAACCAAATTGACATGATTTGCATATTGTATTGTCTGGAATTCTGATATCAGGTATATCACGAACTGCCTAATATTTGCATGCTTTCCTTATCTGTGAGAAGCTTAGATGCCCCAATCTTCTGTGCCATAGCTAGTGTTCATCATTCTTGCTTAGATAACATTTTTTTTGTCCTCCCTTGAGTATATACAAATTATTTGGAGTTCTTATGCCTTTGATCACTGTTTCTCCTATATCAATCTCACGAAAAATGCATCCATTTGATCGAAATATTACTTCATTTCCTTGATCACACATTTGACTGACACTTAATAAATTATGATTTAAGCCATCAACATACATAACATTTCCAGCCTTGACCTTTTCTTTCAACAGAACATAATCTTTACCTTTTATGAGTGTAGGGGTGTCATTTCCAAATGAGACCTTCTTTTCCTTTTCTATGGCACTATACGACTGAAGTTTATATTTATCACCTGTCATATGTTTTGAGCATCCACTATCGATGTACCATTGATTTTCCTGTCCTTCTGCATATAAGGCTATCCCACATCTTTCTGGTTGTGGTTGTTTCTTTTTCCATGTTTTGGGACTCAATGAAACTTGCTCCTTCTGAGTTGTTTGCTGAAACCTGCTCCTGCATTCAGAATCTTCATGACCGAAGTTATTACAAATAGAACATTCTACTTCATTCTCAAGAGCAGAAAAGTTATTTTATGTACTTTTCATGATCCCAGTCATAATCCTTTGTTTTTGAGCTTCTCTAGTCATGATTGTCTTGTAGGCAACACATTGAGCTGCTTTGTGACCAAAGTTATGACAAGAGAAACATTGGCCATTAAAGAAGCTCCTGCGATTATCAAATATACCAAACAAATGATTGTAGTTTCTATTGACATCCATTCTTGAGGCAAATTGAGAATGATTTACCTGTGGTTGGTTGTAGCTTTTGTTCATCCTTGAAGTAGATTGCCCCCAATTTACCTGGTCGTCTTTGTTCATTCTTGAGGTAAATTGTCCCTGACTTACGTGGTGATCTACATTATGCTTTTGTTGTGGCTTGTCAACCTATTCACTTCTCCTTGCTGCATCAAGATAACTTTTGGAGGTGGATGGACTTTGTGCTTACTTCTGTGCTTGAGATGCTTTTTCAGTATATCCAAGACCTGTATTGATTAGAGGAGAACGCTGCACTTTGATAATCTCATCTAAAGTTTGAGATCCTTTAGCAAATTTAAGATTAAGAGCTTTTGTTTTCTCAATATCTTTTCTAATTCCCACAATTTCACATTCTAACTTTTCATTGTGTTTTTCTCTTTCAACAAGTTGGAATGTTAGAGTATCTATAATCATATTCTTTTCTTCTAAACAAATTTTGAGTTTATAAATTTCTTCATACAGACCTTATTCATTTATAGCATCCAAGAAATCATCATCTTCAAAAGCCATCAAAAGTCTATAATTATTACGTTGTTCATATTCATCACTAATTGAATATCCATCATTGTCTTCATGTGTATAATAGCTCTTCTTACTTACATTCTGTTTTCTGTTCCATCTAACTGGTTCCTTACCTTTTTCAAGTTTATCTTTATGATGACATTTGCCAGCATAATGACTGACTCTCCCACAAGCAAAGAATTTGAAAGGCAGCTTACCTCTGAATCTTCCAGTTCCCCGTTGAAGGTTCTTGACAAAATTAGATTCTTCCTCTTCTTCTGACATATGTTCTAACTCATTGTAATCTCCTTTTCCTGAGGTTTTGAATGTAGCTTCTCTCTTGTCTGATGGTCCACCTTTTCTCATTTCATAAGAAGTTAGGATTCCGTGTAGCTGTGACATGGTAAGGCTCTGTAGATTCTGCTTTTCTTCTATGGTAGAAACTTTTGAGTCAAACTTAGGAGACAAAGATCTTAGAACCTTTTCAACCAAAATAACTTCTTTTATTTCTTCACCCAATTTTTTCATACAATTAACAATCTCATCTATACGAAGGAAATAGTTAGCCACACTTTCATCATTGTACATTCTGAGATTTTCATACTGAATTCTGAGAGTTTGAAGTTTTGCTTGTTTTACCTGATCATCTCCTTCATAGCTCAGAACGATCTTGTCCCATATTTCTTTTGTGGTTTTGAGTTGCATAACCTTGATGAATTCTGATTGAGATAGACTCCCTAATAGGGTATTGACAGCCTTTGGATTTGTTTCATACTGCTTCTTACCAGTCGTATCTTTAGGAGTTGTTGAAGGAAATGTGTATCCTGTTTCCACAATATCCCAAACTTCTATACCAAGATATTGAAGATAGGTAGTGATTCTTACCTTCCAATAGAAAAAGTTGTTCCCATCAAAAATTGGTGGCCTGATTGATGCTTCCTTTTCGTAGTTGCTCATGATGATAGATCTTCCTTCAAGCGATCAAGCTTCTCTTGAAGGACCTACTCTAATTCCAATTGTTGAAGATAATACTGAGAGGGGGGGTGAATCAGTATTATTAAGTCAAATTCTTTTCCAATTTATAAAAAGATTTGTATACGCTACTTCAGTTAATGAAAAACCGTGTATATGCAAATCTGACTAATTAAACTCGCTTATAACTTCCAGACTTATAGTTTAATTTATTCTTCAGATGTTGGTCATTAATCTGTGTGTCAGAACCATATAACAGTAAGGAGGAACAGAAAAGTACAATAGGCAGTCACACAAAATAACACAAGATATAAGGTGGAAACCCAATGTGGGTGAAAACCACCTGCTTCAATATGTCTCTATCTTCTTTCAATTAGAAACTTCTTTTTACAATGATTTTGTACTAGTGCATACTTATACCAGCATGCAGGCTTCAACCTGCAGAAGGCTACAACCTTCTCTCATTCTCCAGCTTCTCCTGGAAGGGAGCTACAACCCCCTTAGCCCTTGTACTAGCTGAGGTACTAGTACGTAAGCGCTGACCTACAGAAGGCTTCAACCTTCTTTTTTCTTCCAGGGACCACGTTTCATAAATTTTCAAAATGGATCCATGAATATCAATCAAACATCAAGTAGATCTGCAACAACCAATCTCCTTTGTACAAATACTGAATCAACCAATAACTTCTCAGAATGTTGTAACAAGAAAATAGTACTAGTAACCAGACACCAATTCTGAACCCAGAACACTACATCAATAAACAGGAGCAACTAAAACATATTTCAAGAGACGTACGCTACTTCAAAAATATAACCCTGCGTACATACATAGCTATGCCAAAGCCAAACATCGTATACGCAGTCTTCACTGGCTTAACCTACGTGTATACGCGCCTCCGCTGTGTAGAACCTGCATATAGATCTATAAAAGATAATTTATCCTTTTACTTAATCAGACATCAGTTATACTCAGATTATCAGATTTATAGATCTAATCATGCACCAAATATAATAGATCAAAATCACACAATGATACTACTATTCAAGCCTTGAGATCTCGACCCATCAATAGATGTTAACCATTGTGTAATGCTCAGGTTCCTCCTTGATTCAGATCTAGCTATAACTCACCAACCAATCACCACTATTCTAGATCTTGCTCCTCTTAAGATATTCAATGCATAAGTCGATGCCCTTGCCAAATGATTTCCTTACCTTTTTATAGTCTTAGGCCTTACTCAAACCATGGTCCAAAACCATAGAGATCCAATACTAGGGACCCAATAACATTTGGAATGCAATACCAAGGACCAAAACCATAGGCTCAAACATATCGGACTAAATACCATGGACCAACCATAAGTTTTCCCACATGTACGTGCTTTTCTTTGCATCAAAGTGTGCGCATACGTATATGTGCCTTCTGATCGATACGACCGCGTGTATATGCGACTTTGTCACGAGGAACCTGTGTATACCTCATTTTCTTTCATTCTGAGAGCTTGAACTATGATCTGCCATTTGAGTGAGTTGCCATCAAGGACAACACTTATGTCATAGAGCCAAACATGTTCCAAACCTGTGTCATAATGCCAACATTTTTTAGTTTGAATTTTCAAGATTTTTCTAATTTGATTTATTATTATTATTAAAAAATACTATGCTCAAAATTATTATGACGGATGGAAAAAAGAGATAAAGGACGAAAATAAGTATATGTTAGAAATGAAAATTTTGGAGCCAACATCTCCCCCAACTAAGGGTGTTGGATGCCCTATTGGAACAAGTGTGATCAATGAGTGTGTTAGGTTCCTATACCTATAGGAGTCATAATTTTTGAATGGCTAAGGTTAAGCCTTGTAATATGTACATACCTTTGGATTCTGCAAATGTTTTCAATATTCATAAATTAAAAAATGTAAAGAGGGTATGTCCTAAAAGAAAAATCAAAGGACAAAAACAATAAAAAGGTAAAAAAAGATGAAAATATGAACCCCAAAAGAAAGAAAAAGACCATGAAAGTGTGCAAGTCAAAATGCCACTACTATTTACTATTGATGCATAATAATGATTGTGTGCAACTTTTTATTCATGCCACAATCCATGGTAATGAAACAGTTTAATCTTGGTTATTCCATGTTTATAGATAGAGAATGAAAATCTGACCAAACTGTTTAACCTTGGAAGATAATTACATTAGGTAGAGTGAATAAAAAGAGCTCAACTGTTTAATCTAAGCCCTTGGATGTAATAAGGTTAGACTTAGTTAGAATACCATTGTAAAAGAAAAGAAAAAGGTTTTGATAAGGTTTTTCCAGCTTAACTGCACCCTAATAAAGAGAGGTAAAAATGGTAGGATAAGTAGGTGGGTAAGTAGAAGAATGGTTGTAGAATTGTGATGATTGTTAGATAAAATCATGTTGATCACCTTCATCATAAAAGTTCCAAGTATGGATAATAATTGGGCATGTATCAAATCCACAAAGTCAAATTGATTAAGCTCCCTCACTCATTACTCTTTTCACTTAACTAATTTCCAAGAAACGTTTTAAGTACCTAAAATCTTAAGTCAAAGGGGCTCAGCGCATTTCTCTGAATTCTGGAGGGATTGGACCCTCGGCCCAATGACTTATAGGTCTTAAAAGTCCCCTCATGAACATTCAACCCCTTCAAATTCACTCATATTCCCAATTCCCCTAATAAACCCCTTTCTCTAAGGATAAAACCTTAGAAAAAAGTGATCATCCCTCCATGGAAAATCCCCTTTTCTTCAAAAACCTGAAAACACTTCAAGCCTAAGTATAATGTGTTATGAAAATAACAAGTAAATGAATACATTACACTTTAGCAGTTTTTGTTTCCATATTAATTTATAGCATTCATATATGTATTAATTCCCAAAAAGCAATAAAACCCTTCTCGTATATAGTTATAAAAAAAAACCCTTATATTAATACCTCGCCCCTAAAGTTTGAAACATAAAATTTATTAATATCATAACACGATTAATGGGTTAATTAGTCGATCAATGATTAATTAATAACCAAAACCCTTTGCCAATAATATCACCCTTGACGCCCTTAGTCTACCATAATCCTTGATTAATGAAATCCCGTCACTCTTAAATCTCCGTCGGCCCCCTCCATTAAACATCATGTCAAATCCCTACTCCGATCACCGGACGATCAGGTCCCATTTGATCCAAGGGTTGACAATCATATCGGGCGGCCTCCAAAGGCCGACCTTTACCCACCCGATATGGGTGGTTTCAATGTTCACCCCAATGCTACGTGGTGCCCGATAAATGGCACGGGCGGCTTCCCCCCAATACTACAAAGCACCCAATAGTTGTGCAAAACAAACCACTTACTGCCTGCTTACTACGCGACAAACCGTCTATTGTTCAGTTCACTCCATATCTTAAAAGGTTGCCCATTAAAGTTGAAACCCCAAAAACCCATGTTTTCTTGCCCTTCGCCCATTCTACTGTGTAAACTTATGAAACCCTTCTGCTCCACCTGAAACCTCTGCTAACCAATTCAAGCATGGTTTACCTCCCAAAAGCAATTTGGACTTGCTCCATAGACCCATAAAGCTCAATAAATCCATTAATAACCCTCCCTATCAACCCAACCTTTTCTTAATAGTTTGTTTTATTTTACAAACGATTAGAAGGCCGCAGCCTTGGATAAATAGTCTTAATACTAGTCATAAGACCTATTTACTCTGAGGTTGTTATCAAATCTATTCAAACAGAGATGGAAAATAAAACATATAGTTAAAAGACAAGCAGAGGAAACATGAAATTAAATGATTTACTGTTGAAATAGACAGTAAAAACCTAAAATATACAATGAAGGTAAAAGGACATAGTAAAGAATAGTCAAAGTGTCTCAATATCAAAAGAGTATTAGATTGAAGACCAAGTCAAGTAAAATAGCTAGCATGAAGACAAACAGTAGGGAAGATAGTTGCAAAGCATACAGATTCATGTCAAAGTGAAGACAAATGAAAAAACAGAGTGGTAAAAGTAAACAATAAAAGTAAATAGTAAATGTAAACATGGAGGAAGTAAGGGTTAAATAGAGATGAAAGCACTTTGACCAACAACAATGAACTTTATCCAAAGTAAGAGTGAAAAATAGTTAAAAGAAATTTAAGGTTAAAAGATGAAACCAGAGTAGAAATGGTACATTCTTCAGAAATTTCCTGTTTAAGTCATAGTTTTGTAGAAACTATTGTGGCCAATCGAAGATGTATTGTGAGCAACTGGAGGAGGGTTTTTTGCCTAAAAGGCCAATATACAAAAACCTATCTCAATTTCTACATAGGTATTACCAAAAGGCAGATAAGTGCATGTCTTCACAACCTATCTTTCGGACTGTGTAAAGTCTTGTTTTAGACATCTTTTCTAGAGAATACTGTGAACAATGGTAGCTAAATTTTTTGAAATTGAGAGAGGTTTATCTCAACAACATTCATATCTACAATAACCGATTTTGGTTTTTACATATCTATCTCAGATTCAGATATACAAGCGTATCACTGGACCCTAAGTTTTCATAATTTCTGGGGCAAAATGCACAAAGGAAGGAGGCAGTTAGTGACTTGGAAGCCTCATCATCACATAGGAGTTGCTATCAAATTCAAATTTCTCTTATTTTTCACCATAAATCCATAAAAATAGTGCCAAGTAGATTCATTAGTTTTCAGTGTCCTTTATTTAAGTTCTATTAATGTAAAACAGTTTGAGATATTTGGAAAACCAATATTGATATTTCTTCAAAATATCTCAGTTTAGAATTAGTATAAATACTTCTTCATTTGAAGTATTTTGGGTGGATTAAAACAAATTTTTATAAACATTTTATATTGAACCAAGGAGCTATTGTACTCAAGACTGGACTAGTTTTGCTGGATATGAAATAAAGCTAAAGACATTTCACTAGATTGTTGTGTACAGTTGGAAAAAATAAGTATTATCTCTTCATGTTTAAATATTGTTTTCTCTTCATGTTATAAATAGTCATATGTGTCTCTTATGAAATCTGAAAGGTAAAAAAGGAATGATATCTTAGAATTAGCTTAAATGCTCTCTTTTTTAATTGTTTACCTTCTATATGTTTTCTACCAAACTATCTTGGTCTGGGAATTCTTAATTGCTCCCTTACTTCCATAGTTTTCCACCCCTTGGTCCATAGTAAAGGATTCTTCATTTCCCTTTACTGATCATCCTTATTTTCTTCATCTTAATCCCAGTTAAGGATTCTTCATTTCCCTTTGCCCCTGTTAGGACTACTTCATCCATTTGAACCTGTAGATTTGCTTTTAGCTATGCTAGCCTTCCCTGTGAACTCTTACTTTAGTGATTGATCAGATCCAGTTAAGCCACTCTATGATTGACTCCAAAGCCCAATGGCCTGAATACTTGTTCTGCCCATCTATTTTCGTAATTCCGCCATCCAATCAAAATCAAAACACCCCTTGACTTTTATAACTAGCCTAATATCCCATCAAACAAAGCTAAATCATAAAGATGGAGCCACCTCTAGACTTATGTTGGCTAGAATCCAAGTCTAAAAGATTGGTTTCTGGTTACCTCGGAAATTTCTTTCTTTAACCTTGAGAAAGTTCTGAGTGATAACATAGTGGTGACTCAGCTGGAGACAACTAACATTTTCTTCAGAATTGTTTTACAGGTTCAAATCTGATCTATGATGGTGGACAGTGATCAGACACACAAAGGTTAAACTCATCCACCTGGTGACTCCAAATCAATTACACAATCAAGACTCCACTAGAGAAATGAACCTAAAAGAACTGTGTGAAAATATTAGGCTTTTAACTTGGATCATTATCCAAGACATTATGTTTTTTCTCATTTTTCAATGTATATTGTATTGTAGAGAAGATTTTCGATCAATTTTTTATTATTTTCCTTCAAAAGTTGTAGATATAAAGTCTCCTTACATATTTGAACAACTTTCTTCTTAATCTAATGATGATCATATTCCAATCAAAGAAACTGAAACAATCAAGACTAATCATGCAATCCCTGTACATATTCTAGTACCTCGTAAAGTTCCTGATAGATATAAGCTCCTCATGTTACCTGCTACACTCCATGCTTTCCCTAATGATTATCACAAGCATCTCCCTAGGTTTGATGGAGAGAATGGTATTACTTCCCAAAAAAATATTCAAGCTTTTGAGAATTATCTTAAATTATTTGAAGTAGATGAAGAGGATGTCAGTATTAGGCTTTTTGCTCTTTCTTTGAAAGACAAAGCCAAGATTTGGTTCAAAACCCTGCCCGAGGCAAGCATCTCAAATATCCAATAGTTTCTCAAATTCTTCCTTGATAAATGGATAATCAAAGTTAATTTGTTTGTGATCATAGAACAATATAATCAGTTAAAAAGACATCCAGATGAAACAATATAACAATTTTCAGACATATTTAATAAAATCTATTATTCAATGCCATCAAATATAAGACCTCCCCCTGGTTCAGCTCTTTTGCATTACCCAAGAGCATTTGATCCAGAGATAGAATTTCAACTAAGAGAAAGAAACCCCTCAACACTGGAACAGATGCAGAACATGGCAGTAGTTGTAGAAGTTAATATGCAAATTATAAGAGAAAAGTTGAAAGCAGAAGTAGAGGTAAGACTCAACATTTTGGTAAAGAAGATAGAGGAGAGGATACCGAAGATTACCATGAAAGATGAACTTTTTGTTCAAAATCACCATGACACATTTGTTTCACAAAAAGAAGAGGTTGACAGCCACGAACAAATTCCTGTTATTTCCAACTACCATAAATATGAAGATAGAGTTATAGAACCATATGTGGAGAGGAAATCTACTGATCTAATATGTACATTTGGTGACATTACTACTTATGATGATGTGCCTAAGATTGATCACTATAATAATGACTAAGTTCCTCAAATCCAAATTAACCTTGCAGATGAATCAAAAGATAATTTGAGGAATAAGGAAGTTCAGGTTCAACAGCTTGAAAATAGTGGTCAGATTGTTCATTTCAGCTATGAGAATGAGGAGGAAAGTGCAGAAAATTTTGAAATCAGTGAAGGAACTTTACCATTCTGTTTTGCTTCGTTTCAGTTTATCAGAGATAACTTTCATGCAATTAGAAATCAAATGTCAACAAGTTTTGATATTAACCATCTAGAGGGCAATAAAATCCTTGTTCAAGAGTTCTCATATCTAGATTTGCAGCCCCAAAATGCCATTGAATGTCAGGCTGCATAAGAAGAATTGGAAGCTGGAACATATGGTCAAATGATCCAAGATAATTCCCTAACATTTTGTTCTAAAGCAGTTCAGTTTTTGAAAGGAAATCTGCATAATCTATATGTAAAAAAGGATGAGCATGTTTTATAAAATCATGCAGTTTCATTGGAACCAATAGAAAATAGATGGCAACAGTCTCTTCAAGTCTTTCATGATCCAACAACTGATGTGGTGGATGGAATTTGTAGTCAAACTCCTTCTCCACTAGCTAACTATGACTTTGAAAAAGGTATTGATACAGACTTTGCTAGGCAACTAGTTTTCTTTCCATTTTTAGAAGAAACATCATCACAAAGCTCATTTGAAAACATGCAAGGTGATAAAGATGAAGGTATTATTTCAGTTTCATGGCATGCATGCCATACACAACAGATGTATAGTTGTTTGAATCAGATCAAGAATAGTGTATATATTTTACAAGATCCTTTTGTACAGTTTCTAGATTCAACAAAGGAAATCAAGAATTTCCTTATCTTCTCAAAGGTTAACAAAGTTATATTTGATTTCAAGATTTCAATTTTAACCACCAATAAGCACAAGCAACAAAAGTCACCAATGTATATGATGGTTGAGTGGTTGCATTGATTGTTTCATTTTACCTAACCAACAGTCAGAAAGCTGATTAGAGAAAGTAGGTAGGATTTCAGTTTGAATAAATTCAATTTTCAGCAGCAAGTTTATGTTATATCAGATTTCAGTTTGTAGAAAAGGGAGTAGTTTCAGTTCAAAAGTTTTAGTCACAAAGATTAAACAACATGGCATATACATGTGTGGGATTGGCCCAATGGTTCAGGCTACTAGTTGAGGGTGTTCTTGACATTTCGCAAGGAAATTCCATCCCCAAGTGGAGCCACTGTTAGGTTCCTATACCAAGAGGAGTCATAATTTTTGAATGGCTAAGGCTAAGCCATGTAATATGTACATACCTTTGCTTTCTGCAAATTTTTTTCCATATTCAAACAATTAAAAAATGTAAAGAGAGTATGTCCTAAAAGAAAAATAAAAGTACAAAAACAATGAAAAGGTCAAAAAAGATGAAAATATGAACCCCAAAAGAAAGAAAAAGGCCATGAAAGTGTGCAAGTCAAATTTCCACTATTATTTACTTTTGATGCATAATAATGATTGTGTGCAACTTGTTATTCATGCCACAATCCATGGTAATCAAATAGTTTAATCTTGGTTATTCCATGTTTTGAATTTCATGTTTATAGATAGAGAAAGAAAATCTAACCAAACTGTTTAATCTTGGCAGATAATTAGATTAGGTAGAGTGAATAAAATGAGCTCAACTGTTTAATCTGAGCCCTTGGATGTAATAAGGTTAGACTTAGCTAGAATACCATTGTAGAAGAAAAGAAAAAGGTTTTGATAAAAGTTTGCCATCTTAAATGCACCCTAATAAAGAGAAGTAAAAATGGTAGGATGAGTAGGTGGGTAAGTAGAAGAATGGTTGCAGAATTGTGATGATTGTTAGATAAAAGCATGTTTATCACCTTCATCATCAAAGTTTCAATTATGGATAATAATTGGGCATGTATCAAATCCATAAAGTCAAATTGATTAACCTCCCCTAGTCATTACACTTTTCACTTAACTAATTTCCAAGAAAAGTGTTAAGTAACTAAAATCTTAAGTCAAAGGGGCTCAGAGCATTTCTCTGACTTCTGAAGGGACAAGACCCTCGGCCCAATGACTTATAGGTCCTAAAAGTCCCCTCATGAACATTCAACCACTTCAAATTCACTCATATTCCCCATTCCCTTAATAAACCCCTTTCTCTAAGGATAAAAACTTAGAAAAAAGTGACCACACCCCCATGGAAAAACCCCTTTTCTTTAAAAAACGTGAAAACACTTTGAGCCTAAGTATAATGTGTTATGGCAATAACAAGTAAATGAATACATTACACTTTAGTGCTTTTTGTTTCCATATTAATTTATAGCATTCATATATGTATTAATTCCCAAAAAGCAATAAAACCCTTCCCGTATATAGTTATAAAACAAAACCCTTATATTAATACCCTGCCCCTAAAGTTTGGAACATAAACTTTATTAATATCATAACACGATTAATGGGTTAATTAGTCAATCAATAATTAATTAATAACAAAAACCCTCCGCCAATAAAATCACCCCCGACACCCTTAATTTGCCATAATCCGTGACTAATTAAATCCCGTCACTCTTAAATCTCTGCCAGGCCCCTCCATTAAAACTCATGTCAAATCCCCGCCTTGATCACTGTACGATCAGGTCCCATTTGATCCAACAGTTGACAATCATATCTGGCGGCCTCCGAAGGCTAACCTTTACCCACCTGATATGGGTGGTTTCACTGTTCACCCCAATTCTACGTGGCACGCGATAAATGGAATCGAGTGGCATCCCCCCAATACCGCAAAGCACCCAAAAGTTGTGCGAAACAAACCGCTTACTTCCCACCCGCTATGCGACAAACCGTCTACTGTTCAGTTCGCACCATATTTTAAAAGTTTGCTCGTTAAATTTCAAACCTCAAAAACCCATGTTTTCTAGCCCTTCGCCCATTCTACTGTGTAAACTTGTGAAACCCTTATACTCCACCAGAAACCTCTGCTAACCAATTCAAGAATGTTTTACCTCTTGAAATCACTTTGGACTCACTCCATAGACCTATAAAGCTCAATAAATCCATTAATGACCCTCCCTGTCAACCCAACATTTTCCTAATAGTTTGTCTTATTTTACAGACAATCAGAAGACCACAAGCTTGGATAAATAGTCTTAATACTAGTCATAAGACCTGTTTACTCCGAGGTTGTTATCAAATCTATTCAAACAGAGATGGAAAATAAATCATACAGTTAAAAGACAAGTAGAGAAAACATGAAATTAAATGATTTACTATTGAAATATACAGTAAAAAACCTAAAATATACAGTGAAGGTAAAAGGACATAATAAAGAATAGTCAAAGTGTATTAGGATCAAAAGAGTATCAGATTGTAGACCAATTCAAGTAAAATAGCTAGCATGAAGACAAACAGTAGGGAAGACAATTACAAAGCATACAGATTCATGTCAAAGTGAAGATAGATGAAAAAACAGAGTGGTAAAAGTAAATGGTAAAAGTAAAAATGGAGGTAGTAAGGGTTAAACAAAGTTGAAATCACTTTCACCAGCAACAATGAAGTTTATCCAAAGTTAAAGTGAAAAAAATCTAAAATAACCTTAAAAGATGAAATCAGAGCAGAAATTGTACTTTTTTCAGTAATTTCCTATTTAAGTCATAGTTTTGTAGAAGCTATTGTGGCCAATCCAAGAAGTATTGTGAGAAACTGGAGGCAGTTTTTTTTCCTAAAAGGCCAATATACAAAAACCTATATCACGTTTTACATAGGTATTACCAAAAGGGAGATAAGTGCATGTCTTCACAACCTATTTTTCGGACTGTGTAAAGTCCTATTTTAGACATCGTTTTGCAAAGAATATTGTGAACAACTGGAGCTGAATTTTTTGAAAATGAGAGAGGTTTATCTCAAAAACATTCTTATCTACAATAAATCTTTCATGTCTTACATGTATATCTCGGATTGAGATATACAAGCATACCATTGGACCCTAAGTTTGCAGAATTTCTGGGGCAGAATGTATAAAGGAAGGTGGCAGTTAATGACTTGGAAGCCTCATCATCACATAAGAGTTGCTATCAAATTCGAATTTCTCATATTTGTCACCATGAATCCATAAAAATAGTGCCAATTAGATTCATTAATTTTGAGTGTCCTTTATTTAATTTCTATTAATGTAAAACAGTTTGAGATATTTGTAAAACCAATCTTGATATTTCTTCAATATATCTCAATTTAGAACTAGTATAAATGCTTCTTCATTTTAAGTATTTTGGGTGGATTAAAATACACTTTTGTAGACATTTTATATTGAGCTAAGGAGCTATTGTACTCAAGACTGGTCTGGCTTTGCTGGATATGAAATAAAGCTAAGGACATTTCACTAGATTCTTGTGCACAGTTGGAACAAATAAGTATTATCTTTTCATGTTTAAATATTGTTTTCTCTTCATGTTATAAATATTCATATGTGTCTATTATGAAATATGAAAGGTAAACAAGGAATGATATCTCAGAATTAGCTTAAATGCTCTCTGTTTTAACTGTTTACCTTCTATATGTTTTCTACTAAACTATCTTACTCTGGGAATTCTTAATTGCTCCCTTACTTTCGTAGTTTTCCACCCCTTGGTCCATAGTAAAGGATTCTTCATTTCCCTTTGATACTGATCATCCTTCTTTTCTTCATCTTAATCCTAGTTAAGGATTCTTCTTTGCCCTTTGCCCTAGTTATGACTACTTCTTCCATTTGAACTTGCAGATTTGCTTTTAGTTGTGCTAGCCTGCCTTGTGAACTCTTACTTTAGTGATTGATTAGATCCAATTAAGCCACTCTTTGATTGAATCCATAGTCCAGTGGGCTGAATGCTTGTTCTGCCCATTTGTTTTCTTAATTCCACCACCAAATCAAAATCAAAACACCCCTGAACTTTCATAACTAGCCTAATATCCCATCAAACAAAGCTAAATCATAAAGAGAGAGCCCTCTCTAGACTTAGGTTGGCTAGAACCTGAGTGTAAAAGATTGGCTTTTGGTTGCCTCGGAAATTTCTTTCTTTAACCTTGATAAAGTTCTGAGTGATAACAGAGTGGAATCACGGTCAAGATATGATGAACGTTATTGGGACTAGAATATCGTTATCCTTATTCTTTGGCTGAGTAATAGCTAAAATTATGTGTATTGTAATATAGCAAATAGATAATACATTAAAAAATATTTGGTTTTTCTAGTTTGAATTTTCATTTTTTTATAATTTGATTTATTATTATTATTAAAAAATTCTAATTTGAAAATGGTTATGAGGGATAGAAAAAAGAGCTAAAAGATGGAAATAAGGGTATGTTAGAAATGATAATTTTTGAGCCAACATCTCCCCCAACTAAGGGTGTTGGATGCCCTCTTGGAACATGTGTGGTCAATCAATGGAATTATAGTCAAGGTATGATGAATATTATTAAGACAACAATATTGTTATTCTTATTCTTTAGCTGAGTCATAGATAAAACTATGTTGTATTGTAATCTTGTAAATAGGTAATACATTGAAAAATCTCTAGTTTTTCTAGTTTGAATTTTCAAGATTTTTCTAATTTGATTTATTATTATTATTTTTAATCATCTTGTCAAAAGTGATGCACATGATGTAAAGTCCCTCGTTTCCACTGTTGTAGAATCTAGAGCTGAAGTTGATGTTCGGAGAAGAACATTTATATTGACAAAAGCGATGTCCACAATGTAGAGTCCCTCGTTTCCATTGCTGTAAAATCCAAAGTTGAAGTTATTGTTTAGAGATATCATAGGGGAAGAGTGTTGGAAGATCTAAGGACTGATCTTGGCCTCACGTCTGCACAAACTACACCAATATAGATGACATATAATGTTAGGTAGAGCAAATGATATGGAATTGGAAATTTTCTTGTTAAAAAGACACAATAATCAAAGAAAATCTCTATGAAAAGGGATATTTATAAGGCTATTATTTATTTAATACTCCTTAAGAGAACCTAAGGCAATAATGAGTGCATGCTTGATATAAATAAATTGACACATCTTTCTTTTCACCATCAACAAATCTTAGTAGGATGCATATGGTGTGTATGGTTATTCATAAAACATGGTCATTGTGCCATCGTATGGCTAGGCATATATTCTAGTACTTAATTACTAGTAAGTCACTCAACATTCCCATGAGTCCTACCAAATGTCATTAATTCACGGTTATGGTGTCATGATTGACACATAAGTCAGCTTTGTCCTAGAAGATAATGCTAGATAAAATTGACACTATGGTGGAGTTGAGGTTATGTCAACAATTATGGTTAACAATTGTGGCTTTGGGCACCTAGGAAACATCCCATTTATTTTTGGTTAGCATTTTCAACATTGAAACTTGTACTAAACCTTTTTTTGAACTTGGCAATAGCATTAGTTCAACGAAATTAATGCATGATCATGCTTTCAGGTAAACCAGTTTCATCCACAATGCTAGTGTAGAACATGAGTACATTCTCAAATTGATCTAACTTCGCTGATATTGTTAATCATCCTCACTAACTAGTGGGTAGATAAAGGATCTTGGTAATTGTATCAACACTCACCCTAAGGGGATATCATGTGATTTTGGCTCAACACTCTTCCCACTAGGTTATTGTGTAATATAGGCTCAACACTCTCCCCATAAGGTTATTATGGTCTCAACTTCACTAAATAAAGCAAGGCTTTGCACTCTTCCAACATGGATATTGTGTTTCTTCCCTCCATTAATGCACTATTCTAGAATAATAATGGCATCCCATGGCATGTATTGAACTATTGCGGAAACGTTAATGCACCCAAAACTCTTACATGAATAATGAAAAATAATGATTAGCTGTGAGCACAACTCCTATATCCCCACCTCAAAAAGTAAAATATATCCATATCTAAAAAGGAATTTCCATAAATAAGATTTTAGGTAGTTAGGGTCTCTTTCTATGGTAAACCCTCCACTAATTGACATCACTAACCTAATGGATAAAATCCATAAAATGAAATTTCAATTAGATAAGTAAATTTTCCAAAGTAAAACCCAACCAAGGTTCTCACTTATATAGTGATGTTGATGGTGCTGGAGCCGCCAACACGTCATGGGATCTCCTTAGTAAGAATTCCCTATTATACCTTAGACCGTTTGGTGTAAGAGTCCCAACAATGGGTCGTACGGTAATGCCTTGACTACGATTTCGCACAGAGGCATGAAGGTAACTCTAATGGTAACAAGGGTGTGAAAAATGTAGTGAGTCAAGTAAGGTGCATGAGAGGTTCTAACACATGGGGGTTGAGATGAGTGCACCCTTGGTAACCTGTGATAGCATGCAGTTAAGAAGGAACACACAAGTAAAGATGCATCACAAAATGGAAGGCAAGTTATCAAGAAATCCAAAGTGATGGTTAAACAACAACACATTTAAAAAAGATTCATGTATACTTATACAGAATAGTTTATACATGCATGTGTAAGCAAACAAATACATATATCATTTAGAGTAAACCAGAGAGCATAGAATACAATACAACATATGCATGAAACATGATGGATCTTTTTATATTAAGAAGTGTAAGTTCCAGTCATAGAATACATCCATGTCCAACCACTAGTCTTGATAGCAAGACGTTACAGCCACAATTGCCTGCTCCTCTAAAGAGATGTACTAGCTTTGCGTAGTGGAGAAGCTAAGGCTTGTTACAATACTATCCAAGCTCTTTCCAAGATAGTCTTATCGGAAGCTTGGCTTGCCAAAAGTCTATACAATGAGTTATGAGCGATTATTTATAGAAGAGGGTGGGGTGACCCTTGAAATTCCCCTTTGTGACAGTTCAACTACCCTCATGACTCTTCATCTACTTTATGACTATTACATCCAACTATTGACACTCAACTTACACTTGACAAGACATTACATTACAATGCACATGTACCCATGTGAGACAAAATGACTTGAGAAAGCCATGCTAGACATCAAAATATCTTAGAAAGCCATGGATGTCCAACTCCTCAAAATCCTCACGCTGATCAATAGTAACATACTGATGCCAAGATTGAGATTCCTTGATAGTGTCTGTGTGCTCGATGGTGACGTTTGCCTGGAACCTGACTCTTTCCTCCATAACATTCAAGTACACTGCTTAGGCTCCTCTTTCTAGCTCGTCTGAAATCATGCGCATCATTGTCTTCAATGCGTTCAGGCCAAAAAGTACTTGTGCATGATGTCTGCACTAATGGGCAAGTCTGGGCTGGTGTCAATGTGCATCAACTCGTCTAAGTGCGATTCAAGCTCTAGTCGGACTTGTGCCTTTGTCTTCGCTTGGGTGAGAGTTACAATATATGGGATCACATGTGCATGCACCACAACATCCATACTCTTAAATACACGTACATGGGAGGCCTGTACACTAGTGATGAGTTGTGATAGCTCTTCATAGTTCTCGATCTGACTCTGGATACGTACCTTTAGCTCGACTGCAGTGACCTTCATCATCTTAGGCAAGTGATGCAGGGCTCCCTTGTATCTCATCGTCCATGTTTTCATGTTATCAATATAAGCATGTAGTTTCACCAAGATACATGTTGTCATAGCACATTGTTGCTGCCATCCATTGAGATGGATGACTGCCTTATGCACAATACCAAAGATTTAGTACAACGCTCGCATAAATGTGTCAAGGGACGATACTTCATCTAGTATTTCCCTCTTCATTTCAACTCAAGAAAAAACTATCACCAACTCTCCTCCTTGCTTAGTCATCTGTAGTTCCTTATCCATTTGCTCATTCTTAGCTATCAGAAAGTGAACACTTGAGCTAGTGGGTTCAAAATTCATTCTAATTGTGGCCAAGGCTATTGGATGTTTGCGCACGTCAAACATGATCACTTTTTCCTCAACTTACGTAGGAGATGTATAATTTTCTGGAGTCGACACTCTTCTAGATTGCACAAATCTATGTTGGGACTCTGATCCAGGTGGATATTGGTGGCAACTTGCCAAGTCGACATGGACCCCAATTTGTTGCATTCCTGTCTAAGTCTGGATCAAACTCGTCAAATGAGATGTTGTGCATCTCTCCTTCCAGCTGATATCCAAGGATCTCAGTGCCTCCTTGGTCACTTGAGACTTGCTTATCATCTTGATGCACTGAACTGAGTAAGTCGACGTCTTGGTTATGAGGCATGAGGTCGATTTCCTTTTCCAATTCTTATTGCTCCATGTCCATATTCAACTGTTGAAGTGCTTTCTCTATCTCATGAGCGAAGTATTGCTCCTGTGATGGTTCACCTTGTCTACCTGATGCTAGCTATTCTGATTAATCCACTACCTATACGGGTGTTGTTTCATCTATTTGCACATGTTGCGTGCCCTCTTGTACCTGTTTTTTTTGCACTTCCCTCTCTTGTTTACGTAGCTCTTGTTCCTTCCGGAGTTCTCCTTCAACTCATGAAACTCCTTCTCTATTTCCTCCATTATTCTCTTGTCTCTCTGCCTTTGCGCATTTCACTTGTCATGATGTTGCCTCTTCACCTGTATATCCATAGATGCTTTCTCTACTAATGGATCTGCTCAAAAATTGCAGCTTTTCTCTTCATAATGCTCGCATAAGTGCGTCAAGGGACAATACTTCATCTAGTATTTCCCTCTTCAGTTCAGATCGGGCGGATGTTGTCACCAACTATCCTCCTTTCTTGGTCATTCAGAATACACTCTAGTTGCATCAGCCAACATTGCTGGATGTTTGTGCACGTCAGACACGATCACTCGTTCCTCAACTTGCACAGGAGATGCATGACCTTTTGGATTCAACACCCTGCAAGATTGCACAAATCTATGTTGGGACTCGTAAAATGCGATGTTGTGGATCTCTCCTTCTGGATGATCTCCAAGGATATCAGTGCCTCCTTGGTCACTTGAGACTTTCTCTTCATCTTGATGCGGTGAAGGGGGTAAGTCGACCTCTTAGTGGTGAGGCATGAGGTCGATGTCCTTTTCCAATTCCTATTGCTCCATGTCCATATCCAACTGTTGAAGTGCTTGCTCTATCTCATGAGCGAAGTCTTTCTCCTGTGATGGTTCACCCTGTCTTACTGATGCCAGCTATTCTAATGAATCGACTACCTGTACGGGCGTTGTTTCATCTATTTGCAAATGTTGCGCCCCTTGCTGCACCTGTTGCTGCTGTGCTTCCCTCTCTTGTTTGCACAACTCTTGTTCCTTTCGGAGTTGCTCCTTCAACCCATGCAACTCCTTCTTTGTTTCCTCCATTCTTCTCTTATCTCTCTTCCTTTGCGCGATTCACTTGTCACGCTATTGCCTCTTCACCTATATAGCCATAACTTCTTTCTCTACCAATGGATCTGCTCGAAACTTGCAACTTTTCTCTTCATAACGCTCACATAACTGTGTCAAGGGATAATACTTCATCTAGTATTTCCCTCTTCAGTTCAGCTTAGGCGGATGTTGTCACCAACTCTCCTCATTGCTTGGTCGTCTGTAGTTCCTTAGCAATTCACTCATTCTCAGATATAAAAAAGCAAACAATTGAGCTAGTGGCTTTGGAATATACTCTAGTTGCATCAGCCAAGGCTACAGGATGTTTGCACACATTAGACACGATTACTCATTCCTCAACTTGTGCAGGAGATTTATGATCTTCCTGAGTCGACGCTCTGCGAGACTGCACAAATCTATGTTGGGATTTGTCAAATGAGATGTTGTGCATCTCTCCTTCCAGTTGATCTCCAAGGATGTTAGTGCCTCCTTGGTCACTTGAGACTTTCTCATCATCTTGATGCGGTGAAGCACGTAAGTCGACCTCTTGGTTGTTAGCCATGAGTTCGATGTCCTATTCCAATTCTTTCTGCTCTATGTTCATATCCAACTATTGAAGTGCTTGCTCTATCTCATGAGTAATGTCTTTCTCCTACGATGGTTCACCCTATCTGCATAATGCTAGCTATTCTTATGAATCCACTACTTGTACGGGCACTGTTTCATCTATTTTCACATGTTGTGCCCTCTGTTGTACTTGTTGCTACTGCGCTTCCCTCTCCTATTTGTGCAAAACTTGTTCCTTCAAGAGTTTCTCCTTAAACTCTTCTCTATTTCCTCCATTCTTCTCTTGTCTCTCTCCCTTTGCGTGATTCACTTATCGCATTGTTGCCTCTTCACCTATATAGGCACAACTACTTTATCTACTAATGGATCTGCTCAAAACTTGTAGCTTTTCTCTTCCTCCATGCGATCGACAATCTTCCTCTTGCCCTTGTCGTGCACTGGTATGCTTTCCTCTACTGCTACTGTTGCTACTGATGTTGGCACTCTTTGGGATGCTGCTTCATGTTGCTTTGCTAACCAATCCACAATGGATCCAATCTATTCATTGTGTCTAGAGAAACTATAGCAATATTTTCATGGGTCCTCCTCAGCCCAATGAAATTCCCTATGGATCTAGTTGAGTTGTACTCTCGTGCAGTGATCCTTCACAATGCAATGTGGGTCATACAGATTGTAACTTCGAAGGTCGAATGGGTGCTTCTTCATCTATTCTGGTTTGAAATTCACTTTCTTAAAACTCTGGATATTATATAACACAATCTGCAATGGAAGAGCAAGCCAAGGTTCCTTCTTCTTCCGGTTCAATCTAGATGTCAATCCTATCGAGATGTGATATGCTACTTCCTTCACGATGAGTATTTCCAATGCAAACTTTGGTAGAACATGTGGAGGCTTCTCCATGCTGAACATTCGTATGGAGGTGTTGGATGGTGAGGCATACCAATTAGCAATGTCTATCAATGCCTCCATTTCTTCCTTCGACATGCAGGATGAATCCTGTTCGGTTATCATCTTGTAAACTGGGGTGAAAAAATGATTGGAAAACTATGTGATAACTTCTCTAAAGCCGCATTCGGATAACAACTTACAATATGTGTTCACAACAATCTTTGCTAGTGACCATGCCCACTCCAAGACTGGGAACTCTTGTTGGACAAGGATGGGATCTAGGATGTAGGCATACATGTAGATATTTGCTTGCATACCTCCAAGTGACTGTCCAGCCTTTTTTACCTGTTCCTTCGTCTGATGAGCTAACATGTCGGACCAATTACATGGTTTTCTTTCTCTAGCCAGTTGGTCTAGTGCGATCACCCAACTCTGTGGGAAGGTTTCTGTGCTTTCTTGGCCATACAATCGATATGAAAATATGACCAAGTATTGATATGCCTTCCACATTATCTTTGTCTTATAGATCTGGTTGGGTGTCAACCAGAATTGAGCTGGCTCCTTTATCTAGTTCTTCAAAATGTCTCTGGGGTTGGCACTACTACTGGGTAAGTTGAAGGGAGTCTTCATAATAGTCACAGGCTCTAACATCTGATACATCTTATCATAATACTATGCCCAGAAGGTTGCAATCTTCATCCCACTGACATTGCTCAAGGTTATCATCTTGGGATCAATGTGGGAGACGGTCTAGTGTATCATGTCCGCGCATGGGAATGCGGGGTATCTGCATGCAATCCGGTATAAGCCAGACTTGTGAATGTTCACATGCACCTGACTGTCTTCAAGGACTTCCTCAAAAATGTTTGAAAATGTTTCATTGACCTCTTGCCACTTTAGTTTGATGTCCTTGTCTAGAAATAGATTGGTATCTTCATAGATCGATAGACATGCGGACAACCATTCAACTATTGCTCCAGTTACACTTCTGTCAATGTATTTTGATCCTACTATCTTGGAGGCCATTGATCCTTTACTTCTAAGAGGTAGATGAATGCCTGAAATATATGGAGACAAAGTAACATGCATGGCAAGAAATCTGTTAGCGAAAACCAAAGCAAATTTGGGGAATGACATAACACATACCTGGGGATTGATAGGCAAAGATTGCACAATTTATCCTTGGAGACTAGGTGACTGGCTGCCAAACTGCACAAAAGGCAGTCTGGACTATTGAGGAGGCAATACTAGCTATTGGATTTGTGCAATGTGCAATTTAGACTAACTTCTAACTAATGAGATTACGCAATGCATAATTCCAGCTGGCAATGACTGCAGGCTCAGTGACTGTATTGCACAATTTTCTCGGCCAACAGTCACTGTCCCTCATAAATGTGAAAAATAGTCCTAGCAGATAGTGTGTGGGCATAAATGCACATTTCTGGAGAGGAAGATAGAGCCTTCCTTCCCCAGATTATGCAATGTTGTCTCAGTGAATGCAGAGTCTAGGCCAAGGTTGGCCAGACTCGCCGATGGATAACTGAAAGAAAATGTGAAAGTGAATGCATGGTGACACTAAGTTAAATAATAAGTGATTGATTTTTCATGCAAACATTGAATGAAAGATTCAATAAACAGATCAACATGCATGTGGGTGAAGCGAGTCGCTGAATCGACGACCTTTCGTGCAAAACAGTTTCATGCATGTGACATCAATGAGATAGCAATGAAAACTAAAATGGTACTAGTATAAGCTAGTATACATGTAAATGACAACAAGCGTTCAAAGAAAGCAAGCAAACAACACTCACACAAGCGAAAACACAAAAAAAGATAGAAATGCTAAAAAAGACAAGTTGAGACCACTTACCTGTGAATAGTTGAGCCGGATGTGTCGAAGAGTCCTAGATGTGATGTGGGATGTTAGAGATCCAAGATCGATGTGAAAGAATGAGCTCTGATGTGTCAAATGAATAATTTTGGGCTCATGATGCACATGCCACAAATCTAGGAAAAGTGACACTTGGAGGAAAGTTTCTAAACAAAATTTGCATGTAGCCTCCAACTACTAAAAATAGCTCCCTGAATCATGGGATGCCTTTTGCATGTTTCCTTTTTCTATTCCAAGAAAAAGCAAGCCATGCATGCAAGTCAAGTTTCCTTGGTCCTGGGTGGAACTGGCTAACCCTACCTCTCATGCATGAGGCCGCTCAACTACTCGAAGGAAATGCACATTTCTGGCTGGGAGCTGGGCTGGCTGCACAGGATATTTTCACAATTTTTGGGAAGGGAAGGTGTCTTCTTCCCAAGATTGCGCAATTCCTGGGTTGAGCAGCTCTACTAGGGAAAATTGCGCAATTTTCACTGTGAGGGGTGATGGGTAGAATTGCACAATTCTGGAGCCCAACAGGCTACTAGATAGGATTACGCAATTTTTGGAGGGAAGGCTAGTTTCCCTCCTTAATTATGTGATTTCTTGGGGAAGCTACTTAGCTTGTAGATGGAACAAGTCTGGAGGAACAACTTGTGAGGGGAATGGATCAAGATTTGATTGACAGGCTATATTTCTGCAAGAAAAACACTTAATCTTGTGTACTTGACAAAGCAAGACAAGGTGTTGGGAAAGGTTGGTAGGGAGGCTCCAAAAGAAGCTAAGGAAAAATCTTTGAGGGTGGTTGTAGCCGCTATGACAAGTGACCCAGGGTATACATATGTTTGGATAACAATGTTTGAGCATGTGTTTCCTTTTTTGAATATTCATATGCATAACAACAATATCACTTGGGTTGTTCCTAACACTAGAATACTATTAGTTTGGGTACTAAGAATTTATTACTCAAATGTAATTTACTATACATGGATCTCATTATTAGCATCAACATAAATAAACTTCCTAATATAAAATTTTGAGTTATTCTCATTCATCTAACTAGTATTAGTGTAGGTCCTAGGTAAATACTTGAATTTGAAATGATACTAAATAATGTGGACGGGGGGGACTAAAGAATGAAAGCACAAGACAATACTTACCTGAGATCTATAGGTGGCTGGAATAGAATCACCTTGAACTCCCATCAGTGTTTGATTCTTACAAAGGCATCATCCCACATATTATTGGTTACACTACAACAAAAAATATCATTGGTGAGGGTCGAAAAATGTCAACATAAGCTCATTGGTGATAGTCAAGAGCCTTTATCACCAAAAATTAAACATTACCAAAGGTGGCATTGCCAAAAGTATAGGTGTTATGGTGACATTCAAGGTTTGTCACCAGTAAATATTTAAAATGAAGAATAGTGGCCGTCACCATTTCATGTGAGCAACAGTGACAAACCTTAGCCTCCATGACCAAAAAATTGAACATCACCAATGGTGGCATTGCCAAAAGTATAGGTGTTGTGGTGACATTCAAGGTCCGTCACCAATAATGATTATAATCATGGATAGTGACCATAACCGCTTCATATGAGCAACAATGTTTTATTGTTATGGACCTTTCATTACTATCACTATTAACACATATATATGTGGTGATGTTTATTGACCGTCACCATTTCATATGAAGATCAATGATTTATGGTGATGGATTTTTCATGGTCGTCACTATTTATGCATATATATGGTGGTGTTCATTGACCATCACCATTTCATATTTTGGTGAGGGTAGAACCTGTCATTATAAGCTCATTGGTGATAGTCAAAAGAACCTCCATCACCAAAAACTAATCATCATCATTCCATCTAAATAATAAAGCACAATGGAAATGAACCACAAACCTCCTACTTGTAAAGCAGATGCTCTTCCATTGAGCTAACACCCTTTAAAGAATTAAACCTGCAAGAATATATATAGGGGATTAACAAAAAATCCATAGAGAATAGGTTTAGAGTGGGAAAAATAAAGATGATAAGAAAAATAATAACCAGCAACAAAATCTACTAATTTGAACATTTTTAAAGTACTTAAACAAAGATGACATCCATAGTACATTAAAGTGGCATTGGTAAATGTTGAGATTTATCAATTGTCGACTATCCGTAGTGCCACCAATCTAATCAACTGCGACAATAGATGTTTCCATTAATGAAGAAGCATGTTTAAAGTTCATTATTTCTTGATAACCACCGTTTCTAACTAAAAACCATGCATAGTTCTAGCCACTACAAAACGTGGACACAAAAGTGAGCATAAAGACCAAAATCATTGTACCACCAATCTAATGAACTGTGACATGCGATGTTCCCATTAATGGAGTCGCATGTTTAAATATCTCATTGGTTCTTGATAACCATTGGCTCCAACTAACAATCATCCATAATTCTAGTGAATCACTGCAAAACATGGACCCAAAGTGAGCATAAAGACTAAAAGGCAAATCTATGGTAATGGAAAAAAACAAGAAATCAAAACTTACTTACAATTTACCAACCATTGAAAGGATAAAAACGTGAAAGAAAATGTCTTGATACTTCTCATCAAGGACAAAAAAAATCATATCACCTTAAATGATGAACTTAGAAACCTTTTGAATTCATAAAATGGTGTTAATACACTTAACTTTAGTTGGTTGGAAAAAATAAGTCAAGTAGGCATTTTAAAATCAACCAGAATTATTTATTCATGGAATAAAACAAGTTCAATATTAGAACATTGAAGATAATTGGACTAGAAAATAAAAGGAAGTATTCAACTAGAAGATATTATGGGAAGAATTAAAAGGAAAAGAAAAAGGATATGGACACATTTTCCTTAATCTGATAGTTAGATCCACATGGCGAACTTAAAGTGAGATTATCCTAACCCTTGAAATCAAGGAACCCATGACCTATTCACATAAATGATGGTCACAAAAAATAAAATCTTTGACTGCCAAGAATCGTTGGTTGGTCCTATCATAAAAGTGTAATGTAAAGAGAATATACCTCTCGTAAATACTGCTCAATTTGTCAATTGTAATACCATCACAATCATTAAGCTATCATCATTAGGCAACTTCGTTGCATAAAAAGCATCATAGCAAGAAATGTTGGCTTTATCACCAATGTAAACTAAACTTCATGTATTGAAATTTGAAACAAATAAAATAAAAAGGTTAGTGTATTCATCTCTTAAACATTGATAGATACATGCTCTGACCCAAGCATATGAAATTATTGATAGTGTTACCTAAAATGGAAAATAAAATATGAGAAAATATATTTCAAAGCAAATGTGTGAGTGTATGTTACCAAAACTCAGCATTGTATGAGTCTATTCTCACCTAATCCATCTCACAATGGTCTTCATCAACTCCGACAAGTAATGAATAATCCATTACATTAATTGACTACAAACACACATTGCGCACAATCATGCTAACTGACTAGCTTAACACAAATTTGAAACTAAGATTACAATTATGATTGATTAAGAAAAACGAAAAACTATATTTACCATAAGAAATGAAATACCATTTGAGACTGCTCCCTCCAAAAGGTGCTTAGCTTTATTCCTAAGAAATATTGGAGGAGTTGGGATGGTCTCTAAGAGATTCTTGTTTAGAAGAACTTTGTTGTTTCCTGATGAATCTATATTGTAAAGGGAGCAACCAAAACCTTTGAGGTCATAAACCCATGTTATATTTCTTACAAACAACAAAATTTCCATTGCCATCAATTCATCTTGATCTCTTTGACACCTTTTGCATTCTTTATAGTGACCTAAAAGATAAGCACATTATGTAACATGCACACACACAATGAAGGAAAGAAAGCATGGTAAACTCCCTAGGAGCGTACAAAAGGTATTTTCAAATATAGAATAAACAATAATATGAGTATCCAACCTAATAAATACAAAGCATATTTTCCAAACATGTGGAGCTTCCAGAACATAGTGATTCACAAAGATATTTGAAATATTTTGAGGAGAACTTCATAAAAGACTATGATTCTATCCTAATGACTCTCTTAATAATAAATATTGCATCCAAGGATTTTGCAGAAAACACATTTCCCTTTCTTCCTTGAGGTCCTCATTTGTTGCAACAATTTAGTGACAATCTAAAGTCCATCTCTGTTGGACAAGACATTTTCCTAAGGGCATAAAACTGTTTTTCATAATAACAGGTTACCAACTACTTAACTTTTCTTGGAGGACCCTCATCACAAAAGGATATTTTTGCATGTGTCTTTTCTATATAATTATGAATCTAAACCCCCATTCCCTTTGGAGCCATATGTGTAAATATCCTCATATCTTGAACTTACCTCTTTGGAAAGAACTTTAATCGAGTCTAAGGAACCATCTTATGGCTAAAGTGGATTTGAAACAACTCCTCCCATACTAAATAAATTTGCACATTCCTTTGCTTTATCCCTATTTGTTTCCTTTTTATTCTCACTATCAGGTACCTTGTCACATAGGAAAGCCTGATATTCTTGCGAGCTTAGTGCATAATTTATTATGATTGTTGGCTCATCATTATGAACAACAATAACCATATCATTGACATCGGTTGGTAAACACAACTTACCCACTCCATTACCACCTAGATGACTGACATATGAGACAAACATAGGAAAATAGCTTCTCTGAGAGTCAACTCTAAAAGCCCTTGATAAAATTTCTTGTAAACTCTTGCTACAACTAGTTGGTAAGTTTGACATAGGACCCTCAATGAAACTTCCAAACTCTTTTGATGGATTTAATTATTTTACTAGTGAGGGAGGTATGAATTTCTTCGGAGCCTCTATTCCACCTTTATCATGCATGTTTTAGGCAGATTCATGCATCATCCTATCCCCTATTGCAATTTGTAGAATTGGATTAAAATATTTTTTGTCTTCAGATTCACTGCCACTGAAACTAGTGGCCAAAGTGGCAGAACCAACTTCTTGCCCTTGTGATGCCATAGATACAGCCTAAGATTTTGCTAATTGGCATTCACCTATCCATGTTTCATCTAATGTATTTGAAAAATCAGTTAGGATAGGAGAATCCTTCTCTGACAGTTTCCAACAATTTGCCATATCTTCATCCAAACCGTTTGTATTTTCCCTACTATCAACTACTTCAAAAATAATTGTCTCAAAAACATTGATTTTGGTATTTAATTCACCATTCTCCATGTAAAAAATGCGAAACATGGTACCATTAGTTATAATTGATCAATATCTAATGTTTGGATCTCCTTCCACGTCATCCATATATTCTGGGTTGTTTTACCTTCTTCCAATTTAATAATTTCCATGCCCTAATTTAATTTTCCATTCACAGTCCCAATTCCCTCTAAATGGTCACACAAATAGGAATTTCCCACATTACTAATCATGAAAGTTGCTTAGATCCATTATTTAAAACATGCTTGTCACAAGCTTGGATATCTTTGAACTAAAGATTCTCAAAATAGATAGCTTTGTCCAAACAATTTCCATCAACCATGGAGCCTGTGTCCTTTGTCACTAGAATGCAAAAACCACCACTAGCATTGTTACTATCCTTGATTGTACCCTGACAGTCTCCAACATTTTCATTTATACTAGAATCATATTCCTTATATGGAGTCTTAAAATCCTCCAGTGAACTAGATTCCAATTTGGAAAAAGCGTTTTTCTCTCTAAGAGATGAATCTAAATGGAAAAGATGGTGATCTTGTTCATAGGATTCATAAATAAGAAGACACCTTATATTGTTTAGCTTTGAAATATTAGCAATAGGTCTTCCAAGTTCCAACATGCTGAACATTAACAATGGCCTCTTGCAACAAAATCTATTTGAATTTGATAGATTGTATCAAAATAATGAACCCTATGAAGAAATTATTTCCAACTAAGCAATTTCTATAAAAAAATATGGAAATATTAGACAACCAAAAGTACACTAAACAAACTTTATATACATCTATAATATCACCTCAAATTCAACTTTCTATTTATACAACACTCCTTCAAGCTATGCAATTTTCCTCCTTGTTTCAAGAACCTTAATATTGGAATAAAAGGTTCCAAATGTGGCAATTTTATGTCCGAGCAAATTAAAAACCTCTCTAAACAACATTCCCACTTTATCCGCAACTTGTTCATTTGCATCAAAATGAACATTAGTTTGGATTTTGGGGGTCCTACACCATAGGTATGATAGGTATATAAAAATTAACAAACATCTAACCATATGTACAATTTGTATCATAAAGTACCTTTTCAACTTCATTTATGAGCCAATCTTGTTGATGCAGATCATGGAACCCTAATTTTGAAGGTGGCAAATGCAGAGGTAGAACATTGACGGAGGAATATCGGAAACATGCAATCATGCTTCCAAACATGTCACATTGAATTTGGGAACAACGTAGGTCCAATAGATTAGCATGGAATAGTCATTGATTATCATACACAATTATGGGTACTTTAGAAAAATCAAGAGCTACATAAATTATGTAAGATATCAAAAGGTCAAAATAAAAAAATAACATGAAAATTGCTTGCAAATACAAAGCAAGGGAATTCAATGGCATACCCATAAAAGAAAATGCAGCCTCAATTTAATGAATGACCACATCTTGCAACTCTACTTGCTGCAATATGATTAGAGAAGCTAAGCTCTAGGAATTTTCAAAAGGATAAACCTCATGCAACATTAGACATGACTACTCGTCGGGTTGCTTATGAAAATCTATCTTTCCATGCACATTTTAAGCGCCTATGCCGCATCCACAATTTTCCTTCACGTTCTCCAGGTTATGTCAACAATAAAGGTAATTGTCTTATCGATATCGTGAGGGTACCTCGATGGTGTGTATAAGAAAGAACATGTGCTTTTGATGGTTCATTACAGAAACAACAAGAATTTTGCATGTTTTTTACATGTTGTTACATCAAAATTTTCCAATTATTACTGTGTATATGCAAGGTCTATAAGATAGCAATAGAAAGCTATGGAAGAAGAAAAATACATGAAGAAAAAACATTACTTGGTCAAACAAATCATCCTAGAGGTACCTTCCTTGTGACTTGTCAAAACTACCATATACTTGATGTGAAAGAGTTGTGAATGCTTGCAAACTATCCCCTGCAATACACAACAAATTGATAAAAGAACAATATACTTTAATGATCAAGAGGAGAAGGTGGAAAGTCTTCTTTAGAGAAAAGATGTTCTTGGTTTCTATGCCCTAAAAGTTGCTCATCTATAAAAACCTTTCTTTTTCTTTTTCTACTATTCCTTACTTCTCCCATGCAACCTTCTCAGATAGCTCCTCTATTGTTATTTTATAATTAAGATTAACCTTGGATGAAACAGAAACAATGAAATGATTTTCTAGATCTGAATCTTTTCATTCCTTATCTTGAAGTTCCAAATATGATGTTATTGCCCCATATTAACCTAGACCCACAGGAGATATAATTTCATTTGGATATGCCTTTATTGAAGCTAACATCCAAATATATCGCTTTAAGGAGTAGTTTGCAAGGAAGGTCTCTATCCAGATGAATATATATCCCACTATACCCGTTTAACTTGAACATATGTATCTCATATGCAGGATTTCTTAAAAACAATTTCTATTTAAAAAAGATTGGTTCCATCAACACTAGATTTACTAGTAACATGTGATATAGGTGGCCCCATCTCTCCACTAGTAAGAGTTGGTTTTGAATCTCTCTTATTCTTATCAATCAAAGGGTCATCTACTAAGGTAGAGACAATTGACATTGTCTTATACATTTTTAGGTTTTGCATTTCTCCTGACTGATTTTGTTCTGGAATAGGAACAACAAAACTGGGTATCATAGAAATAGATCTATCTAAACTTAAATGTTTGTCTGGAAATGCAACACCTATTGGTGATTTCAAGGGAAGTTCAGGCAAGATGGCACCTTCATTTGCAAGGAAATAGGTCTCAAGGGCTAAATGGTAAGTTGCAAACCCTACATATTGAACAACATGTTTAGCTTTCTTCAACTGATCATGACTTGCACCCATAAGTGGGACTTGTAAACACAAGAGAAGAGTGAGTCCCATAAATTTTGACTTCAAGAAAAGAGAATATAACTTAATATCAACATGTCTCCTAATTTGGAGATAGTCAACTATATGAGATACTTTCAAGAATGAAAATTTGAGAACCTATTTACTTTGTTGGAAATATTTCATAGAAAATATTAGATTGAGTTTGAGGCTTCGGTCTCCATCTGTGAATTATATTATCATAGCATACATAATAGAAATACCATTTATTATAAACATATTAGAATTTCAAGGCATATTAAGCATAAATATAATACTTATTTTAATGACAGTAAAATATTAAAAATACACAAGGAATCCTAGACAGTTTTCCACCCTTGGAATCACCATCCTAGAATGGAAAACACGTTTCCAATTTGTATTTGAAATATAGATTTATTGATTCATGCCGGAATTTGTAGGAAAACATTGATCAACATGAGAAACATTTCCTGCATAAAATAAAAAATAAAGGTGTAAAATACCTTGTTGATTTTGGAGGGAACAGGTAGAGTGGGTCCACATGGCCTCCCCACACCAACTGACAATTGAGTAGGGATGGGCCCCCTATTTATCAAAGTTTCCCCCTGGCTCTCTACAAAAGTACTTGAAACCCCAATTCATCTCATTTTTCAGTTTCATACTTTGGAGAGTAGATTTGGACAACATAAATGAGAACAACTGAGGGTGGACAAGTTTGGTAGAGCAACACTGAGAACAACTTTGGCAAGAAGATTTTAAGGGAGGAATAGAGATTTTTTCCAGTAGAACAACACTCGAAACTCTTACTTGTTCTTCTGTTTCTTACGCTCATATATTCTTTTGATGGAATCTCATTCATCATCTTGGGAATGATATGATCATATAAATCATGCTGGAAGAAGTGGCAAAGGAAGAGGAGATGGTGAAGAAAATAACAAAAATTTCCCATTGATTCCCCTCTGTGGAACTGTGTCATACAAATATAGATAAAAAGGAGAAAAATAAGGTGAAAAGTTGAAACTACAAATGGAATTGCATAGGTGCACGGAAATTTTTGGATTCATACTCAAGGGGTAAATCCCTTTTATGTGGATTCCTAACAATGGGGTTGAGTTTTGTAATCTATCACCCTAAAGATTGAGGCACAATTTCAAAAGGAGAATTATGATGCACACTTAGGGAGGGAAGCAAGGAGGGGCAGCAAGCATGTTCTCGTAGGTTGAAAAAATGGGTAGCCAGTTTCCTCAACAATTGAGGAAGTCTGGAAGAGATTGAACACCAAACTCTTGGAAAGAATGTTTGATTGATTGCAGGAGGGAAGACATAGATAGTGGAGTTTCCCTTGCCATACATGCATGTGGTATTCCCTTTATAGAGTAGTATGTCTCTACATTGGAAAGTCGTGTTTAGAGTGGTGAATGAAGAACCCATTGGTTACAAGAGATAAATTTTGAAAAAATATGCACCACCATTATGCAAAAGGAGAAGTTTGTTGTGGACTAATACAACAAACCAACCATCAATATATTTGATAGTATGTCTCCTTCAAGTCCATACTTCTTTAGAGAAATAAATCTTCAAATGAAGAGAAGAGCATTGAATGCATGGTTGATACTTACAAAAGTAATTGAGATTTCAAATCATGGCTACAATATTTTAATATGGATACTGATGCTATACAACAAAAATGTGTTCTTAAACAAATCCAATACAACCAACATATAGGCATCTACAACTCACAAAATGAAAAACATGTGAATTTTCCAAAATGATATAAAAATTAAAAAATAAGTAGATAAAATTAAAGATGTCGATGTGTTGTAAACTTATACATAGGTTATCCCATAAAGACCTTTTAAAGCAAGATTTTTGAGGCCTTTTTTTTTTAGAATGTTTTTAGGGGAGATTTTCCCTAAACTTGTATAGGGAATATTTTTTTTTTGTACCTTTCAATACAAAGATAGATACAATACAAGAAATCATATGTTTACCATATTGTATATGTACAATATAGAATATGTGCACAATAATAAATACCCCAAGCCCAAACTAGGTTGTATGGTGACTATGCTCCAAACATCATGCAATTTATCACAAACAATGCAAGGTCTCACAAAGAAATTGATGCAATCATTGAGCAGGTATGAACAAATGTTTGGGACACCATGTGTAGTTCATAGTTTGAATGTTGCTTTCAAAACTATTATTTTTGAAGTTGTACAAACGAAAAAATATTTTGATGGAGCAAAAGAAGTATAATTTCTTATTACAAAGGACCAACATGCATAAACAATGTGTAGACAATATCCCAAGCTCCAACTTCTTTAGATTAGAGAAAATAGATATTCATCACACCATGTCTTGATTTGCTTATCTGGCACTTAGGGTTTGTTTGTATTTTATAGCGGTTTGTTCTAAGTGAAAAACATGGAGATCACCCAACACTGAAAAAAAGTAGTGCACATCAGAACTAGCATTCTTGATTACGCTTGTTGGGATTAGAGTGAGTAGTTTCCTTCCATATTGAAGCCATAGTTTATCTATTACAAAATTTGTGATACAGATAATACAGATTAAGATAGAGATTGGTTCATATGTACATTTATTTTGGATACGAGAGAATGAAATACAAGAATAGCAGGGATCAAATTGTCAAAACAACTGCGACAAAGTTCAATCCTATGACCCAATCAATACAATACTATGTATCTACAGTGTAACATTGTATGATGAACACTACGATTTCATAATGATTTACAAATGGAGTGTAAATATTCATGGATGTCAAACCTCCACGACAAGCTATGTATCTATTTAGTTCTTGGACAAATTGGTTGGACATGCAATAATATCAAACCTGAGAATGGATGCCAGTGTAATTATTTGGATATAGGCCGCTAAGTGAATAGATCCATGTGAAATTTGTTCCATTTTCCTTTCAAATTCACTGTGATAAAGCATATTATTATTTGTTGTTGGAAATGAAGTTGTATTCCATATATAAAATGGAACAACATTAACCAATCTATAACAAATTGCTAACAAAGAACATCACATCACTAAGCCTAACAACATATTTATTATTAGAAATTCCATTTTGGTTTTAAAAGCCAACACATGAGAAGATTGGTCATATTTTAGCCATTTCTATCTTTTCCAGTCATAATGATGACTCCCATGACTCCCATGACTTTGTGAATCTCATTAATAATGAAAAATTAGAGCGTGGAGACCTCCTTGTTAGCTTTGACGTTGTGTCCCTATTCACCAAGATTCCTCTTGAAGAAGCCATTCAAGTTATAAGAGAGGTTTCTGATCCAGTGACTGCAAGATTGGCCGAAATATGCTTGCGATCAACAGTTTTCACCTTCCAAGCAACATTTTATGAGCAAACAACTGGAGTGGCAATGGGATCCCCCCTTTCACCGATCGTGGCCAACCTTTACATGGAATATTTTGAAAAGAAGGCCCTGGATTCGTTCCCTTTGAAACCAACATGGTGGAAGCGATTCGTCGATGATACTAATATAAAATGGACTCATGGTAAAGCAGAGCTTGACAAGTTCTTATTCACCTAAATTCCATCTCCTCAGAAATAAAATTCACTATGGATCTTGAAGAAAACATGAGCATTCCTTTCTTAGACATCCTCATCATGAGAAAAGATGATGGCTCTATAGGGCACAAAGTCTTCAGAAAGTCCACCCATACAGAGAACTACCTCCACGCTGACTCCCACCATCATCCGGCCCAGAAGCTTGGTGTTCTAAACACTCTTGCTATCAGGGCCCTTCGAATTTCTGACGCTGATCATCTGGATGAAGAAAAGAGGCATTTAATCTCAACCTTTAAAGGTTTAGGCTACAAAGAAAATGAGATTAAGAAAGCAATTCGGAAAGCGGAGAAAAGGTTGTTATCTCATGAACCTAGAGCCCGAGATCAACCTGAGGGGGGTAGGGTTTTTCTTCCTTACATTCATGGAGTTACAGATAAGATTGCGAAAGTCCTAAGAAGGAAAAACATAAGCACGCAATTCTCAGCCCCTGGAACTATCAGGCAAAGTATGAAATCAGTTAAGGATAATATTGATAAACAGCAACTTAAAGGGGTCTATAAGATCGATTGCTCATGTGGAAAAAGCTACATTGGTGAAACAGGCCGCTCTCTGCAGACCAGACTCAAAGAACATGGAGCTGATATTAAGAATGAAAGGTCTCGTTCTTCCGCCCTCGCAGAACATTCGTCAAAAACTAAGCACCATGTCTTCTTGGAAAACGCCTCCATTATCGCCAAGGAAGAGCAACACCATAAGCGAAAGATCAGAGAGGCTCTTGAGATTTTCAAACACCCGCATAATCTCAACAGAGACAATGGCATGGAGATTAGTGGTAGCTGGTTTCCCCTAATCAGAAAAATTAACCCGATATCAGTATAATAATAATAATAATAATAATAATAATAATAGCAATAATAATAATAATAGCAATAATTACTAATTCATTTCTAATTAATTAGTAATTAATGAGTAATTAATTAATTAGTAATTAATTAATTATTATTAATTAATTAGTAATTAATTATTATTAATTAATTATTAATCAATTATTACTAATTCTTAATTAATAATTATTTATTAATTATTATTAATACTTAATTAATATAATTAATTAGGTATTATATTTTAATAATTAATTATTATATTATTTAATATATTAATAATAATAATTAATAAAATTAATTATAAAATATCATATTTATATTAATATAATTAATTAAGCATTATATTTTAATTATTAATTATTATATTATTTATTATATTAATAATAATAATTAATAAAATTAATTACTACATTAATAATAGTTATTATAATAATTATAATCATATCTATTTTTTAGAAATATATAATATGTATTACTAATCCCTAAATATTATATTATAACAATAATTAATGTAATTATAATCTTTTCCATTAATTTTATTATAAATATATTAATTAATAATAATTAATTTGTATTAAGAATAAAAATAATTAATAATTAATTAATAATTAATTAATATCCAATTAATTATAATTATTAATAATTAAATAAATAAAAATTTTAATTAGCAATTAATTTTTAAACCAATTATAATTAAAATAATTAATTATTATATTAATAGAATTAATTACTATATTAATATAATTAATTATTATATTAATAAGAAAAAATTTATATATTATAATAATTAATATAATGAATTATTATATTAATAATTTTAATTAAAATAATTATGGTCAAAAAAAAAAATTAAAAATTAATTAATAATAATAATAATAATAATAATAATAATTAATTAAATAAATCAATTAAATCAAGAGGCAGCCGACTTCTCAAAAATTGAGAACCGACCTTCCCTCTTTTCTCTCCCCATTTCTATTTAAACCCTAAAAAACTGCTCTTCTTCTATCAAAGCATTCTTGTTGTCCTGATGATGGATCCCGGTTGGGATTCAAAACGTTGGCAGAAAAATGTTCTTACTGTGGAATCTCCGGTGACTAATTCGAACATAATGATGAGCTCGGAACTTCCATACTATGTCCATTTGTGGTCCCTTTACTGCTTCCAATAATCTCAGCATGTGTGCAAGTGTTAAGTCATTTTTCCTTTGCGAGTGTGGACATGTTTCAAAACACTAAGATAGATTTTGCAAGAACACCATCCTCATAATTTCACACATATTGATTCATGTGTCCAAGATCATCTTACTATAATGCATAAAACAATGAGTAGAAAGAAAATATGCATCAAGAAAAACGATCTACATCAAAATGAAAAGTACATGCGTCACCATGATCAACTCAGAACAATAAGAATGAGATCATCAAGAATCAAACCATAAAATAAAAGATGGAAACGATGTAGCAGAGGGTTTGTTACCATAATTAACAAACTATTGTACATATACATGAATAGTATCATCTCAAAGTTGGGCATCACTACATTTCAGAAGGAGAAGCATCACTGGGTTGTACACCTCAAAATGAAGTACCAACAATGATGACCTCATCTAGCAAGGGAAGGCTGGAAGAAACATCCAAATGAGAGGATGGAATATATGATGAAGTAATCCATTTAGTCTCGACTCCTGATAGACTATTCAATAACTACAAAGAAGGAACAAGGAGGAGTTTGTATACGTGGACCAACACAAGATGGAGATGTGGAAAGGTTTAGTACAACCAACTCGGAGTCATCAACAAGCGACCCAACAAGATAAAAAGAGGCATGTTACATGGATACATGCTACCATAAAGGATCTATAGAAGAGATCGTAGCAATCATCATGAAAAGGATCATTAAAGACAACATCATGATGCTTAGTCACTTGATGAGAGGTAGGGTCATAGAGATGATACCCCTGAAAAGTTTCATAGTAGCCAACCAAAGTCCTATGAGGAGTCTAATGGATAATAGATATGTCATGTCTTTCATGATATAGGTGGGTCCATGCACTTGATCCAAAGAACCTAATATGTGAGGTTGAGGACTTCCATCCATGCAACCGATAAGTTTCTGACCTTGCATCAAGGAAGAATTATCAGGCTACAAAGTAATGCTAGTGTTTTGTTCCTAATCAATCGCTTATTCCATCCTAGAAGACCAACTAAAATACGAATGTAACCTTCTACTCCTATCCATTTTTTGTGCTTTTCTTTCTCCTCACTTAACCTTAGTAATTCATTAAGAGCATACAACACCGTATGATCCTCATTAGAATCTAGATTAAGTTTCAATGAAGCTATTGTGACCATTGTATTTTTATGCTTCAACTCTTCGATAGACCTTTGGAGTATGATATTCGATCTGAGATCTTTATTGATTAGCCCCTGATTAGTCATGGGAAAAGTAGTGTGCCCCTCTGCAAAACATATTTCAATAAAAATTCTATCAAATGTTTGGAAAGAAGAAATCTCAACATGATCTTCCATTACCACTCAAGAAATTGGATAGTAAAAGCATTGTAAGGGAGGGAAAGAATGACTTCCCAAAGAGAGATTTTTGTCATAATATAGCATATCCCTCTCTTTGGTAGAAGATGCGACATCTTCACAATGAAGTAATCCAATGATTTGTTCCATTTGCAAAGCCTCTGCTTCATTTTTTTTTCTCAATATATTATCTTCCATATCCCTTTTAAACTCTTCGCATTATTATTTCAAAGCTGATGTTTCAGTGGAAACTCCCACTAATTTGTTAATATGAAAATGTAATTTATTTGTGTAAACGCTATCAATATGCCTTTCTCTAATCCTAGATTCAATTTTATCAACAATTTACTCTTATATCACAATTGCCTTGAACTCGACATTCTGCATATCCTTACAAATCTTCTTAGTTTTTTGTCTAATAGCCAGTGACACATCCAATGCTGGAAGAGGAAGAAAACTCAGAGCATGTCCAATTTCCCTTGTAATATCTTGCAATTGTTTCACAATATTCCTATAATTGAGAAGAAGATAAAAAATTCTCTTTTGTGAATAAGTATCAATATGAGTACCCTTTAAAAAATCCCAAGAGATTGTCTAATAGTTTGAGTTTCCCTTACATTCCTATTATTAAGATCTATTTAAATAGGCCTAATATTTTCTAGATTCTTGGAAAGTTCCCTCAGTCTCTCTTGGTCATAAATCACATCTTTTTCAGCATGAATGGTGTCTCTAGCTAGCACTAAAACTTTGGTTATCAACTCAGACACTAGTGCAAGTGATGCATTTCCAATTACTCCATCAAAAGCGACTTCACTAGTTACTCCAAGATAAGATATCATTGTTCAAGTTTTCTTCTTGTGCGTCGAAGGAAAAACAGGAATAGATAGATAAATTATACAAGATCTTATCCAACTTTATGGTGATTTCTTTAGTTTAGCTACTGAAAGATGACTAAATTTAGATTGAAGAAAACAATGCCCCACTATGTAACCATTTACATATCATATGCTGCTGAGGGCCAAGCAAGAGTTAACCTTTCATCCAGGACCACTAAGTAAAACCTTCTAGGACCAACTCTTCAACGTCTCTGTTGGTCGCTTAAGTAGGGAATGTACTATTTTAGAGGTGAAGATTGTCTCTAAAATGTCCATATAGCTGAGAACATGCATAGAATAGAAAATACATGAAGGTCACATGCCTTCTCCCAATTCATAACTAGTTGAAGAGTTCACAGATGTACAAATATAAATATCTATACCATGTTCCATGTATGAATCTTATATTTTTTACAACTCAATCAAAAACCAAAACCGAATTTCTTCTTACAAGTTTTTTAGAGTCCTTTTTGGAAAGTGATTTGGAAATTGTGTTGGATCAATAGACGACATGAGTTCCTAATAACCTATGCAGAACATGCATGGGGTACTCAATGTAGTTATGTTTGAGCCTTAATCTTTGCCAATTCCAAATATAAACTTGTTCACAATCTTGAATGTCAGTGGTGAAATTATATTTTATATCGTGTACCCACATATCACCGTAACTCATTCAACATTAAACAATTACTCTCAAGCCCAACTGTAGGTAGAGAAATCCTATCTTATATCTTACGCCCACATATCAAAACAACTCATTCAATCAGAAATAAGCCACCCACCAAGGATCTTCTCTTAAAGAACACTGTTTCAATCAAAACATTAACCAAATCATTTACCTGATTAAAGTATAAAGACACCTAGCTTGCCTAAACTCCGAACTCCAGATCCTAATTATTTTCGCATTCTCCCAATTTCTCGCCAGAATTCACCCGAAGCAAATTCTTCACACTGGAAAATCACCAGAATTCCATTTGCGATGCTTCCTCGAACTTTCTGAGCCTCGAATTTGATCACCTTGGGTAGTTATGAGTCATTTGATTGCAAAAACAACCCATCTTACAAGGCTCTGAGCTATTTCGTAAAAACCCAGATGGCTGATGGAAGGACCTAAATGGTTGAAGAGACTCGTGTTTCATGTTGAAGGACACTCTGCAAAAGGTAATCACCACCATTGGAGAAACCGAGAATCCAATATATTGAATGGATTCAACCTATGATTGCATTGCTGCGCCCGCCCTTCTCCTCCTTACCTAATAAATCTTGCAACTTTAGGGAAATAAAAGAGGGAGAAAACAATTTTGATATTTGAAAGATAGAATTCCCATGAAATGTTAAATGAAATGCATGTGTTTTCCTAGTGGAATTAAATTTAAATGAAATGTGTATGTCCTTTCTTTTAGTTAATAGGGTTTTATTAATCGTAAAAAACTCATTGGGTCTTTATGTCACCAAACATTATTTGAGGGTATTTTGATTGATTGATATCAATAATTTGAATTAAGGTGAAATCAAAATAAGCTCTGTGTAGTTAAAAAAATGTATCAATGTAGTAATGTTATGGCAATAACTAATTTCAATGAAATGTTTGTTTTAGTAAAGATAAATAATTTTTCAGAGATTTTCTATGATCGAGGAAGTCAATTTAGGAAAGGCGATAGTTTGGCTTCCACATGCTTTAGAATATTGATATATTTTTGTCCATAAACATTAGGGGTTGAAAAATAACATAGGCCCTATAGCTAAGTTTGTTCCAACTTAGCTTTATTTTGAACCGAAAATTGTTGTTGACCTCATGGATATAATAGAAATTTGGTGGCTTGTAGGGTAGTATTATCATGAAATAAATGGAGGTACTAGGTAGGTAGGAAGAATCATTTTGGTGGAACTTGGCCATAAAAGGGATATCTATCTTTAAATAGTTTTAAGAGAAAATACACATGATGGATTATGATTGTAAGGACATCACTTTAGAATCTAGGCTAGTGTGTACACACTAATCAAAGGGTGATTAGTCAAAACCACAAAAGTATTATAGGTGCCTCTAGAGAAGTAGGTGTTCTAGTGCTCTCATTGGCTAGGTATGGGCGATGAATATAGAGTAAGATAAGCATTTAGCCACTAGTATTTCCTATAATTCGATCCCTTTTTCTAGCATCGCCCTTCTTAAGGTAGTTGTACATTTAGATTAACTGAGAAGAAAAACGTGAAATTAAGATATCATTTGATGGATCCTTTTAGTTAAGAATTATTATTGGAAAGAGATACCAAACATATTTTGTGAATAGTATCTAGTACTGTGGCTAAGATGAGGGTTATGCGTGCCTTAAATTTGTATAATACTCCTGATATATAGTATTTCCTCATGGTTATTCCAGTTATTATCATTTTCAATTGCAATACAAAAACAAGGGAATATTTGAGGTCTACCTAGGTATGCTAGTGTTACCATAATAAAGTTACATATCTAAACCCTACATAAAGAAAGTTATCTACTTGGAATCATCATAACCCAATATCTAGACAAGGGGAGCTATCATAGATAACAAGCCATACTTAGTAGGTGCAAGTTTGATATGTGCCACCTATAATTGGGTTAACTTGGCAATCCTTAAAAATGGGAAATCTAATTTATTAATTGTATTTAATGAGAAAATACCATGCAGTGGAATTATTTCATTAAGATTCAGTAAGTTGTAATTTCAAACTAAAATGGCATAAATGGAAGTAAACCTAAAAGGGTACCTTGGTTCATAATCTAAGATATTTTTCAATGGATTAATATTGAATGCTTGTATTAAGCTCGATTTCAATATAAAACTTCATCATCATTGATAAGGGATTCATCTCCCAAAGGAATAACTCCCTTCCACTTCATCGTTTAATGCAAAAGTTAAAAGGAAGTATATATACTAGCATGCACATTACCAGTGACATGGAAAATATCGAGGAGGATAATTTTTTTATTAGGATGACTCATCTCACTTATGTTGAAGTTCAAATGGATGTAAATATTGAGTGAATCCTAGCAGCTCATAAAATCAATAAAACTATTATTTCAAATGGAAAATCCATACAATGGTAGTATTCTTGAATGATTTTCTCCTTCCATGTTATGGTTTCATCATCTTAAGAAGCCTCTAAATCCCCTAGGCCCTAAACCCCCTAAACCTACCTTTATCCCTAACCTATAAAGGTCGAGGCATATGCATTAGCACTAATAATAAATGTAGGGAGGACCTATTTGGCAATGTAGGCTTCATAAATAATTCTTGTCTCATAAGAATTTTCATCTCGATTTAGAAAAATATAACCTTTCATTCTAGCTCTCCTTTGTTTTAATCCTCATTACTGTACCTTTCATGATTTTATGGCTTGAAACTTCTTCCAATGCTCTACATCCTTCTAAATTCAGGATATTTAAAATGTCATATCTTGGAAATGATCATTTTTTCCCTTTTCCTTTGTCATGTTTTCACTAAAATACATAGCTTAAGGATCCCCATTGTCCAAGAGTATAGAACTCAAAAGGCCTGGATCACATTACAAAGGAGTAACATATATTTCTAAGGTTTTTCCACAAGATTGTTGAGGTCAAATTTCTTCTCTGAGAAATGTTGGAAATCCCCATTTGTGTCTGAATTGCTGGAATGAGAATGTTGTTGTATGTTGCAAGGATTATTTTTCCGAGGTCCATCTATTTTCTATCTTGAAAATAGTGTTGAAACAACCACTAGGAAGCCTAAAATAGAAATAGTCTAGACTCCATAGTGAAACCATCCAATACCTTGGACTCACAACTACAAGATGGTCAACAACATCAATTTTTAAGAGTCTTTCATCCTCTTGCAAGCCAATTGTTCCCTGATTGAAATATTTTCTATTCCTAATTGTCTCCTTTGTTATCTTCAGAATTTAATCACTTTTATCATGATTTACATTGTCATACAACTCTATTTTCTCCAACATGATTTGTTTCAAATCTTCAAAAAATATGTTTTTAATCCGGTTTTGATCAAATAAAGTTGGTGGAGTTTGGAAATGTAAAATATTTTGTCAAAGATCTGTTCAAAATGAAAATCAGGACAATTCCTTCTTACACGACGTAAACACAAAGCCTCATTTAATGTCCTAACATATTTGATGCTTATTTTTTCCCTTATCAAGTTGTTTTCATCTATTGATGTCAGTGTAGATGTATTAGGTTGTTATGGAAACAACTTCCAGCACACATTTTTCATATATGTGTCTCTCCAAACAACCTTGTCAAGTTTCCAATTTCCAAAACCAAACTCAATCCCATAATTAGGAACCCTGGGTTTAGTACTTGGAATAGGAATGTAGCTCGGATATAGTATTATGGCATTTCATATCCAATACCTCAAGTTTATCATATTTTTTATATACATACATACGTGGTGTAAGGGAGAGCTTGGAAGAAAATGAACTATAAGTAGTTGAATTTGAACTTCCACATGGAAATACCACTGATATTATATATATTTCTGGATATGATTTTATTGATAGACATTTTCATGATAAACATTCATGGGACTCAAACTATACAAAATGGTTAACACAAGAAACTAAGCCTGATGAGAAACCTAAACCAATTTCTCTTCTAGTGTTAAATCTTAAATGCAATCATTAGATGGTTCTCCTTACCTATATGGAATATTTTGGGAATATCCCTAAATCTGATAGACAACAACAAGGTCAATTGTTTGACTTTGCTGTTGTCTTTTGAATTTCTGGATGTTCTAGGAATTTACAATAAGTAATTGTTTGATCTTGATGTTGTTATTAAGATTCCAAAATATTCCCCAAATATACAATTGAAATGAATTCAACAACTTTAGATTGGCCAAGTATGTTAGCTTCTTCCACCAAATTTTAGCTGGCTTAATTTTATGGAATTCATGATTTAAGGTGGCAACTAGACCTCTTTATCATTTGTAGAAAATATGTCATTAGTGCCCTTATTGCGGTCCACATATAATCTTAGATACACCAAAGGGAATAATCAGAGAGATTGGTGTTATATTGATAAGTTCGTGCACATGGAGGGGGGCCTACTCAAGTTGGTTTGAAAATTTCTGTAGCAGTGTCTAGATCCTATCAATCCATTGTAGCCTCGCACTCTTTGTAGTTTCAGACATACATATCCAAATCAGCATGCTACACGAATGTATGTTTTGTGTGAAGTTTCAGATCAACTCAAACTGAAACTACTCACATTCAATCTGTGTGGAGCTTCCTTAAATATCCTTCCTTAGTTCTCAAACCTTCTCCAGTTTGGAGCTTGAGAAAATATGTGCATACACATATCACATTATAGCATGTTGTGGAGTACATTTACAAGAAACCAACCATTCAAAATTTTATATTCTATTAAGATTGAGGCCTATTATCTACATCTCTACACAATGGTGCCATTAATAATTTTAAGTTTCTTGTCTTATTGGTATGATATAATCATTTCTTTGTGCAAGATGTTTTTTCACTCTCATTATTAAAATTTTGATGTTTATGAACAATATATAGATACAATGGGTGCTTCAAATAATAAAAGAGGCAATTATTTTACCATTAATAGTGTTTAGTATTTGCATATGGTGGAAATTCAGTAGTTCTACTAGTGGTTACTTATGGTCAACTTAAATAGTTCTTCAACATTCATCAAAATAAGTAAAAAGTGATAATAGGAAGGACTTGTGTGAACTTTTCTAATCGTACATGTTGAATATGCAAGTGTTGTTGTCGTGCTCAATTTCTTATTGGAGTACCTATCAGCTGACAAAATTTGTACAAATGTTTGAAATGATACTTAATAGGGTGGAACTAAGGGACTAAAGAATGAAACCAAAAGAAAATACTTCACTCAGATCTATAGGTGGCTGGAACATAATCATCTTGAACTCCAATCAATGTTTGATTCTTACAAAGGCAACATTCGACATATTATCGGTTAGCATTTTCAACATTGAAACTTGTACTGCACCTTTTTTTTCAACTTGGCAATAGCATTGGTTCAATAAAATTAATGCATGATCCTAGCTTCACGTAAACTAGCATCATCCACAATGTCTGTGCAGAACATGAGTACATTCTCAAATCGACCTATCTTGGCTGATATTGGTAATTAACTTCACTAACTAGTGGGTAGATAAAGGATCTTGGTCATTGTATCAACACTCACCCCAAGGGGATATCATGTGATTTTGGCTCAACACTCTCCATAAGGCTATTATGGTGTCAACTTCACTAGCTAAATCAAGGCTTTGCACTTTTCCAACATGGATATTGTGTTTTCTCCCTCCATTAATGCACCATTCTAGAACAACAATTGAATCCCATGACATGTATTGAACTATTGCAGAAATGTTAATGCACCCAAAACTATTACATGAAGAATGAAAAAAAATGATTAGAAGAATTCCTATATCCCCACCTCAAAAAGTAAAAGATCTCCATATCTAAAAAGGATTTTCCATAAATAATATTTTAGGTATTTAGGGTCTCTTTCTATGGTAAACCCTCCACTAGTTGACTTCGCTAACCCCATGGATAAAATCCCTAGAATGAAATTTCAATTAAATAAGTCAATTTTCCAAAGTAAAACCCACCCAAGGTTCTCACTTATATGGTGATCTAGGGTATACATATGTTTGGATATCAATGCTTGAGCATGCGTTTCCTTTTCTGAATATTGATATGCACACCAACAATATCACTTGGGTTGCTCTTGACACTTGATTACTATTAGTTTGGGTACTAAGAATATATTAATCAAATGTATATATGTAGGATTTCAGAGATCTGTGGTTTGTGTTATTTGAATTTCTGGTCGGAGAACCCACAGTAATGGAGTTTTTACACCAACGTTTCGAATCCCAAATGGGATCCATCATCAGGGAAAAAAGAAAGATGAAGAGAAAGATGATAAAAAGAAGAGCCAGAGGGAGGAAATAAATACTCATGAGGGCAGAATAATAGAGGCAAAGCACAGGTCGGCTGGAAATAAATGATGAAAACTAATTTTAATTTTAATTTTATTTATTGATTTTGCTTTTAATAAATTAATCTTATTTATTTAATAACTTTTTAAGATAATCTTGAAAAAATATATATAATTACCTAGATACTAATATATATAATGATAATAATATCAAAAAAATTTTAAAGAAAAAACTTGAAACCCTAAAGTAATAACATCTAAAAACCAGAATATAAATTTTAGTATTTTAATATTTAAATCATAAACCTAATACTATAATATTTATATAACCTAAAGACAAAACTAAAAACTTTTCATCTAAATATTTATTTAACTAACCTAAGGACTCTACACACATTCATATAAATATATTTATATTTTTATATTATATAAATATATTTATATATTTATATATTAGAATTAATAATAATTAAGCCTACAACTTCCTAAAAATATATTTAGAGCTAATAGTAATCAAGCCTAAAGCCTATATCAATTTCTAAAGACCAAAGTAAATATTTTAATCTCTTAAAACTATATATACAATTATTATCTAAAACTAATGTAAATATATTAATATTAATAAACAGATTCTATAAGTTAATGACTCTATCTAACAAAATAATATAATTTAATGACACTATGTGACAAAATAATATTAATATATAAGACAAATAACTTAATAATAATAATATGGTTAAAAGACTTTAATATTAATATAGATATGACTATATAACCTAAGAAATTTTTTAACCTGATCACTATATGACTTAAAATATTTTTATTAAATGTCCTAAAGTCTAAATAGCTTAATATATGAAAAATTTATAAAAACCTAGCCACAATCTAAATAAATTCAAATTAATACAAATTAATAAAACCTAAATTCTATATTAATTCAATATTAAAGACTAGACTATACTTAGAACATGCATTAATGCCTAAATATTAAAATCAACAATTGAGGATATATTAATAATTAGGGTTATAATATAAATAACCTAAAGACAATATTCCTATGAAAGTCAAAACACTTGTTAATGTCTATAATATTATTTGTATCTACTATGAAAACTTATGTTAATATCTAACTTGATAACTATCTTACCTCCTAGACACCATTACCTGTTGGACAACTTACCTGGGGCCGGGCTGACGATTCTTGAAACATGTAATTTAGTAATTTAGTAAACATGGATATCATTATTAGCATCCACATAGATAAAATTCCTAATATAAAAATTTGAGTTACTCTCATTCATCTAGCTAGTATTATTGTAGGTCCTAAATGTTTGAATTTGAAATTATACTAAATAAGGTGGACCAGAGAGATTAAGGAATGAGAGAACAAGCCAATACTTGACTGAGATCTATAGGTGGCTGGAACATAATCACCTTCAACTCCCATAAATGTTTGATTCTTAGAAAGGCAACATCCCACTTATTATTGATTACCATTTTCAACATTGAAACTTGTACTACACCATTTTTTTCAATTTGGAAATAGCATTGGCTCAATGAAATTAATGCATAATCCTGCTTTTAGTTAAACCAGTATCATCGAAAATGCCTATACAGAACATGAGTACATGCTCAAATTGAGTTGTCTTGGCTGATATTGATAATCATCTTCCTAAATAGCATCCACATAAATAAAATCCCTAATATTTATTTATTGACTAAATAAATAAATTCCACACTCTGAAAAACCATTAAATCATCTAAATTGTACAGATTAAACCACTCAAACTTATAAATTTAACAAACATCTACTCAATTTTGGACAAAATATACCCAAAAAATATTTAGAGAAAAAATCATAAAGTAGTTAAAATACAACATTCTAAGGCCATTTAAACCCTGTTGATGGCATACCTTCTCCTTTATCTCACAATGAGTGTCATATGTGGAGCCACTTAACCTCCATTAGCTTTAGATAGGCATCCTTATCTAGATGGCAAATTTTGGGAATATACTTAAACCCGATAAATAGAAGCAAGGTTAATTGTTTGACTTTGTTGTTGTCTTTGGAATTTGAGGATGTTCGAGGGATTTACAATCTGGGTAAGTAATTGTTTGATCTAGATGTTGTTGTTGGGTCCCTATAATACTAGTGATTACCCCATTACTATTGTATTTATACCCCCTTATTAATATTGTTTTGCCCCTATTGCCCCCATTGTTATTACTATGCCCCATAGAATTCCTCTATTATTATTTTTGGGCTTTATATTATTATTGTTAGGTCGGCTGGATTATGTTATGACTCCTTAGACTCCTATATAGAAAGGAGGTTTTGTCATTTGAATCATCCAAGAATTGTTCATTTATGTAATGTAAAGGAGGTTTCCCCCTTGAAGACGCTAAATTCTAAGGTGTTGATCTATCTTTTCTATCTTTTCTTGAGCTGGTTTCATAACATTTGGTATCAGAGCTTTGGATTCTAGGGTTTTGCTGCTCCAAACAGGTCATCGTGTCATTTTCGCTATAAAATTTTTTCGGTGACGTTTCAGACGTTGCAAAAAAAACCCAATTGAGAAGAAATTGCGTTGAACCTCGGGTCCGAATTTCAGAGCTTTTCACGCTATATTTGCAGAGATATGATGTGAGGAAGTTGGTCTTTTTGCAGACTCCTGAATTACATTCCAAACAGGTGACCTGGGGAAAATCATCATAACTTTCTCTCTGGGGATCAGATTTAAATTTCATAAGAAGGTATAGAAAGAGGACGGACTTTAATTTCTTTTATGCATTTTTCAGATCCAAAGGTCAAAACAGTGACTCGTGGCACGTCGTACAAGTTCGCTCTACTGAACTAGTCTATAATCAAGTCACTATGGGAGATTTCGTATAACTCTTCCTTGGAGAATCTAATTTGGGTCAGACTTGTGGCATAGGAAAGAGGACATAGAAGGCTACTACCAGTCGCAATTTCAGAACTGGATGATCTGAAATTATAGAGATACATCATATTCAATATCAGGCTTCTACAAAGTGAAAAAAAGTGTGTAGTTTTTTTTTATTTTTTTTTATTTTTTGCGTAAGCTTGGTTTGAAGGAATTCAAAGGGCATAGTAAAGCATTATTATCGGTAACTGATGCCCCGAGGAAAGAAAATACAAACACCTAGTAAAGAACCTGAAAGCTCTATCATGACTCATGAAGAAGAGGAAGAAATGCTACATGATATATCAAAATTACAATAACAAGTGCAACAAATGTCACGCTCACAAAATCTAACAGAAGCTAAGATAAATGACGTGGAATCTAAGATAAATGGCATGGAATCTAAGATAAAGGGCATGGAAGCTAAGATGGATGATTCGAAGACTTATTTGAAGAGAGACATGGCAGATTTGAAGACAGATTTGAAGACAGACATGGCAGATTTGAAGACAGATTTGACAAATTTTCTACAAGAAATACTTACTATTGGTGAAAAGGTTGTAAAGGAAACTCATGATGTGAACAAAAGAAATGTTAATCATGATTCCAAAGACTCTAATGTTGGATCGAAGACCCACCATATTCCAAAAATCGATATGAGGAATTTTGATGCAAGGATCCCGCCACATGGATATTACAGATGGAGCAATTCTTCGATCTCAATAATGTGCAAAACACACAAGAGGTACGTATGGAAACTTTATATTTGGAACAAAATCAGTTTGTATGGTATCAATGGCTTTGCTCTCGTAAAAAATTTATCACTTGGGCAATTTTTACGGAAAAATTGATAGCACATTATGAGGATACAAAAAGCAACACTTTTTTTAGCCAATTGATAAGTATCAAACAAAAAGGTTCAATAATGGAGCACATTGAGGAGTTCCAAAAATTCAACGTAAGGGTAAAAGATATTCCAGAGGAGCATAGGATTGATGTGTTCATAGGGTCTTTAAAGGATAATATCCAACATGATGTTCGCCTTTGGGAACCTGATTCATTAGAGAAGGCATTCAGGTTAGCAAGAAAAATGGAAAGAAAAATTATGGCAACCAGGAAGCATACCACTCACAACTATAAAGACGGAAGTGTTGTTGCCCCTAGTCTTCCACAACCTATAAGGTTGAAACCACAACAATTGGAAGAAAAAAGAGCAAAAGGGCTTTGTTACAGTTGTGATAGCAAATACACTAAAGGTCATAAGTGTGCTGAGAAGACATTATTCTACATAGATTGTGAAGAGGAAGAAGAAAAGGAGCAAGTAAGGTCAAAAGAAGAGGATATACTCCAGGAACAAAGCCTAGATGAAGAAAAAATAAATCTGACCATATCTTGTAATGCATTGGTGGGAATTACCACTCCTCAAACCATCAAGATAGAAGGACAAATCAAGAAGAAAAATGTAATAGTGTTGATTGATTCAGGAAGCACCCACAAATTTATTCATTGTAAGGTAGCAAAAGAATTGAATTGCTTCCTATATCCAGCACCAGAGTGTCAAGTGATGATTGCAAATGGAGGAACAATAAATTGCTCTAGAAAGTACCATAATATCAAGCTATCCATGGGAGAATATGTATTGACTAGCCCAATGCTTTCCATTCCAATGGGAGGTGATGATGTTGTACTAGGAGTCCAATGGCTACAATCCTTGGGTACAATAGCTTTTAATTTTCAAGAACTTTTCATCAAATTTTCTACAGAAGGAAAGGAAGTTGAATTAAGGGGTATTGCAAGGAAACCAGGAAAGATCATCAGCTCTAATGGTATGACAAAGCTTCTAAAAAAGGAGCAAAGAGGTGTAATTGCACAATTATGTTCGCTAGATGTTTCCACATCGGAATCATCTATTTCTACAGACCTCCAAAAAGTCCTGGAAAATCATTCCAAGGTATTTGAGACTCCCAAAGGTCTCCCACCTATGCATGATCATGATCATGCTATTCATCTGATTCCAGGAAGTGTTCCTCCAAACATCAGGCCGTACAGATATCCCTATGTCCAAAAGAGTGAAATTGAACATATGGTTGCAGAAATGCTAGAGGTTGGTATAATTCAACCGAGTCAAAGTTCTTTCTCTACTCCAGTAGTATTGGTGCACAAGAAGGATGGATCATGGCGCATGTGTCCGGATTATAGGGAGCTCAACAAGCTCACTATTAAAGATAAGTTCCCCATTCCTGTCATTGATGAATTACTGGATGAATTGCATGGATCAATTTACTTCACCAAGTTGGATCTCCGTTCAGGATATCATCAAATTAGAATGAAGACTGAATACATTCCGAAAATAGCATTTAGAAATCATGAGGTTCATTATGAATTTTTGGTCATGCCTTTTGGCCTTACCAATGCACCTTCAACATTTCAAGGTTTGATGAATTAAATTTTCAAACCATTCCTTAGAAAATTTGTGTTCGTATTTTTTGATGATATACTAATCTATAGCATGTCTTGGAAGGATCATGTTGAACATGTTGACAGGGTGCTACAACTATTGGAGGAGAAACAATTATATGCAAAAATATCCAAATGTTTCTTTGGAGTCCAGGAGGTGGAATATCTGGGTCATATTGTATCTCATGAAGGAGTTAACGTAGACCCTAGCAAAATTAAAGGCATTAAGGAATGGAAAATCCCCACATCCATAAAGCATCTGCGAGGATTTCTTGGGTTGACAGGGCATTATCGCAAGTTTGCTAAGAATTATGGGAGAATAGCAGCACCTATAACAACATTATTGAAGAAAGATGCATTTTCATGGACTGCGGAAGCAACAAAGGCCTTTGAACATCTTAAAGAGGCAATGTGCGAAGCACCGGTCTTAGCTACACCGGACTTCACAAAAACCTTTATTGTGGAATGTGATGCTTCAGGAAATGGAATTGGTGCTGTTCTAATGCAAGATGAAAGACCCATTGCTTTTGAAAGTCGTCCAATCAAGGGAAAGATTTTAAGCAAAGCTATTTATGAGAAGGAAATGTTGGCAATACTCCATGCACTTAAGAAATGGCGACCCTACCTAATGGGAAGACACTTCAAGGTAAAAACGGATCATGATAGCCTTAAATACTTTCTAGAACAAAGATTATCCTCTAAAGAGCAAAAAAAGTGGGTCACAAAGATGTTGGGTTATGACTTTGAAATCATCTACAAAAAAGGGAAGCAAAATGTGGTGGCAAATGCACTCTCAAGAAAGGATGAGGATGTGGAAGCATTGTTGTGCGCCATTTCTATTATCCAACCAGATTGGATAAACGAAGCAAGGGAGGAATGGAAGAATGACGAAGAAGTGTGGGCACTTATTCGAAAGTTACAACAAGATTCCAGTACGTCTGATACATTTAGCTGGAAAAATGATTCGTTATGGTACAAAGATCACTTATACCTCTGTAAGAATTCCCAGCTAAAACAAAAGATTCTTATAGAATTGCACACTTCTCCCTTAGGAGGACACTCAGGATTTTTAAAAACTTACCACAGGGTTAAGAAGGAATTCTTTTGGGATGGCCTTAAATCAGATATTCAAAAGTTTGTGGCGGAATGTTTGGTTTGCCAACAAAATAAAGTTGAAACAATTAAGACATCGGGTCTATTACAACCTTTATCTATTCCAAGCCAACGTTGGGAGGAGGTTTCAATGGATTTTATCACATGTTTACCCAAGTCTGAGGGAAAAAGTATCATCATGGTGGTAGTTGACAGACTTACCAAGTATGCACACTTTTGTGCATTATGACATCCATTTAAAGCCAATACAGTTTCTACTGCATTTATGGAAACAATTCAAAAGCTACATGGAAACCCAAAGATTATTGTAAGTGACAGAGATCCCATTTTCACTGGAAATTTTTATACAGAATTATTTTCTTGTCTTGGTACTCAGTTAGCACATAGCTCATCTTATCATCCTCAATCTGATGGGCAAACTGAGATAGTAAACAAATGTTTGGAAGGATATCTTCATTGCTTTGTATCTGATAAACAGACACAATGGGTCAAATGGTTGCCTCTGGCTGAATGGTGGTATAACACTTCCTTCCATACAGCAACAAAAATGACCCCATTTATGGCACTCTATGGGTATCAATCACCATCAATCACATCATATTTAAGAGAAAATTCTAAGGTTCAGGCAGTGGAACATCACATCGGACATCAACAACAAGTCCTCCAACTCTTAAAGGATAACCTCGTGTTGGCACATAATAGAATGAAACAACAGGCAGATCAACATCCCAGTGAAAGAAGTTTTGATGTAGGTGATTGGGTATTCCTACGACTACAATCATATAAGAAAATGTCCCTCAAGCAAGCTAAGAAGGATAATAAATTATCACCAAAATATTATTGTCCGTACAAGGTGTTGCAAAAGATTGGTACTATGGCATACAAATTGGAGCTTCCTGCAGCTTCTCAATTGCACCCAGTTTTCCATGTTTCATGTTTAAAGAAGGTTATAGGTGACAAGCTCCCAGTTCAAACAATATTGCTAGAACTTGATGAGGAAGGAAAAACTATATTGGAATCGGAAGCAGTCACAGAAACAAGAACTCGACAGCTACGAAATCGATCAATTTTAGAGTATCTTATCAAGTGGAAGAACTTATCCATTGAGGATTCCACATGGGAGGATGAGAATTTTATGCAGAAGTATCCAGAACTACTCAAGCATTGAGGACAACACTTTTTTGAAGGAGAGGGGCGTGTTGGGTCCCTATAATACTAGTGATTACCCCATTACTATTGTAGTTATACCTCTTATTAATATTGTTGTGCCCCTATTGCCCCCATATTGTTATTACTGTGCCCCATAGAATCCGTCTACTGTTATTTTTGGGCTCTATATTATTATTGTTAGGTCGGCTGGATTATATTGTGACTCCTTAGACTCCTATATATAGAAAGGAGGTTTTGTCATTTGAATCATCCAAGAATTTTTCATTTATGTAATGTAAAGGAGGTTGCCCCCTCGAAGAGGCTGAATTCTAAGGCTTTGATCTATCTTTTCTATATTTTCTTGAGCTGGTTTCATAACAATTGTTTTTGAGATCAGAGAATATTCCCCATGTTTACAATTGAAATGTTGATCCCAAAATATTCCCCAAGTCTACAATTGAAATGATAATCCCAAAATATTCCCCAAGTCTACAATTGAAATGAGTTCAACAACTTTAAATTTCCCAGGTATGTTAGCTTCTTCCACCAAAGTTTAGGATGGCTTAATTTTTTGGAATTCATGAATTAAGGGTGAAAGCTAAACCTCTTTCTCATTTGTAGAAAATATGTCATTAGTGCCCTTATTGCATCCCATATATTATCTGAGAAACACCAAAGGGAAGAAGTAGAGAGATTGGTGTTAGACTGATCTCTTCGTGCACATTGAAGGGGGCCTAGTCAAGTTGGTCCCAAAATGTCTGTAGCGGTGTCAAGATCCTATCAATCCATTGTAGCCTCACATTCTATGTAGTTTCATATAGAAATAAAAATAAGCATGTTACATAGATGGATGTATTGTGTGAAGTTTCACATCAACTCAAATTGAAATTGCTCACCATCAATATGTGATGGGCCACATAATATTGATATGGGTGATTTGTGGCTGAGATTATAGGGTCTATATTCCCAAATAATTCTAATCCTCTATCGGTCCACAAGTGTAAGGTTTTTCTGTATGCTCAATTCCCTTGTGCCATCAATCATTTGTTTGAAGAACTAAATTTTTGGAGGGTTGAAAACAAATCTATTAAGGTAAATTGTGTTTTGGATTTGCAAATGGTGAGACCCATTAATGCATTATCCAAAACCAACCTGTTTAAAACCTATTGACACTTCCTCTAAAACAAATCAAGTTTTAATGGATACAATAACTGTAATTAAATGGCTCTAGCAGGCACCGTGCGTAATCAAAATGATACTTCCCCATCAATAGAGGAACAAATCTTATATTTGTCATACAATTGATTCATTTGTTGTGAAAGAAGGTAACTGAGTGGAGGACTAGATGGGGAATTTGTCTTTGGAGTTTAGAAATAAATAAAAGGAAAGTTCCAAATCAATCATTATCCTCTTCCGAGAGCATTAACTATAAATCTATTTATGGATATGAGAAACTTATAATTCTAATAAACACAATTCTAAACACTCAATTGTTTCTACTACATTTTTCCTTTATGATTGAATCTGACCACCATGAATTGAATTATTGATTGAATGATAAAGTCATAAATGGAAATTTGGCATTCCCATATGCATTTCCTTATATTCAACACCATTCATGCTTGTATATTTAGTTGCTGAAATATAATACATGAATCGTAACATGCATTTTCACATAACATGTCCTTATATTCAATGACATTCATGTATTCATATTCAATTCAATTCAATTCAGGGTGGTCAAATTCCATTGAAAACCAATAAAGTTTATTAAATCTTATTCCATAGGAGAACAATAAAATGTATTAAATAAACATTGGACAGAAAAGGTTAAAAAAAGAAACTAAGCCTAATGACAAACCTAAACCCTTTGAAGTTCATACGAAATTAAGAGACCAAAAACAACATATTGCTAGGATATCGTTAGTTCTAGTGTGGTAGGTTGGGCTTTTGGATTCTGTCTAATGGATTTTGGTGGGACCAAGTGTTAATGAGATGGGAGATGTGGGAAGAATTGCATACAACCACCCTGCCATGAATACTTTCATTGAACTCCATTCCTATGAAATAGTTTTTTAGCTAGCTGGAAGAGATCTATATTCTACATCCTGCTCGATTAATCAAATTATTATCACAAACTCTAAGGTAACGCACCTGTTCAGGGTAACTACTCTGCGATCATAGGTTATTTACAAGCCTAGTTTCCTATGTTAAAACATATATATGCTAGTGAGAGGTTTTGGAAGAATAGATACCCCTAAAATCCATTGAAGTCATAAATCTAAAGAATCAAAAAGCTATATTGTTAAAATCTAGAAAGATCAAGTAAGAAGGAAGGTTGCATAAAAAAATGAAAGCAGGAGATGGTAGCAATTTAAAATTCTGCAACCAACAAAAGTCGATTCAGTTGTAGGTATGTGCATGAGGACAATTTTACTCTATAGAACGAACACTGTAGAACGAACCCAGGGAAAAGCAGTAAAAATGCATGAGCATAGAAAAATATAAACCTATAAACCCAACTAACATGTGATTCTAGCTCTAAAATTGCAGTATTCAATTGTAAATTAGCTGTTTCCCGCCTCTTGAAAAGCCTCCAAGTTCTCTCCAATGCTCTTCTATCCATGACAGGAGCTCTAATTATATAGAAAAATTCGCAAGCCGTAAAACTATTTAACCACATAACCAATTTCTCTCAAATCTCTCAAAATATACCAAAACCCTCCCACCAACTGCAAAAAATTGGCACCAAATATCCATTTTCATGGACCGCACATCTAGTTTTCATGGAGAGTTTAGAAATAGGGTAAACCTAGAGTGGACCTTTTCACAATAAGAATAACTAGTTTTCATAGAAACATGGTTCTTAGTAGGTTTTTGCCAGGTAAGAATAACTAGTTTTAGCAGGTAAAAATATTTGGTTTTCGTTCTTGGGCTTTCATACCTAGTTTCATACCCACTTTCCACTTTAATAGTCAATTTTCCTACCCAACATTTGACTTTCATGGCCTGTTTCCCATTTTCATGAAATGAGAAAGAAATGAGCATTACGTTATGTATGAAAAATTAAAAACAATTACATCATGTACCAATTATAAAAAAAAAATGTCCATTATTAAAAACAAATACGCTATTATAATTCGATTTTATTGAAATGAGTTTTATTTGATCATTAGTTTATCTATCCACTATTAAAATTATTTATCAATAATAAAGGTCTATATATCATTAAAAATTTAAATAAAATTCATATATAAACAATAACAAAAGTTGATAATACCATTAAAACTTAACTAAGGTTCATATCAAACAATTAGTAAAACTTCATACACTATTAAAAATAATTAAATCATTAATAGAGGTTTATATAATATTAAAAATAAAAATAAAGTTTATATCTAAACAAATAACAAAAGTTCATAATACCATTAAAAATTAAAGAAGGTTCATATCAAACAATTAATAAAACTTTATACACCATTAAAAAAATAATTAAGGTTCATATCTAAATTAACAAAGGTTCATACACCATTAAAAAATTAAATTTCATACTTCAATTAATAAAGGTTCATACCTATTTTACTAAGTAGGTATATAAATATATATTTTAGGTTTATCTATTTAGTATTTATGAAATGTAAATATGACGATTTTAATACTCGATTTAAATGAGCTCACACTTTTAACATAAATCAATGAAATTTAAAAATTAAACTTTATAGTCAAAGAAATATAAATATAAATATTAATTTGATTATGTAAATATTACCTTTACAAAAATTACAATGAAGACATTAGTGTAAAGTAGATAGATGATACATGCAATCATATTAATTGTATATGAATCCATCTGTAGTGTTAAACTTTAGAGACAAATGGGTATTTTGAATTTTAACACTGTAAATGGATTTAGAGACCCCTTTGTCTCTAAAGCTTAGCACTACATATGGATTCAGAGACCCCTGTAGTGAAATGTAACACTTCGGTATCAAAACTACAATTTTCCATTTCTGGAGTGGTACACAATTAAAAATTACTAACGTAAATGACTAATTCATATACTTGTTGTAGTTGTTATTTGGTCACATTCTTATTCTTGGACTATAATAGTCATTTATTTTAAGCATTATTAATTTCGTCACTTATTATCTAGTCATATATTTTAATCTTAGACTAAATTAGTCATTTAAGTTAGTCACTTATTATCTAGTCATATATTTTATCCCTAGACTAAATTATTCATTTAAGTTAGTCATTTTTAGTTCAATCACTTAAAATTAATCAAATTTAGTAGTAATTCACTTGAAATAATTGTGGTGGCTAATGTTTTTAGTCACCTAGTCATTAATTTCATCATTTTCTACTAGTGTCTGCTACTAGGGTTGGGCCCTAATGCAAGAGCTTTAGCCCTCTGAGTCAACTCAGTATTGGATCAAGGTAAACCTTATCATTATCATCAAAATGTCAAATACAACATAACATTAACATTCGCAATGTTTCAGCTCTAAATCGCCTCTTGGCTACAAAAAAAGATCGAATCCTAATGAGTCCCTTAGCCTTCTTATTTATACAAACTCAAGCTACCAACAACTTCCTAAAAATTAGGGAGACTTGGATCCCAAACTCAAGAATGACTTGCCTTCACTGTCATTGGCTTGACTAACAATGAACTCGGTTGGCGTGGCTAGTTGTAACTCTAAGATTATGAGATATGGTGGAGGAATCTTCAAATGATTTAAGGACATAAGGAGGGAGACCAATCTCCTAAAGTTCCTCTTACTTTTCCACTTTGAGTTCCTACATTTAAATTAGCCAAAAACTGCTCCAATTCCTACAATTAATGCATATTTGGCCACACGACATAACATCTCACGTTTACCCTTTTCAATAAGAAAAATATAATGAAATATGTAAGTAAATGATCCAGGTGGATATTGGTGGCCACCCTCCTATTCAACTTAGACCCTCACCATTTTTCCTTTCAATTTTTCAGTTTCCTTAATTGTAGCACAATTTACTATTTTTGGCAGTTTTTCGGGCCCTAAACTTCTAGAGTTGTTTTGAGGCCCTAAATGATGTTTTTTTGGAAACATTCCTCTAGTTGTTTCTATGATAATTTCATTGGCAGTTGTAGTCCTTGGAAAGATCTTTCCAACAAGGTATCATGTGCGTCAAACGGAGATAATATGACCAAGTTACAACCCCAGGAAGTTGACTGTTGAACTAACCCCAACGGGGCCCATAAACTCTTAGTGTTACATCTCCTCAGGTTAGGGTTTTGGTTGTTTATGGTTTTCTCTTATTGCTCAATAATAAAAAGGCCCTTGAGCCTCATTGTAACTCAGTTCAGAGGCATGTAGCTGCCACATATCTTCTCAGAGATAAGCTACCATCACCCGAGCTATCTTATTTGCATTCTGTTTGTAAGCATAGTTCAATATTTTTCTATTAATGAAAGGAAGTGTTTTTTGGCTGCATCTCCATGTTTATGAGAGTATTTGTAAGTTTTTGCATTCTTGTTTAAGTTTGGATTAGTAAATGTGAGAAAATTTGATTCTAAGAAGCTAGAGAGTGGCATTAAGACCCATATAGTTTACCTATTGATGAGCCTCATCATCACCCCCTACTGAAGGTGTTGCTCATCCTCAGAGAAAGTTAGTCTATGCCCATATCTTTCATAGCTCCTATGGCCCCTCTGACATCCCAGGCCTTTGTTGATGTATTTTCTTCTTAAGGATAGAACCCTGCATGTTTCTTTACTTCTTCCCACTGCTTTCTTTCCTCCTCTTACTACCTTCTAATAGACCCAACAACAAGGGTAGACTGAGTTTCAAACCAATCCAATTGATTTTTAGTCTTTGCATGGAATTATTATATAGTGGGGTCCTTTTGAGTGCATTCCTCAACCTCTCATAGGAATGGCACTCTCTGATCTGTGGTAGGTTGCTCCATCTCCTCTGGCATACTTGTTGGCTTTCATTTCCCAGTAGCCTCAAGGTGTTTTCAAAGTGGGTGATGTCCTGTTATTGTGTAGCTAGGTATCTTGGTGCAAGTTGGGCATCATTAGAGATGATGTTGTAGTTGCTAATGACAACCATGTAATTTATTTATTCTTCTCTGATGTAAATGGGATCCCCTTCCTCTTTTTCCAATATTCTCTTCACCTTCTTAGCCTTGACCTCCTAATTACTCATCCATGATGAAAGGGCCATTAGTTGTAAATCCCCCAACTTTGCATTGGGGTCCCACAAATTCAAATGTGATAAGGCCAACTTGTGTAGCTAAAATTCAAATATCTTGGCCTTATCTTCCAGGATGCTCTTGTCACATAGTTCAATGAAATGTCTATAGTCTTGGAAAGACATGCTCCTTTGTCGTGCTAGTGTCTTGCTCTGAAATTGTAGCCATTAATCCTTGAGGTATAATGCATATGATTTTGATGGCATCTTGCACTGATGGGCCTCCTTGGAGAGGCTTGCCATGGTGGCCACTTGGCTCTCTTTTTCATGCAATTGCCTCCTTAGTCATGTTTTTTCTACCTATAGTTTAGATATCATAATTTGTTCCCTGACTGTCATCTCACTGAACTCCTAGCCCATCTCTAGGAATTTCTGTTCTATATCGCCTACATATTCTACCTTCTTTGACTTGGCAATTTTCATCCAGTGATCTGTCCTTCCTCTCTCTTTCTCAAGCTCAAAGAAGAGAGGGACAAATATTTGTGTTATTACTCTCCCTCCATCAATGAACTTATAGTAAGAGCTCAGATTTGGTTGTGGGCCAAGCTCCTACAGCTCTTGGAATTCCCCCTCAGATGTTTTTGGAGAAGATGCCCCCTACTACACTTTTGGTGTTGCTTCCTTGCCTTCCCTCTGCCCCTACTCTCCTTCTTGTATCTTTTTCGGTGTTTCCTAAAGGACTAATAGAGTTTCTTGTAGGACTGCCTGAGGATCTTGTAGAAGGATTTTCCTCTCTATAATGGGGTCACAGGTACCTTCTATTTCTTTGTTGATGTTGACCTGGTGACATACTTCCTAACATAGGTGATGGGAGCCTTTGGGGAAGTTTTTTTTATGTGCCCTCTTCAACTTTCATTCCCAAGGAAAATTGTTCTTACTACATTTTTAGTGACTCCTCAATTATGTTGGGAATCCTTTTGTATGTTTTTTGCCTCCCTGCTTGATCCTAGTGCTTATTCGTGTTTTGAAATAGAGGGGATTATGCCTCTACCCTTTCCCTTTTGACTTGATGGGTGTGCTTAGGAAAGTGAAGGCATTAGTTGCCTCCTTCTTAGTGGGCTAATGGGTCAACCTTGGAGACTTATCCCCTTATTTGGTATGTTCCTTAGGGATTTTCTCTTCCTTCTGCTCTCCCTCTTCACCTTTATCTTCTTCTTATTATTTTCCTTCTTCCTCTTCTACCTCCTCTTCTTATTCTTCTCCTACCTCCCATTCAGCACTATAGGTTGGGTCCCTATCATATTAAATGGCTTGGATTTCAATTACAACCTCTTTGTCGATGTCTCTAAATGTGGACCATATAATAGGAACTCTTATTGGCTCACGACATCCTCTAGCATTAGCTTAATGAGTCCATGATGTGCCAATTGCTTATGTTTTCGTTCTTGTACCTTTTGTCTAATGTCTATAATTGACTGCAACAGGAAATAAGGCACATCGAGCCTTTGGTTTATGGGTAGCTTCTCTCCAAATCTCAACTCATGGAGGAGTCTAAAATGGTAGCCATAGACTACACTCTGCCTCCCTTCACAAGAAATGTATTTCAGAATGTGATAGCTCACCTCATTCCAAGGATAGGGAAGGCTCTCCCTTCTGACCCCATTTTTATCCTCAATTGGCTTTTTGTCATCTAGAAAAAGGTTTTCTTAGAAAAACTGTTTCTAGCCTTATCCTCCTTTCTCCATTTCACCCCTTGAGGAAATGTGGTGACTCTGTTGATTACCTTAGGGTTGATTCTAAATCATATCCCCCTCACCACAGTAGTGGCACTGGTTCTAGCATGAGGGTTGAGTGCCACGGTAAATTCCTGAGCTATATATTCATCATTCCCTTTGAGAAACTCAAATAATCCCAACCAGTGATGCTTCCTAAATATATATATGATAGGGGGATGAAGGTGTATCTTGGATGTGTCTTCAGTTTCCCTTCTATTGAATCCTGCTCCCATTTCTCTTCTCTGGTCAGCTAATTATAGGAGGTTTTGTAGGCTAGCCTTAGTGTGACCTCAAGGTGACTGAGAGTTTACAATTTTTGGTGGATGACTATAATTTTTACCCTTTCTTCCCTTCACACAATTTTATGTAAATGTCACAAAACTTTGTCTAAACCCTAGGCCCATTGTAATTACTAGAAAATTTTAGACTTGTCCCTTTCTTTCTTCACTAGCTATCAAGCCAAAAGCGTAGGAGAGATGGGCCACCTAAATTTTATTGTGATGCTCTGGATGATGAGAATTGTTGACCAGCTAGACCCTAGGCACCCCCTTGTAGATTTCTTCTGAATTTTGAGTGCTTCCTATAGCTCCCTCAGTTTCCTGTAGTTTCTTGTAGCTTAGTTTCCTGTAGGGTAGCCAAAATCGGGTTTGCTTCCTCTATGGATCTCCAAGGTGGTCCTTGTCCCTCAGATCTTAAAATGAACAATGGGTACATGAAATTTTAGAATTTTTTCATTTATGGTCAATTCCTAGGAGTGTTGTGTTGGCTGGAAGTAGTATAGGATTTCCTGAATGGGACCATTCGCCCACCGTTCGTGATCACTCAACCTTCCCTCATAATTAACACCCACTCTCACATAACTAATTCAACCACCATTTTGACTGATGCTCCTTGATGTGACATTCCAACATGGTGTGCTAACTAGGAGTTTACGTTATGTCTTTGAGCTGAGGGTGGCCAAGTTAACTGGCCACCTCCAGCTTATAATTTTTTTTTTCCACATTCTTTACACTTTTAGCATATCATACTCAAGGAAGAGTTTGGATGAGGTGCCATACCTATTCCTACCTATTTTGGTTGATTCATGTTGGACGTGTGACCTTGTTGTGCTTCTTGTTTAGGTGAGTTCTCTCCTTGGTCATTTTTTTGTTGATTTCTTCCTGTTGATGTATTTGTCTTCTGGTTGTTTCTTGTGTTCAGGTGCTTGGTATCCTTGCTACTGCTACTTAGCTCTAGACAATAGGCACAAGGTTTGTAAAGATGTTGGAGCCCCATAATTTCATTGGTGGTGAATGATAATGCAGCAGTGGCCTATTGTAGTTGTAATAGAGGCTACTACAGGAGATCCTGTAGCTGCAACAAGAAACCGTGTAGCTCTCTTTTCTTCATCGTTTTTTGTTTTTTCCCACTTAGAGGGAGGCTAGGTGGTGGTGTAGGAGTTGAGAAATAGTGACGAAGGAGATGAAGTGATGGGTGGATTAGGCCAATGATGACATGTCCTCTGAATTCTCCCATTTTTTGTGTATTTCTTCATTTTCCAATGTTTTTTTTTATTTATGGACACAAGGGGTAGGTATAGATATGAGTGGATGTTGGGTGAGAGATGGTGAGGTGTAGGGTCCCTTTCCTTAACCTAGAATAGGCCTGCATCATTATTTTCCAATCAGGACCCATTCCTTGCAGTATTGCAGGACATCGTGTAGTACTACAAGATCTTCCTGTAGCAGGTATAAGATATGCTGTAGAATGCTAGAAAACTACCCAAAAATTGGTTTATGATGCCTAAAAGTGGAAATGGAAGATGAGGAAATGGTAGGAATGCATGAGATGAAGTGGATGGAGGAAGAATTGAGGTGATGCTTGGCTTGCTATCCTTGGAACTCTAAGTCCTTTGTTGTCTTTAAAAACCTACAAAATCACATAATTTTATTAGTGGGTAGGTTTGAGGCCCCTTCCATGGCATTTTTGTTTTTTTCTTCTTTCTCTCTCTTTTTTATTTTTTTGAAAGATACAGAAGTCACCCCAAAGGAGTTTTTCAGCCTGTATGCTTTCCCTAGGTACCTCAAGGGAGGTTTTCACCCAGTGATTTTTTTATTTTTCTTTTTTTGACTCTTGGGCTGCCTCAAGGATGTTTTCAACCCAAGAGTTGGACTCAAGTGCTTCATAGAGTTTTTCACCTAGGTCCCTTATTGTTTTTATTTTTTATTTTATTTTTTCAAAAATAAAAAGAGTCTTCAAGAATTGGGTGAGCTGGAAGCTAAGACACTTCCAATCACATTCACTTCCTTACTGATGGTACTGATGAACTCCTCCCTTGAGAGAGGTATTTTATAGGATTTCATTCTATACCCGTTAACAAGAAAGGGGATACATTATTCATGAATGGTCCTGATTTGGATAGCCCCATTGTCATGGAAATTTTCTATTAGATATGGGCCCAACCACATGGTCATCAATTTTCCTTTGAAGTCCTTGAACCAAGAGCCATATAGCAAAGCCCAATCTCCTTCTTGAAAAACTTTGTCCTTGATGTTTTTGTCATGCCAAATGTTAGCCTCTCTCATAAAACAATAATAAATCCAAAATAAATAAATTAATTAAATATTCCAAGTTAGGAATTTGTGCCTAACTCTTGGGTTCTTCCTCTAAGATAGTAGTTAGTTTAGGTAACTCCTATATTGGTGTGTCTGGTGAGAGATTATCTCAACCAAAGGAGAAATTATCTCAACCAAAGGTGTCTAAGATAGCACGCACTATCTTGAGAACACTGTCTCTCATCTATTTATTTGTAACACTATATTCAATTTTGTAATGGTAATGTGTAATGAGAGAGAAGCATGAGGCTTCAGCCTTTTTCCACCAATATTGTGTCTCTGATTTTTATGTGTGATTTATATATTTGTTTGAGTTAATTGCGTCTTCATCATGTGGTATCAGAGCTATATGAGCCTGTGAGGGGCGGTTGGCGTGATACTTCTTCAATGAGCACTGCTATTAGCAAACTAGGTATGATGTATTCCATCGTCATGACAACTTTTGTGCCATACACTAACCAGAAAAGTGTCTATCATGTCAATTTCTTGCATGTTGTCTTGTAAGCCCATAATACGGTAGGTACGCGCAGGTCCCAGTCGTTTCGCTGTGCATTACATACTTTGGTTAGTGCAATCTCTAGTATTTTGTTGAATGCCTCTACTATCCCATTAGCTTATGGGTGGTATGATGTACTTTTCTAGTGATACACTTGGAACTCTTCTGTGAGCGCACTAATGGTTTCACTCAGTGTTGTGGGGAAAAATGCCTATTTAGGACGATCCTATCCACCTAAGGTGTGATAGTGCCTTAGCAACAAACGAATGTAGCTATCATGATTTATTCCTTTATGAAATATGAAACAGAGGAGATCGGCAGACTTACCGTTATCTTCCGGTTGTCCCTCGAACTAGATCCTCTTCTCTTTGTGTGTCCACAGCTACTTGCCTCCTCACGAGATCACAAGAGAACAGCTACCTGTGACAAGAGAACAACTACTTGCAACAAGAGAAGGACACAATACAAAGGCAAATATACATATTCATAAATGATTCAGGATTAGAAGTAAATCAAATATACTAATGCAATTACACAAAATACACCAGCATATAGGAAAGAATCAAGATAGCTTTATTGAAAGTAACAGTGTTCAGGAAGAGATACAACCCATAGGGCTCCAACCCAGCATCTCCTTCCCAGCAGAATGGACTTCCTTCTTTAGCTCCTTTCAAAGCATAACACACCCAATAGTTCTAGCCACAAACCAACAACAATTCTTTGCAAATACCAAATTCCAGCCTCCCTAGACCTCATGAGAGAGATCTATATATAGGAGTTTTGGAGAAAGGATGAGTCAGCTTGAAGCTGGTATGAAGCTGACTAGTGTCCTCTCCCACTTCAGTTCTTGAGTCCACTTGGAGGTTCTTGCTTCCACTTGGAGATTTGGAACCTCTTACTCATCACCAGTCGAATTCCCTGATCCAAGTGTCATTTTGGAAGCTTCCTGGGCATTGACACCTTGAGGAATGACTGTGCCACATGTCCAAACTCACCCAGCGTAGGTAGCCTTCTTTGCAGTTGACATTCAACGCAGGTAGACAGTGGAGCAGTTGACATTCAGTGCAGATGCTCAGTGGAGCAATTGACATGATCCAGAATTGCCTTGTTTTTGAGTGTTTTCAGGTGGAGAACTTTTGTGAATTGCTATGGTTACTTGGCCTTGTTCCTCTAGGGGTAGGAACAACATGTTTAGGGACTTTGGATCCCTTGATTATTGACATTTCATGCTCAGTGATGCAAGGCACAAAAATGTCTATAACAGTTGCCCCCTAAAGTATGAGGCCGTTTATTGGGTGAAATGCTTTATCTAGGAGGGTCCGAAGTTCATCCATCTGCTGGGAGGAGACCTGTAATAAAATACAATACAATACATTATGATTCATTCTGCTTTCATGATCTAGCTGAGTTTGGCATTCCCATGCTCAGCTTTATAAATTCATTTTTGTACATAGAACAGACGATTGTCTGATGGTAGACTGATAATTTTGGTGAAAATTATCATCCTTTGAGTAGGATGATCATCTGCTGCAATGATGTACATGTCAAATGTCTTTATTTTTCCTGAATATATATCGCAACCCGGATGGATGAAACTAGATCCGGGGTCTTCAAACTCGTTCGATCTTCACTCTAAGTACAAGTCGATCCATGTGAGAATTGCGTTGAAGTCGAACATGGAAAGACATCGCTTGATTACTGGTCAATGATGTAAACCGTTAACAAGTGCGAGAGGAATCACCGATAATGATAATGACCCTCAAGGTACTGCAGTACAATTCACGTGGTGTGAATAAAGGACTTGGCGTCGAACACCACGCAAAATATTCTGGTCGAAGGTCATTGATGTATACCTGTCGCTGGAAGTGAGAAACTTGCCATTGAGGCATGCAAGCTTCAAAGTACTGAAGGGGTTGTTCCTAGATCAACTCCTTGGATAATGAGCTGATGTCGACAAGGAGCGATCCGTCAAAGGAGGGCCTTAATGAATCCCACATCAATGACACGGAACGGAGCTAATGATTTTAATGGAGGTGAAAACAATCTGTGACATATGATTCAGGGTGGCGGTCATGAATGGATGAAGGATAATGTATGGCAGTGGATGGGACCCGGTTGACTCTTTCTGAATGACTTCTCTTGAACATATGGCGACACTGATGCGATGGATTGGTAGCATTACCCCAAATATGGATGGTATGGCAAGACCACGGTGATGTGACCAGTGAATGAAACAACCCAACCCGAATTGTGATACGGAGGAAAAGTGTCATGTTCAAGAGCGACCTGCTACCATCAAAGTTTTCTTGATCTTTCCCAATTTTTCCCCAGTCATTGCTGACCAGTACCTCTTTATTTTTGTCAAGCTTGAGGAGGATAACATATGCTTGTTCTATAACCTGCCCTTTGGGCAAGCCCATCGCTATGTTTTAACGAGCTTAGCGATAGGGAAACTCGTTTTCGTCTAAAGACAAGTTTGTCGCTACTTAATCATTTTAACGAGTCTAACGACAAGGATAACTCGGTCCTTTTCATTTTTAGAGAGTCTGAAAAGGTACATAAAGTTAACTCCACAATTCCTTTTTCGTCATCTAATCCCTTAAGTCCGAAAAAGTATAAAACAATACAAAAGGGATGAGTTTTCGATATCTTTAACGAGCCGAACAAAACAAGCGCTCGATCTTTTTGTGCAATAATCCCTCAGGTCCAAAAAGATTAAAATCTAGAGGAGGGATAGCTTTTCCGGTCCTTTAACGAGCTAGGAGGCCAAAACTCGGCAATCTTTTCATATTTTACGAGTCAGATGAAAAGAGCTTAAAGAAGACTCGTCTTTTGAGCAACGAGTGATAAACAGGGATAGCAACTGATTCCAGGTACAGGTTGGAATTTTCCAATCACGGCAGTGTCACAAGGATGGCTAGGTGAAATCACTCTTCGCAGCTGTTCCTCAAAATGGGTAAAAAATCATATGGAGGTGAATGATCGGCCAAATGAAAAGTGGAGGTGGCAGGTGCAAACACGACCAAGGTTTTTATGGCTGATAAATTTACGATCACAGTGGTTATTTACCGGAATAGGTTCATTTTTTAGATAAAAATGAGCTTAAACTCTGGAGGAAACATTGCTCACTGCTTATATTTATTTTTTAACGAGCATGAAGACTGCGTTAAAACTGCTCGGATCTTGCGTTTATTTTTTAACAAGCATGAACTTTATGCTAAAATTGCTCGATTATATGGTCAAATTTTGATTTTTACCATTACTAGCTTTTCTCTTTCCAAGAATAGTACTGTATTTTCAATTGCTGCATCAAACTTAGTTAGAAATACATAATCATGAGATGAAAACCCTAATATTTTTCTTTGAACTACGTAGAAAGCCATTAAAAAGTGTTTTTACCTCTCATTTTACCATTTCATTTGCATTTGGTTTGTTGGAGCTTTGGAGGTGCCTCTTCCCCCTTGATTTTCACTAGCTGATTCTGGGAGATTCTGTGGACGATTTTCAGCGCCGTCTGGACCAGGTAGGAGCTAAACCCTAGCTCTTTCTTTTCATGGTTTCCTTTTTCAGTTTTGTGCCTGTTTTTCAGTTTTTCTGAGCCTCAGGGGTTTTTCTAGGGCGCCCTAACTTCAGCGCAGGTTTCCCATTCGAAACCTGCGTTGAATGTCAAGCTGCCTTAAGGCAGCCTGACCTTCAACGCAGGTAGGACACTCTCTGCCTGCGTTGGGCTCAGAAAACTGAGTTTTTAGCACATTTTTTGATGAATTTTCGCCAGTTTCTCATCAAACTCAGGAACTTACTCCTTCTCTTGTTTGTTTTGCAGGGATCTTTGAACAAAATGTCCCTTACATGGCGAGAACGAGAACATGAAGAGGAGGACATGATTGCCCTCCATGACCCTGTCACGGTGAACGCGCTGCGGAACTGTGGCCTGCTGAAGTTTTTCCGTATCTCTAGCATGAGAGCACATATCACTTTGCTGCAGTATATGCTTGATGCTTGGGATCCCATTAACCAAGTATTCCAGATTAGGGGAAAATCCATCCCCTTGACCATAGAGGACATTTACTTCTTGACTGGATTGTCAAGGCGAGGTGCCCCCATTTCTTTGTCAGGTTCGGCCCGGGGGACTGACTCTATGAGAGATTATGTCCGCCAGTATTGCAGGGAAGGTTCCCAGCCGAGCAGAGACAGCAAGGTTGTTATCCGTGAGATTACTGACAGGTCTCTCAGGTCCATTCTGTATACCATTGGTAGGATGGCCGGTAGCGCAGCTCTACATGTTTCCAACAGATCTTATGTGCAGCACGCCTTGGAGTGTCTCCAACCGAAAGTATTCAACTGGTGTGATGCAGTACTTGTTCAGATGAAAAGTCAGTTGACCAAGGTAAAGGACGGGAAGCTGAAGAACTTTGGATTTGGTTCTATTCTAACTGCCTTCGCCTTGGAGAAAATCCCACTGATGCAGCCTCAGTATATTATACTCGACTTGCCTTCTCCAACCGAGCCACACATGCAGAGGTGGGTCGATCACATGTCTAGGCATGCTGGTCAACCTCAGATTACTTTCACTGATGCCTTCATCAGGTGGTTCAAGCGCCAGGAGATGGTCTTTTCTGAGTATCCATATGTGGGTATGGATTTCCGAGATGATCCGGATTTGGTGTTACCGGATGGCGAACAGTGGGGCGCTATTGGTAAACTCTTTGACCATATCACTGTTTACTGTTCTTATTCATAATGTTGCTGTGCTTTATTCTATCAAGACTTTTAATCATACTCTTGGGTGCATGCAGATGTTGGTCCTGTTCGTCCAGCAGTTCGTCCGAGACCGCCAGTCGCTGCCTCGGTAGTGGAGCTTGCTGGGAGAGTTATTCTTCGCGACCTTGACGATACTGAGACCCTTACAGCTGTGCAGGAGCAGGTTGAGAGCCTTACTCTCGGTATTTCGGATGTACGGATCGATGAGTTACCTTTACAGTTGCAGCGGCATACTACTGGTGTGCCTATACGATGGACTCGTCTCTTGTGCATGATTGCATAGGTCGTGACGTGCTATCATGAGCACCACTAGGCTACGGTGCCCCCTAGCACTTTTGAGTTTTGGGTCATATGACCGATTTTGTCTTGGTTACAAAACATTATGTATGAATGATAAACAACTTATATATATATATATATATATATTTGATTTTCAAGTTTTATTCTGGTTGAGTTATATGATCCATATGTACAATCATTGATGATGTGTCTCTTTTTATAAATGTCGCAAATGTCTATCTAACACATAATTTGCTAATGAGTCGGTTAATGTGTTTAAGTTTCTGGAAATATGCTGGTATTGAATTGAATCAAATTGTCTTTCCAAAATCTTAACCCTTAGGAACATGCGATAAATAGCTGGATTGCGAACGGAATATATACCATTGAGTTGTAGTATTACGAGCTGTGAGTCTAGCCTGACAATTAGTCGGCATATGCCACGTGTGATGGCATCAGAGAGTAGTTCTATCAACGCGCTATACTCAGTGATGTTATTCGTTGATTGCCCAATACACACACCTCTGAAACTTACTAGCTCGTCGCTTGGATCAAAAATGGCCCAGGCTGCGGAGGATAGGTTCCGCGAACTACGACTCGCTCCGTCGGCATATCCAACACATGTCTCCAGAAGGTTCGACATCTGCAACAAATGAAAAAAGGTGGATCACCAGACCAGAACAAATACTTTAGCGAAAACAAAATACAACAAAAGCATGCAGGTTACTATTTAAGCATAGTAACGCTTGAGGTACAACCCGTTGCGGGGCTACGCCAGTGGAATTCCGTCATAATCCATTAACTCGTAGGCTCCTTTTGCTAACACCCTTTTAACAATATAGGGGCCCATCCATAAGGATTTGAATTTACCTGCTCCCAATTTATCGGATTCTTGGTCATAAAGCAAGACCAAGTCACCTTCCGAGAAGACACGTGGTTTGACATTTTTGTCGAACTGAGCCTTGACTCGTTTCTTATGGGCTTTGTTAGCCAAAGCGGCATCACGACGGGTTTCATCCAATTGGATTAATTCCAAGAAACGAGCCTCTTCTTCTGAAGTCCCGGGGAGGAGATCAATTGCGAGTTTAAGTGACGAAATTTCGCACTAGATCGGCAAGACTGCTTCCAGGCCATACACTAGTTGAAAAGGTGTGAACCCGGTTGCGTTATTTACCGACGTTCGGTAAGCCCACAAGGCTGAGTACAGGATTAGGTGACACCTTCTTTTATGAACCCCGATCATCCTTTGCAACATACGCTTCAGGACCTTGTTGATTGCTTCAACTTGTCCGTTGGCTTGCGGATAATACGGGGTAGAGCTATCGTGAGATAGCCCTAGCTTGGCAGCTAATTCGACCATCATGTGATTGCAAAAATGCGACCCATGATCTGTCACTATAGCCTGTGGTTCACCGAACCTGGGGACTACATGATTGAAAAAGAAAAGGGCAGCTGTTTCACCAGTGTTATCCAATGTAGGCATCGCCTCGGCCCATTTGGTAAAATAGTCAACAGGGACTATAATATACCCATGCCCCCCGGTCGAGGTGGGGTTACATTGCATGAAATCGATGCCCCATTTGGCGAAAGGCCCAACAACAACTATTGGCTGTAAAGGTGTGGGCGGTCTTCTGGTTTTGCTATCAAAAATTTGACAAGCATGGCAACTTCTGACTGCGATTATGCAATCTTTGAACATGGTTGGCCAGAAGTATCCTGCTCGTAAGATTTTCTGTGTTGTTGCATATCCAGATTGATGCCCCCCACACGCGCCTGAATGACACTCATTCAGGGCTTTTTCGGCCTCCTCATGGGTAAGGCACCTCCTCAGAACTGTATTGATACCGCGACGGTAAAGTGTATCACCGACGATCATGTAGTCTTTTGCTTGGTATCGTGTACGTTTCTGTTCAGAGTGAGAGGTGTTAGGCCTAAATTTTTGGGTTTGGAGATAAACTATGATATCTCCATACCACTCATCGCTTGTAGATATCAGAAACAAACTTTCGTCCACGATTGACTCTTCTGATGTTTCATCGTTGGACAACGATGGGAGATCGCACAATAATCCTGTGAAAACTAGAGCTTTCTTTGATTTGGATTTTACAAATTCCAGATCAAACTCTTGAGGGATCGCTATCCATTTTGAATATTTGCCCCCCAGCAACTGTCGCGACAGTATATAAGTCATGGGGTTGCAATCTGACAAAATTGTAGTTTTCCGAAAGAGGACATAATGTCGAAATCTTTGAATCGCTTGAACAGCTGCAAGCGCTAGTTTTTCAACATAAGAATATTTACTTTCTGTATCATTTAAGTTTTTACTTAAATAATATATAGGATGTTCAATTCCATCGACTTCTTGAACTAAAACCATTGCAATGGTCGTATCCGCTGCAGCCAGATACAGGTTAAAATCTCTTTGATAGTCTGGGGCGTACATTAATGATGCTTTTACTAGACAATCTTTCAGAGCATCAAAGGAAGCTTGCGCCACCTGGTCCTAGACGAAAGGTATATCCTTTTTCAAAAGACGAGTATAACCTTTAGCAAGTTCTGCGTAATTTGGAATGAACCTTCTGAGAAAGTTTGCTTTCCCTTGGATTTTCTGAATCTGAAGCAAATTTGAAGGTGGAGGCAAATTAATGATTGCCTGAACCTTGCAAGGGTCGAGACGAATCCCATCTTTAGAGACTACAAATCCAAGCAAACGACCAGAACCGACGCAAAACAAACATTTGTGCGGGTTGAGTCTTATCTTGTAGTGTCGGCAACGTAGAAATATCGCTCTTAAATGCTGCGGATGATCAGTCCGCTTTCGCGAATGAGCCGGAAGGTCGTCGAGATAAGGTTGAACGATGTTCTTGATGTCATGAAAAGCATAATTAATTGCCCCCTGAAACGTCGCCCCTGCGTTCTTTAAACCAAAGGGTAATTTTCGATAAGCGAATGTGCCCCACGGACAAATAAATGCAGTCTTTGACTGGTCCTGTGGGCGGATATTTATTTGATTATACCCGGAAAATCCATCCATAAATGAAAAGATTTCACATCCGGCGCATTCATCAATTATCTGGTCGATGAAGGGTGTAGGGTAGTTGTCCTTCGAACAAGCTCGGTTTACATCCCTATAATCGACACACACTCTAATCGTCCCTTGTTTTTTCATAACAGGGACAATATTCGATACCCAATCGGTTAGAGGAACCGGGTAGATGAATCCAGCATGGAGAGGTTTTTCAACTTCTGCCTTAATGGCAGCGGCTTTCTTGGGGTGCACTTGCCGAAGTCGTTGTCTTATTGGTTTGACATCAGGATACATTTTAATTTCATGTTCAACGATACTCGAGTCAATGCCTGGAATTTCATCATATGACCAAGCAAAGACATCTCTGAATTCGCGAAAAAGAGCATTATATATTTCCAGTTCTGAAGGGGAACAACCTTTGCCGACATAAATATTCTCTACAACATTTGTTCTATTCGAGATATTTATGGCTATAGTCTCTTCAATATTGGATAAGTTTCGCTCGGAATCCACCGTATTTACAGTATTTGTTAGGAATTCAAAAACTGAAGGGTGATAAAGGTCATGTTGAGTATCTTCTTCATATTCCGGAAGAAGGGAACGATGGTGGTGATCATTCCATGGTACCCCCTCAATCAACATTGATTGTAAGATTCCTTCGTCAGTCCCATGTACTTTCGACCAAGGATCTAATGGGGTACCATATTCTCTAGACCTATCTACCCAAACGCTTGACGAGCATTGATTTGGGTTCGCCTCCCATGCTTGAAACATTGATTGCTACAATATTTCTAAAGGGCTTGGGGGAAAAACAATTGCACGATCCATGTCGACACTGTCTTTTGCGACCTTCGTGGAAGATATCATGTTGCAGGTTGCTACAAACGGTATATTTCCTATGTAAATAGGAGGTGGTAGCGCGAAAGTTCCCATCATTGTGGGGTCTTTCAATAATCCTACTCCAATATCTTGAAGTGAATGGTTGCTTTCATGGATCATGGGAATGCTTCCTGTAACTTGTGAACCATTAGGGAGGAAGTTCTGTTGGTCGACGACCGTAATCCCTCCTTCAAACGGGAATGCGATCTTCCTAAAATAAGTCGATACAACAGCTGCCATGGCATAGATCCATGGTCTTCCCAGTAGGATGTTATAGTCAAGATTTCCATCGATGACCTCAACATCAATTTCCACTGTTTTTCCTCCTAGTTCAACCTTCAAGTTATTAAGGATACCATACGGGGTATAAGTCCTTCCGTCGAAAGCTTTTAATGTCGTCGATGATCGCGACAAGGTTGGAGATCCTAATGTTTTCCAGCAACTCATCGACATAATACATGTAGATGCTCCCTCATCAATAATTGTTCTGTGAACAGTTTTGTTGAGGGCTTTCACTTGAATAAGGAAAGCTAGTTGAGCTGGTAACTGAGGATCGTATCCTTTGTGATCAAAGGATACAAGATTGGAATCCTTAGGATCAACCCCACCAATAGCCGATAACAAAGCTTGCCTTTGGGATGGGCAATTCTGTAATACTTCAAGAGTCGACATAACGGATGGCGATTGGGCCAAATCTTCCACTATGTGATAATGCTGCGCCGCCCTGGCGCGAGGATTAAACGTCGACTTGTGTACTACTCCCTTTGGCGGTTTTATTGTTAATTCAGGAATGATGGGCGGTACAACTTCTGTCGAAGTTGTTGTCGAACTACTTGGTTGATCTTTACCTTTGTCATTCAACAGCTGAGGATTCCCATAATCTTTGTTCCTTGTCGAAATCAAAGCATCATTCTGCTATTTTGAAACCAACAACATAAGCACTTGCGACGGGGAAGCATTTCCACTATCAACCAGATTTTGACCTGGGTTGGGAAATGGATCAGTTAACACAGCTGAGGTTTGGGAACTTTTAAAGAACCTCTTTAATTCAGCTTTGAATGGGCAATTCTTTGTGTAATGATCCTCTTCATCACATATTTGACATGGATAATTTGGTTTCCCTTGCCCAGGAGGGTTTGAAGAATTTTTTCTAGGAGATGATTCACCCTGTTTCTTCTTCTTCCCTTTGTTTTGCTTTTTCTTGCTTCCTGGTTGATTGGTTTCTTTGCCTTTATCTACGGATACGGCATTTACTTCCGAAGCAAGAATCTCTCCTTTTGCATTTTGATCCGAATTATTACGGGCTTTCTTAGACGAAGCCTTTATCGATTTCGTGTTTGCCGTGCCAATCACGCCATCACCAGCATGAGAGTCACTATTGGATTTTGGAGGAGGAGGAATTGAAAATTCCGGTCTAGGGGCGTCAGGTATTTTATCGTAGAGCGTGCCGGACTGAGTATAAACTAAGTCCAGATACTGTGCACGAGCGATAACTTGCTCCTCTGTTACGACCCCCCCCCTTTGCCACATCTTCCGTTATAGCAGGAAGTAACGACTTTATAAACCATTCAGCTAATAGCTGATCGGGAACGTATGTTTTCACCATCCTATGACGACGACGCCACTCATGTATATGATCAGATATATGGGTGGCAGTTGTCTGCTTGAAGTTGGTTAATATTTCTGTTCCCGTTTCATACCTTATCGGTAATTGAAAATGGGTTAAGAAAGTCGTGGCTAGGGAACTAAAATTGTCGAATGAGGCTCTAGGTAATTCAATATACCATTTAGCCATTGGACCTGTCAATGTCCTCTGAAAAAGGCGAAGCCTTATCGAATCATCGTTCAGGGTGTTCGACGAACACCACAGATGAAAAGTCATCACGTGATTCGATGGGTCTTCACCTGGATTTCCATTGAATTTAGGAATGTCAGATGGAAGTTTGTGAGGAATCGCTGGCCACCAAGGGGCATAAGCAATCGGATCGTTGGTTAACCGGTGTAAATCAGGTAACTCTAAAGTCGCCACGAATGGTAACTGTTGATTCAGGTTAGGCGAAGCATAACCAGTGTACGATGGAATCGCTTGAGCAGTGGGTCTTTGCGTTCTAGCATAATGTAATTGATGTTGGTATGACTGATACGGTTGGTGGACTTGACCACTATAAAGTGGTTGGTTTTGACCGTTTTGGATATACGGTTGTCCACTGTTCGCAAAGATCTGCTGCTCAGGACCTTGGTATACCTGCTGGAATTGTGGTTGTTGGTATTGCACTAGCCATGGTTGTGAAGCCATGTTCTGTTGTGCTATGCTAATCGTTGGACCAAGGTGTGGGGTAATTGTACCCGTTTGGACCTGTGTCGCCCCACCAGTTGGCGATTGTGGTTGTGACCCATGTTCAAGGGGCTGTTGCATTACAACCTGAGAAATCAGAGGTTGACACGTAACAGGCATTGCTTGAACTTGTGACACTGTTACAATAGCCGGTGTGGTTGGGATGTTCGTCATAGGTACACACTGTTGCATAGAATATACAACCCTTGGTTGTTGAGGTAGCATAGGGACCCAACCACTTGATGTAATTCCAGTATAACCTGAATATTGTTGCGAACTCCCGTATGGGTACCCTCCCGGAGGGGGTAATGAAAGGGCATACTGCTCCCCATACGGTAGCAATCCGGAACTCAAGGGGATTGATTGTCCTTGGGGACTGGATTGCCCAAATTGACCTCCAAATGGATCAATTTGGCGAGTCTCAACATAAGAGTTGCCGGATATTACTCCGAATGAACAAACTGGAACAGACCACACTGTCGAAATAGTCCCTTGGTGGACTCCTTCTAGCGGTTGTGAGCTAGTTGGGACAGATGGTATGCCGACAAACATTGTTGGAGTGACGGCAGGGGCTTCTGCTGTCGCTGTGTCGTTTGACACAGTCCTAGATGATGACAGTTGTTCAGACATTTTAAGTCTATCCAATAGATTGCCTAGCGATTCTACAGGAACCTCCACTTGTGGTGGATGAACTTCTGAAGAAGGAAATAGAGTGACCCCGACTCCAAAATGGGTTGGAGTACTTGCTTGCGGATCCTCTGCAATTTCCTCTATCGCAATCAAACCTGGTGGAAGAGGAAGACCGTTAGGTCCGTAAAATATTTCTGGTGCCGAAGAAGGGGTTGTTTCGACAGTGACAGTTGTTTGAGGAACAAAACTCTCTGGACCGGTTACAGATGGAACTGGTTCAGTTATACAAGTATTTGCCCACAGACTAGGATCAGTATTACTGTCCTTCTGTGGCTGTTGAACTTCTTCTATAGAGGCAGGGTTTCCAGAAATGTTTGGAGTAACCCGAACCTCAGATGTAGTTGGAACACTAGTTCTAACTTTGATAGGAGATTTTGAACCGGTTATACGAGTTCGCTTTGTCCGTACTGTTTTCGATTCCGGAGACAAAGACAGTTGACTCGTAAGCCTCCGCGAACGACGGGGTTTCAATTGACTTTCTTCCACGATTGCGGATTACTCGATCAACCAAAATATTAAAAGGGGAAATTTGTTTTTCCAAACTGAATGAATTTTATTAGACGCTTTTAGACACAACTTGCTTTTTCAGTTTTAAAGAGTCGAGAAAAAGCTAAAGATGACTCTAGTCTCCTTCGATGTTTTAACGAGCCCGAAGTGACAAATGCTCGGCTGGACTTTTTCTGTTATAGAGTCTGAAAAAGGCCAAAAGAAACTGCTCTGGAGATCTAGGCAGAGGGTGTGCCAAACCTTTTGCAAAACCACATAATACGTTTTACGGTACGGGTGGTCGATCTTCGTGAATGCTGTGTTCACTGCATTGCGATCAGTAGGGCGGTCGACATGGCTTCCTAAGGATAAAAGATATATGCCTATAAGGGTCTCCCAATATATACGCGACGGTACATGGGAGCACAAGTCCGTATTAGTGCAATCGTCCCTCAGGAGGAATCACCCACCTTCTTAGAGATCAACAGTCACTACGTTTAACGACGTCGAAACACGTCTCTACCTAGACCTCTACGATGAGCGTTATGTTGCAAAGCGTTGCTAGGTTCATTCAATATATTTTAAGTTGATCTTTTTAAAGTTTGCCTTTCAAGGTTCACCACGAGATGTATGATACAAATTCCTAAATGCAGTCTAAGATGATAAGCAAGCTTTACAATCTTTCAACTTTGAAAATCCTAGCTACTAAGGAAAAGAGAGCGACTATCTTTTCTCAAAGAGCAATCAGCACACTCTAATGCACTTTCCCTAAATCCAACATGCAAACTTATCAAATGCAAAATGCACAATGCAGGTGTTTGTTTTCACTTTCTTAGTATAAATGCCTACAAAGAAAGCTTTTTGCACAATTTTGAATTTGCTTTTACAATGATCAAAATAAACAAGTTCACTTTCTTCGAAATCAACAAGGGTAGAAGAGATTACAATCACTTTGCGATTTTCGAAATAAAGACTTGTTTTGATACTTTGAAAAGAACAAATTCAAACCAATAAGCAAGAGTAAAAACTATAATCAATCTGAACAAATAGCCAATGAGCTCTCTTCTAAGATCACTTTCAATCAGATCTGAAACAAAGGCTATAGAAAGACTACTTTACTCATGCAAAGGAAGACTGTAAATGACGCCACAAACACATAAAAACATTCACAATCTTTTTGTACAAAAATTGGGGCGGAATTCAGGCAAAGAAAAGGGTTATCAGACCAGCATCTATACTTGGTTAAAGGCTGCAAAAATAGAGATCAAAACAGGGCAAGAAAGGACAAAGAACCCCAGCTGCACAAGGCCACACTGGTTCAGCGCAGGTAGAACACTGTCAGTTTGACATTCAGCGCAGGTAGCCCCTTCGGGACCTGTGTTGAAATGCAGACTGCCTTCACAGTGCCTGCGCTGGAGAGAGAAACTCTCGTTTCCCTTGGTTTCTGGGTCACAAAATGCTCAAAAATCAACTGTTTCAGGCCAAATCAGAAACACAAGCAAGGTATAAACAGAGGGATGCTTTGATAGGGTACTAAAGACTATCACAAGGATCAATCAAATCGTTTGTGGATCTAGTTTAAATCATAGACAAGTCCAAAATACTGGATCAAAGCAGCAACTTTTACTTTGCATCCGGGAAAGATGCAGTTCAAGAGTTGCTGTCAAGTCTATGAAGTAAACAAATGATGGAAACACAAATGAAATGAATAAACAAGTTCTTCCCCAGCGGAGTCGCCAATTTGTTGTGGGGAAAAATGGCTATTTAGGACGATCCTATCCACCTAAGGTGTGATAGCGCCTTAGCAACAAACGAATGCAGCTATCATGATTTCTTCCTTTATGAAATATGAAAGAGAGGAGATCGGCAGACTTACCGTTATCTTCCGGTTGTCCCTCGAACTAGATCCTCTTCTCTTTGTGTGTCCACAGCTACTTGCCTCCTCACTTGATCAAGAGAACAGCTATTTGAATCCCGCAAGATCACAAGAGAACAACTACCTGTGACAAGAGAACAGCTACTTGCAACAAGAGAAGGACACAATACAAAGGCAAATATACATATTCATAAATGATTTAGGATTAGAAGTAAATCAAATATACTAATGCAAAAGACACCAGCATATAGGAAAGAATCAAGATAGCTTTATTGAAAGTAACAATGTTCAGGAAGAGATACAACCCATAGGGCTCCAACCCAGCATCTCCTTCCCAGCAGAATGGACTTCCTTCTTCAGCTCCTTTCAAAGCATAACACACCCAATAGTTCTAGCAACAAACCAACAGCAATTCTTTGCAAATACCAAATTCCAGCCTCCCTAGACCTCATGAGAGAGATCTATATATAGGAGTTTTGGAGAAAGGATGAGTCAGCTTGAAGCTGGTATGAAGCTGACTAGTGTCCTCCCCCACTTCAGTTCTTGAGTCCACTTGGAGGTTCTTGCTTCCACTTGGAGATTTGGAACCTCTTACTCATCACCAGTCAAATTCCCTGATCCAAGTGTCATTTTGGAAGCTTCCTGGGCATTGACACCTTGAGGAATGACTGTGCCACATGTCCAAACTCGCCCAGCGCAGGTAGCCTTCTTTGCAGTTGACATTCAACGCAGGTAGACAGTGGAGCAGTTGACATTCAGCGCAGATGCTCAGTGGAGCAGTTGACATGATCCAGAATTGCCTTGTTTTTGAGTGTTTTCAGGTGGAGAACTTTTGTGAATTGCTGTGGTTACTTGGCCTTGTTCCTCTAGGGGTAGGAACAACATGTTTAGGGACTTTGGATCCCTTGATTATTGACATTTCATGCTCAGTGATGCAAGGCACAAAAATGTCTATAACACTCAGGAAATATGTTCCGTGATCACTCATTAAGATTTTCAGCCAGCCAAATTGGGTCAACATGTTTTCGAACAAAAACTTCACATCTGTAGCGGCCATGCAGTCTTTGACCGACTGCGCTTCTGCCCATCATGTCAGGTACACTGTCGCGATGATGATGTAGCGCACACCCGTCTTTCCCTGAGGTTTGGGTGGTCCCACAAAGTCGATTTCCCATTTTTCAAATGGTTTTAGTGTCTCGTCCCTTTGTGATGGTTTTCTAGTCCTTTGACATATATCGCAGGCCTTACAATGCACTTTCGAATCCTAGTGCAGGGTTGGCCACCATAATCCTGCACGAAGAATCTTCTGTGCAGTCGCGCATCCTACATAGTGTCTTCCTGCAATGCCCCCATGTGCTTCTGCGAGGATCTAACCTCGTTCAAATTCAAGTATGTATCTTCGCAATATATCATCGTTGCCCATTTTTTATAGGTGCCCCGCAATGACAGAAAAGTCCGCCGTGTGCACCACTAATTCCTTCTTCTGTTAGACTGAGTATTGCTTCGGTGCATCGTTACCCATTTTGTAGAGGTGCCCCGCGATGACAGAAAGGTCCGCCACATGCACCACCAATTCCTTCTTCTATTGGACTGAGTATTCCTTTGGCACAGTCCCTATTGTTAGAAAATGGATTATGTCTTCGAAGTGTCTGTCCGCGATGCGCACTGCAAAGAGTTGTGCATCAGGCAGTCCCTCCTCTAAATTTGTTGGTTCCTCGCCCATCTCAATTCATGACAAGCGATCTGGTCCTGCGTTTAGGCATCTTGGCTTGACTATGACCTCAAAATCATATTCTTGAAACAATAAGATTCCTCTGCATATGTGCCCCCCCAACACAGGCTTATTCACCAGGTATTTCAGCGCGGAATGGTCGGTATACATCTTGAAATGTCCTCCAAGTAAATAGTTTCGGTATTTTTGGAGTGCGTACACCATTTCCAACCCTTCACACTCGATGGTAGAATAGTTATTTTCTGCTTTGGACAATCTCCAACTTGCAAACGCGATCAGATGATCCACACCCTCCGCACCCTCCTGTGTGAGTACAGCTCCTAACAAAATACACGACGCATCAACATGTACATGAAATTCCACATCCCATTTTGGGAAGACCAAGATTGGAGTGAAGGCTAGTTTCCCCTTTAGGACATCAAAAATATTCATGCAATCATCATTCTAGTAATATGTAACATCCTTTTTCAATAGCTTTTCCATCGACGTTGTTATTTGGGCATAACTTTTGATGAACTTCCTATAGTATCCAGTGTGCCCGAAGGTAATGTGAAATTGTTTAACACTTTGCGGTGCTTCCAAATTTAGAATAAAGGTAATCTTGGCAGGGTCCACCATCAGTCCGTGTTTGTAGACCACATGTCCCAGCAGGTTTCCAAACGGGACAAGGAATGTGCACGTTTTGAGGTTCAGCGCAATCTGGTGTCACCGGCAAGTATCTAGCATTAAGCGTAAGCTCACTACATGGTGCTTAACTAATCCAAGGACAATCTAATCATCCAGATAGACCTCCAAGAACTTGTGGATGTATTCTTTGAACGCAGCCACAACGATTCTTGAAAATATAGCTACCGCATCCTTCAGTCCAAACAGCATAATGGTGTATTGAAAGCAGCCCCATCTTATTGCGAAGGTTTTTTTACTCCTATCTTCTGGCACAATCTTGATCTGATGGTACCCTGAGAACCCATCCGTGAATGAGTATGCTTCCTAACCACCAACATTATACAGTACTTCATCTGTGAATGGTGTCGAGAATGGATCATGTACACATGCATCATTCAGCTTTCTGAGCTCCACGCATATTCTTATTTCAACCTTCTGTTTTTCTCTTGTACTACCATAGGACTATCCCAGTCAGATTCTTCCATTGGTTGAATAATTCTAGATGCAAGCATTTTGTCTAATTCATCACGGACCCTTTCTTTATACTTCAGATTCAAGCAGTAAGGCCACTTCTTAACTGGCTTCATGTCGGGTTTTAGGGTGATCTTCATCATCCATAAGTCGCCAATGATCCCTTTTAAGTCTGTAATTTTGGTCGGGAACAAGTCTTGGTATTCTTGGAGTAACTCAGCGACCTTATCCACCGTGGCATCGTCCCAATAGTCCCCAAGTGTTGCATACATCAGCTCCACCTCCATTCTATTGTTGACTTTCTTTGTCTTTAGTGGCGCGGTGATGTCAGGGTCTTCAAGTGATGATCCTTGAATCTCGCGATAGCCTTCTATTTCTGGAATTTTAATATTTCATGGGTCCTCATCGTCCTCCTTGACATTTACATTGTAACACTCTAGTGCACACCTTAATTGTGTCTCCCACTCTGGCTGAAGTACTTCCATTGGCTCATTGGGTATCTTGAAGATAGCTGCTTTTACTGCATGTAGCGCATTGTCAATAGTATCTAACCAATGATATTCAAACATGAAGGTTAACAGAAATCCCGCACGCAAAACATCCCATTCTCTCGTACCATGGCGGGGCTCCGTCTTAGTATAACAATTCATGGGTATGACATCCAGGGTATGATCGAATAAATGTACCCATTTAGGTGCTGGCTCTTCCCCATAGACCTTGGTCCAGTTCGCGAGGTGTGTTCATGGATCATCTCACCCATCATATTTGTCTACTAGCTGTATCTGTGGTTTTCCAAATCGTAGGCGCATCCTTCTTCTGCATCTGCGCTAGTCCTTAAAACTTACTTGATGCGTACCCCACCATCGTGCGGATGTTGCATCCAGTGCCCATTTCAGATCATCGAACTGTTGTTGTTCTGGTACTACGCTTTCGAATTGTTTCAAGAATTCATCCACCGTGGTCAACCCATCATATGTAGGTAGATCCCTTACTTTTGTTGTCACGCAGCGCAGTGATCTAACCATCATGTTGAAATTAAGAATTATTACTTCGCGTAGTTGATTCTGCCATCGCTCTATCTCTTCGTTTGAATCCAATGTGCAGGATCTTTCATGCTCCCATGAAATCCTTCCATCTGCAGTTAGATTCACCCAATCCTCTTCTCACATAGTTATCTTGTAAATACAATCGAGATCATCATCACTATCATCGTCGCGCACCAGCTCAGTGTATCATGCTCCTTTGGCTGGATATAGCAGTACTACTATGGACAGTGAGTTTTTTTCAAAGATCATTTTCCGCTTTTTCAGATTTATGACACCATTCATATCGGTGACCCAGTCTATTCCTAGTAGTGTGAGATAGGGATTACTGTCATCGACAATCTCTATCACTTCAAAATCCACCTATGTGCTTTCACCTTGAATATCTATTATTACCCCTTGCAATCTTCCCATGGGCAAGATCTTTTGTTTATTCGCCATTCATAACTAAATAGGTGACCACTGTAGCGTGGGTCTACCCATGTGTTTCCATGTTTGTTTTGGCAGTACTTTTGCATCTGATCCCAGATATAGGATTACCTAATCCATTTCATACTCACTGATTGGCGTAGTCAACCTCATTTCCCTTCTTTTGCGCAATGCATGCTTTCCAAGTTTCTGGACCATGCGCGGTTCTCCTAACCCCACACACCTAGTAATAAGTTCCTATAGTCCTTTTACTACCTTTCTATGACGTAGTAGTTTCATGCATGTCTCCAAAAAGGTAGTGAGCATTGAAGGATCCATACCTGATTCTAGTTGATCCTTACTATCTGAAGTGGAGGCCTCCGTGAATCTCTTCTTAGCTTCCATGAATGTCTCCTTCGTGCATTCTAAATGAAATTCAAGTTCCTTTGTAGGAGCCTTGCAAACCCACAAACTTTCTTCTAATTGCTTCCCTTTATCATTGCTAGTGGTCATACCGCTCCTAAGCATCATGCTTACATTCAGGTCTTCTTTGCAAGGCTTAGACCTCATCATCTGCAAATTCTGAGTCGAAGGGGGCTGGAGTACCCATTTTTTTGTTCATCCTCACTATCAACGAAGGGAAGTCTTCTACCTCATGATAAAATTGAGTACAATACAAACATGATGTCCTTGTCGGGTTTGTACAATCGCGGGCGTAGTGCCTTGGCCCTCTGCGATTGTAACAGATTAGTTATCCATGACCCCTTCGTGGTCACATTCCGCCTTGACCTCGTGCGCGCCCCTGAAATCTAGTGCGAGCCATTCCTGCATTTGGGTCGAGAGCTTGCGTTTCAGTCTGCACCGTGTAGGCAGGAGTTTGATCCATCATTAGTTTGTATCTTTGGCAGGTGTGTTCATCATTGGCCTACCGACCTATAGAAATTACAAAATAATTACTGGGACGTTGACGTATACTTGTACAATAGATGATAATTATCCGTATTGTGTTTTCCTCCTATCTGATAGATCGCACACCATAACATAGGTGTCGCGCTTAGTCCTACGTATGCCTCAGGTCTTAATAGCATCAACCCTCCTCTTGCCCAGTGATTTGCGAACACTGGACAACGGTCCTTGTCATGCCCTTGGCCTTTGCATTTTATGCACCATACCTCCTCACGCACCTCTTATTGAGGTGTCTTGTCCTATTTCAAACTCTACATCTCCAAACGCAGATTTTTTAGTTGCAAATGGATTTGTTGGACTCCCAACCCAGGGTGTTGTATAGAGGTCTCATGCAATCTCATTTCCATCTCCAAAGCTTCGGCTTGGGTGGAAGTTTTTGCTGTGAAAATGTCGTCCTTAAGTGCGATGTTAGTGACGCTACAAACCATGCATGACGTTTTCCATCCATCAAAGTCATATTGGCTTCATGAATCATACTCTTCAGTATTTGGTCTAGATCCTAGGGGGTCTCATCTAGGAGCATCACGATCTCCTTAAACTCAATAATTAATTGTGTCTCTGACTTTGGCTTGCTGAATTCCCTGTTAAGCATGGTCTAGATTTCTACGATTCCTGTGTTTCAATGATCATTAGAATGCTGGATGTACTATGTTAATGTGTGATCCTACAGCGTGATAACCAGCATAGCATTTTTGATATTGTCATCCATGACTCCTTGTGCTTCCCATATAGCCCTCACTACGAACCAGAACTAGTCCGGATCTTCATTCCCTACTCCTCTGAACACCAGTAGTTTGATCGCACTTGCCATACTGAACTGTGGTGGTGGCGGAGGTGGGGTGGGTGGAGATGGAGGTGAGGGGTTGAGATGGGTGGCGGTGTAGGTGGAGGTGGTAAGTGTGGAATTCGCTGCCTTATCAAACTGACCGTACTTCTCAGAGAAACTTTCATGAGCTCTTCCTCACTTTCCCGTGAGGGTGAAATTAAGGGACTAGTTTCTAATTCTTCACTAACTCTGCTTCTATAGGTCTTCCCACTTTGCGTAGCCCCAAACATTAATTTATTTGCATAACCCGCTTTTCACACAATAACATCTTAATCCAAATGTTCAAATATTTAATATACTTGCCTCGTAGTGCTTTGAGGAAGTGTCGCTCTGCCTCACTGTAGCTGACGGTCGAGCCAATGGTCCACATCTCGCGTGATCTTATCTCTTGATGCTTCTAGTATGTGCACTAAATCCGAAGTCCACACTATTGGTTTGTGGAGCCTACACCTTCCCTGACTATCTACTAGCTTTGTGATCCACTCATACAACTCAGAAGGAAACTTGCAAAGAAAATTTCATGGATTTCCATATACAAGTAGCGCTCCAACCACTGTTCCTTAGATACTCACGATTTCCTATTTTTCTGACGTCGTGAACTCGTGAATATTCTTGTCCAACCACTCTTCAATTTCTTTCTTTGTTGGATTCCAGTGGCACGACATCATACATCCCTTATGCAGATCTCGGTCCTAGCGATGGATCCATTTGTTGTCTTGTAGGGGCCTGACCTAGGTTCAGAGGTGATTTAGCCAAGCAAATCCTGGTACTACTAGCCCTTTCGACAACAATCCATTGAGCGCAGACTGAGGTCTCACCCGAAGCAGGTGTTGGGTCGCCAAATTAACATCAATTTTCACTCCATTTTCACCTTTATCCTCATTTTGTCACCTCATTTCATCATATTATCATTACATAATCGTATATTTCCATTACCATATGAGTTTATATTTTCATTTTCCAAAGTTATTAATTTCATGTATTTAGAGTGAATTTATGATTAAAAGTTAGAGAAATAACATGTATTTGCTTATACCTAAAAGTGGCTTGAGTTTGATGACATGTGTAAATCATTTGAAAGTTTCCAAGGCACCCTTATGTGGCCTCCCAAGATCAAATTCGAATTTCAACTCAAGAGGTGGACCATATTTCAAGGAGAAAGATCATGGAGATTTTGATGTGTCACGGGATTTGTATCCAGTATTTAGGGATAAGTTGAGACAAGTATGGGTCTAGTAGATATTTAAGGGATCTACATTTATTGAGTAGATATCCCTAATTCATGTATAAATAAGAAGAGCATCCTTCAAAGGAAAAGGAGGAGGGAGACAAAACAATTATCAGTTATTCATTAGCATTAGATTTATGTTCATTCAAAATGAATAATACCACTTTATCCAAATCATGATTTATGAGTGTTGTTTGATTCTTAAGGTGTGATAGTTTTTCATGTGTGCTCATTGAGGAATGGAAGGATCCCCATATTGAGATAAGCACACTTTGTTGTAAAGTAATGTTGTGAATATACTAATTTTAATTGTGATGTTCATCTTATTTCTTTGTTGTAAATACTTGTAGATAATTTTAGTATGAATTCATGTTGTGGCCATGTTTTTTTGTGTGAAGATTGATCTCCTTTCAGTAGCTAGTTTTGATGTGAGAAGGACGACCAGGAACTCCTAAGTTAGGAGTCTCTTCTCCATGAGCTAGATTAAATTGAAATAAGATTTACTTTCTCATATGCTTCCCTAGATTACATTTATGTGAATATTGATTCCCTTTCAGTATAGAGTTTTTATGTGAGAAGGGCAATCAAGTCCTCCTAAGTTAGGAGACTCTTCTCCATGAGCTAAGAATTGAACTGAAAACAATATTTACTTGCTTTCATTTATATGCTTTCTTTCTTGCTTTCTTAGGTGTTTGCTAATGTTATTATAGGAAAATTGTAGAAGGACAATCAGGACTCTTGAACAAGAGACTCTTCTCTATCTTCTAAAGTAAAATAATTCCATTGATCAAACATTGTTTATGCTTTCATAAAATAGATCTGATAGTTTAGATTTGTAATATGCATTTCCATTCTAAACAAACTTCCTACACCTGTTTCATCTGAGGTCTTATATATTTTGGTTTGCTTCTAAGTTTACGATACCTCGGATTGATAAATTAAATGACAGGGATCTAGTAGACAACTAAATCGCCCAACATTTTGGCGCCATTTCTGGGGACGCAAACTTAGATGTAAGCTAGAAAGAAGATTGTTTAGGAAGAATTTTTATTTAGGATCATTTAGGGTTAATTGCATTTAGGAATTTTCATTTAAGTTTACTCTCATATAGAAAACATAGAAATAAAACACAAATCAAAAACCCCCCATTCACTAAAAAAAAGCAAAAACACAATAAAAACGATGAGTATAAGTTTTTGAACAACTCGCTCAGATCCTAGCAGGTGTCAGGATCTCCTCTTCTTGCGAAGAATAGATCTTGACAGCAGCCAAAAGCTTGACTACTCCTCTAGAAGAAAACAATGAATTAACATTTGAAGAATCATCCCGTATATCTAATGATGAACAATTATTTGAATAGGAGATTGAGGAGGACGAAGAGAAGTTGCAGCATGATCTGAATCAGAGTGGAAATCACGCCTATGAAAGATTTATTGAAAGGAGGTTTCGATGGTTTCAAACAAATACGAGGTTAGATCAATTTCATTTTTATTTCCTTAAATCACACTCTAAAAAACTAAATTCGATCATCCTTGTATATTTTCATTTTAAATTTGAAAAATTGAAAATGAATATATTTTTACTACTATTGCGTGAATGGTTACATTGGAAATTTAATTACACATAATGGTTTGTAATTTTCAATTAGCATAGAGTAGGTAGGATGATATTTTATGTTTTGAATAAGTATGTTCTCCTCCTGCATTTTTGGATGATCTCGAGGATCCGAAAGTAGAATGTTTATAAATGTTTTCAGGGTTTGTAATATAGTTGTCTCCATTTGCTAGAAAATTTCATCCTAAATCAATAAATTTTCCAAATTGTTTTAGGATTAGAATAAAATTTAAATTCTTTTAAAAAAATGATTTTAAAACAATATAAAATTAAAAAAAAAATAGAATAAATTCAATTTCCTTTAAAAAAAAAAGATTTTGATTTTAACATAAAAATTCTTAGGAATAAATTTAATTCCTTTTTATTTTTATTTATTTATTTAAATTTATTTTCGTAGTAACATAAACAAATTAGGAATAGAAATAGTTAACAAAAAAATTGATTTATTTTAGTTTAAAAAAATAGAAAATAAATTAATTAAGAAAAAAAAAAATCCATTTTTTTTTAAGTCAAAAAAAAGGTTTAAAAAAAGGCATTTTAAGTTAGTTTAAAAAAATCATTAGAAAATAATTTCAATTAAAAAAAAAAAACAGTGGGCAGTACAGATACATTCAAAACAGTGTTATACCTGACCAGTGATTTCATCATTATCGCATCGTTGCAGTAGCGAGATTGATTCATTTCATTTATAACGATTGCACTCGAGTTCATTTCGACTTGTGGCAGGAGCAAGATTTTGTACCTCACAGTTGGGTCATTTCTATGGGGAACTCTTTGGCAGAAACTCTCGTGCGGTAGCAGCAGTCATCTTAGCTCGATCCAAAAGGACCTGTGCAAAGGCAGAATACCAGGCAATGACCTCCACAACTTGTGAACAGCTATTGATGAAAGATCTACTTGGGAGATGGGGTTAAGGCATCATCAAGCCATGGATATTTTCTGTGATGTGATTTCACTAAGTAGCTATCAATTTAATTGCAGCAAATAACCAGAAACGCGTCACCATCAAAGTCTATACCGACACTTATACAGAGAATGTGCAAACTCCCTTCGGTAAGTCATTCATAACTCTGGTTGGCTCAAGCGCCCTTTACAACTCAGCGCACCTTTACTGACAACCTATGGTTTTCGGGAAGCTAAAACTGAAATCACATTTCTATATCTATGTTGTCTCATATTTGGATTGAAGGTTGTTAGTCACGCCATCATCTAAGGCAACTTCATATCGAGTGAATCAAGACAAGAAGAAAGGTTTAAATGCAAACAAATCAAAACCAACTGCTATCCACCATCTATCATTCTGTTGCGGCTTATTTTGATCCAAAATTTCAATTTCTCCGGCATGAGCAATCTTCAACTCCAGAATCGGCAATGTAGGTGAAGAGATCTAGCTATTGAAAATTCTTTTGTGGCGGTTTCAACTGCCCTTAATTTTGCACGCATCTGCTAAACTTAATAAAAAAAAATCCTCGAAATTTATGAAAATTCAACCTCTCAGATTTCCTATGATCTCTCTCTCCAGGATCTCAGTCGTCTCATCCTCCAGAAGGAAGGGAGAGTACAAAATGGATTAGAATCGAAGGATTTGCTGGGTGGATCATCGCCATGATTTGATGTACTTTTGACTGATGGCGTTCTATATTTGTCTGTATTCACCCACGTGGATGTGTATGCTCGGTGTACATTTGTTGTTTTGTTATATCATGATACCATGCCACCGAAATAAAGGGGAATATTCATAGAGTTCAGGAGCGGAATGCTTAATGTGTCATCCATTGGGAGAAACTGTAGTCAAGAAGAAAGAGAGAAGAAGTGATGGAATTAGTTGTGCATCATTACAATCCCAATCTCATCCAAAATTATAGTGAATGGATCAACGTGCTATTTGAGAGCAGAAATCAAGCAAACAGTTTAGTATCGAGATTGAGCACTGCAAGTAGTCCTACGTACAAATGCCAATTAGGTTCCATTGTTGTTGAATCAGGCAACGCAGGAGGCACAAGTTTTATTGTGAATGTGGGTTTGGGAAGCCTGCAAAGTATAACATCCCTATGGTTTTTGATACCTCGCAGGACGTGTCATGGATAAAGTGTGATTACAGAAATGCATCCTCCATGTACAAGAAACTGGATTTCGGCTTGTGACTAACCTGGAAGGAGATGGCGTAACTTGTAGTGGAACGGATTGCATCTTGCAAACTCGAACCAATGGTGGAAGCATTGTCACCACAGAGGTGAGTCATGATACACTGTGGCTGGGTTCTCAATCCCTTCCAAAGTTCACATTTGGATGCGGAATCGATTTCTCACAATACCAAGGTAATTCTTCTGTTGGACTCTTGGCTTTTAGTAGGGGCAAACTTTCGCTGCCTTCTCAGGCCAAAAGCAATATCTTCCGAGCCAAATCGGTGCTGCACTACGCCCACTAAGAAGTACCCACTAACTTCCGATGATGCGAGTTTTATTTTCTTCTTCTTCTCAAACCTTCGTTGGGTGGTTATCAGATTAATGAAGGGTTCCTTATTGTCCAAAAAAATGTGACTGCATGATCAATGCTTTGATACAAAAATTAGGAATTAGGGTTGTTGAAAGCAGGTTATCAGTTGACAGGGCACCAGACGGGAGTTGTCGACGTTTGACTTTTGTTAGATAGTTCATTATGTTGTATTTCTTAAGATTTTGTTTTATGCTCTTTTTCATTATAATACTTGCTACTAAAAAAATCAAAACAACAACAAAACAAGTTAAAAAAACAATTAAAAAGATTAAGAAAAAAGCCAAAAATAAAAACAACTAAAAAATAAAAAATCAAATTAGTTAAAAACAAATAAAAAAAAATCAAAGCAATTAAAAAAAAATCAAAAGAAAATAAAAATAATGAAAATAACTAAAAAAAAAAATATCAAAACAATTCAAAAAAAAAAAAACCAATTAAAAAATAAAATAAAAAAATTCAAAATAATTAAAAAATTGCAAATGGACATTTCATAACAGCTGAAAACATTTTATGCTAACTTGTCTTGTTGGAGTTAGGAACTAGCGTGCAAAGGCAACAGGTAAAAAAATTCATTTCATTTTATTTTGGTTGCTAAGCATTCATACTCATTCTTGCATTTTATATCTTTCAAAGAGCTCTTAAAGTTTTCATGCAGGATTTGTACTAAGTTTTTACAAGTGCGCAATGATCCAAGTCCATGTAGATGTGATCTCTTGACATCACATTCATTATTGAAAGCTTGAAGGAGTTAATTATATATGTCGTGACATTTGTTGCTACAGAGAAATTTTTTGCGTCATGATATGTTACCCACACTTCTCCTTCAAAGCCTCATCAGTCATCCATGTTAAAGTCCATTGATTCATTGCCTTATCCATCATGACTTCATACATGTATACTTTTTTGTGTCACATACATTTTTGCCTACCTTTCAGTTCATCTTTTTGCCTCATGAATAAACCATCCATCTCTCTACATTGCCTTGCTTTCCTTGCCATAAAAATTGTTTTGCCATAACAACTTGTATATATAGTCCTACCAATCATTTTGTATGAACTCGCATTGACTAATGTGGAATTCCTTAAGGCCCACCTTTCAACAAGTCTTGACCCATCGACCTCAACACCTTATCTGGGACAAAGACTAGAGTCATTATTAGTACCTTGAGGCTAACGTGCCCTAATGGCAAGTCTTCTCACCGATGAACAATGGGAATACATTAATGTCTCTTGTTTGTTGGATCTTGCAAGTGGCTCGACATCAGCTCATTCATCCGCACTTCACAAGATGTACTTGGGTACCTTGGCACTCATTGACATTAATGGTGAGTTTTCCTCGCATTAGTTAACGACATTCATCAATGGTCAATAATCCAATGACTTCCTTCCATGTTCGACATCGACACATTCATTCACATGGAAAGAATTGTGCCATGATATGGGACGAGATGAAGACTATATGATTCAGGACTAGATTCAACAGATTCAATAGTAGTAATAAAAGATCCACATTCGTGACTTCATCCATCATATATGCAACCAAGACACAGATCACATTCTTGTATTCTACATTCCATGATTCAACAACAGAAGCTACACTTTTCTACATATACACAGTTTGTCCACTCAGGTAAGTAAAGTTATGTTCTTTTCTAGCTTTTTATCATACAATTCCTTTAATACTAAAATTATAATTTTTGGAAAATGTTTCACCATGTTCATATTCACATTCATACTCCATTATCACCTTCCATATGTCATATATGTCCTTTCTACACATATCATCCTAACCAACATACTTTTTCCAAACAACTACTATTGCATTATGATTCAAATGTTACATGCTTTGCAAATAATGATCAAAGAAAGAATGGTCGATTAAATGTTTACAAAGTCTTTTGATGCAACACAAAAACAATGAAAGTATAGTTACACAAGAACCAATAATAATCGAATTTTGGTTGTCACACAAGAACCAACCAAAATAATATGTTGCAATCAAATGTTTTTAAGAGAGAAGACTTTCCAAAAAAGGAACAAAGTTGTCAAAGAGAAAATTATGTGAAGTTAAAAAATCGATATCAGCCAAAGTTCATGTAAAAGCAAGACAATTCAAAAGATCAAATCATGATCAATGTAATAGATTGCATGAGGACATGCAATAACTTAAGTTGGGGGGTATGTTGGGTCACCAAATTAACATCAATTTTCACTCCATTTTCACCTTTATCCTCATTTTGTCACCTCATTTCATCATATTATCATTACATAACCCTATATTTCCATTACCATATGAGTTTATATTTTCATTTTCCAAAGTTATTAATTTCATGTATTTAGAGTGAATTTATGATTAAAATTTAGAGAAATAACATGTATTTGCTTATACCTAAAAGTGGCTTGAGTTTGATGACATGTGTAGATCATTTGGAAGTTTCCAAGGCACCCTTATGTGGCCTCCCAAGATCAAATTCGAATTTCAACTCAAGAGGTGGATCATATTTCAAGGAGAAAGATCATGGAGATTTTAAGGGATCTACATTTATTGAGTAGATATCCCTAATTCATGTATAAATAAGAAGAGCATCCTTCAAAGGAAAAGGAGGAGGGAGAGAAAACAATTATCGGTTATTCATTAGCATCAGATTTATGTTCATTCAAAATGACTAATACCACTTTCTCCAAATCATGAGTTATGAGTGTTGTTTGATTCTTAAGGTGTGATAGTTGTTCATGTGTGCTAATTGAGGAATGGAAGGATCCCCATACTGAGATAAGCACACTTTGTTGTAAAGTAATGTTGTGAATATACTAATTTTAATTGTGATGTTCATCTTATTTCTTTGTTGTAAATACTTGTAGATAATTTCAGTATGAATTCATGTTGTGGCCATGTTTTGTTGTGTGAAAGTTGATCTCCTTTCAGTAGTTAGTTTTGATGTGAGAAGGACGACCAGGAACTCCTAAGTCAGGAGTCTCTTCTCCATGAGCTAGACTAAATTGAAATAAGATTTACTTTCTCATATGCTTTCCTAGATTACATTTATGTGAATATTGATTCCCTTTTAGTATAGAGTTTTTATGTGAGAAGGGCAATCAAGTCCTCCTAAGTTAGGAGACTCTTCTCCATGAGCTAAGAATTGAACTGAAAATAATATTTACTTGCTTTCGTTTATATGCTTTCTTTCTTGCTTTCTTAGGTGTTTGGTAATGTTATTATAGGAAGATTGTAGGAGGACAATCAGGACTCTTGAACAAGAGACTCTTCTCTATCTTCTAAAGTAAAATAATTCCATTGATCAAACATTTTTTATGCTTTCATGAAATAGATCTGATAGTTTAGATTTGTAATATGCATTTCCATTCTAAACAAACTTCCTACACCTGTTTCATCTAAGGTCCCATATATTTTGGTGTGCTTCTAAGTTTACGATACCTCGGATTGATAAATTAAATGAAAGGGATTTAGCAGGCAACTAAATCGCCTAACAACAGTATTGAAGGGTGCTAGATCTAGGTTTCCGCACCCTGGGGATATTTGATGAGCTTCTAGCAGTCTGTGGTTTGACCCTGCATGCACATCACTATGCATATCTATTAGTCCCTCACAACTTGTGATGCTTCCTTCATGCAGCCCTACTCGGTGTGCGATCCATATTATACCCAAGTTCCTTACTATTTAACATGTTATTACCCAATTACTTAACTTATCTTTGTAAGACTAGTGATAATTAACAATATATCCAGCAATCATATAAGTGCACGCAATAAACAAATTAGTATAAATGTATAGAATGCAATACACAAGTAGGTGCACAAAATTTGTAATCAACTTCTCTTTATTATTCTTTGTTCAAAGTTAGATACTCAACACCATCCTACACACTCAGCTGCAGGGGTCCGCGCACTCAGCTGTGGACTCTACTAGGCCGCTATGCACTCAGTTACAGAGCCTCTTCCTACTACTACAACCCAATACACCTAGACTCTTACTCTATGCTTTGTCTCTACTTCGCTCCTTCACTCCCTTTACAACTTAGATCCTTGCTCTATTTATACAATCTCATGGTTTGCGGACCATGGGTAGGTTGACATGACATTACATTACAAAACTCAGGGCGGAAAGCCCTATGACTCAACCTATACTTTGCGCTCCATGCTTGCAATTCACGAAGTCTTATAATACATTTGACTAAAACTTGGGCTTTGAGCCACAAAACATGTTGTGGGGGGATTCCATGCCGTACAATAACCAGTTGACTTCTTGTGTTTGATATTATGTTGCCTCAACAAATTCTCAATCAAGTGTGATGTCGATTGAGCTCCCTAACCAGTGATTAGTTCTCTAGGGTACCCAAACTTGTAAAATACATTCTCTCTTAAGAAATAAGCCACTTTATCTTTTGTTGCTATCTTGATAACCTTGGTCTTAGCCCACTTTGTCAAATAATCAGTGCATGCAATTATGTACTTTTTCTACCCTGATGGTGGATCAACGAGTCCAATGAAATGCATGCCCCACTTGTCAAATGGCTCTAGGGTCACCTGAGGTTGCAAAGGCATTTCATCCTTTGTACTAGGTTTTCCCATTCTCTGGCACTAATCACATCGACTAGTGTATATTATTTCATCTTGGTGGAGAGTGGACAAGTAGTAGTGAACTTGCAGTACCTCGAAGGCTGTCCTATTGGATGCAAAGTGACATCTAGCAGGCCCATCATGGAAGGAAAAAAGGAGGTAAAAGACTTCCTCTTTCCTGACACATCTCCTAAAAATTTGATATGGGCCTAGCTTGAAGAGATTTCCCGCAATCCAAGTGAATGGGGTGCTCTATTTTACAATTCCTCCTTTTTCCTTGGAAGACAAATTTGGAGGGAACTATGTAGTCACTAGTTAGTTAGCTATGTCAGCAAACCATATAGAGAGAAATGAAATAGAAAATAAATGCTCATCTGTAATTTTATCATCAACCATTCCTTCCTCAACTGCATGCAAAGCAATTCTAGACAAAAAATCTGCAACTACATTTTCTCTACCAAGCTTATCAATGATAGTTGGATCAAACTGTTGTAATAAAAGAAGCCATCTAGTAATTCTAGTTGACATGAGGCTTGTTCATCAAATTTTTGATAGCAACATGGTCACTACATACAAAGGTCTGGTAACCCCTGATGTAGTTTCTAAATTTGTTCAAGGAATGGACAACAATTAGGATCTCTTTTTCAGTCATAGTATAGTTCAATTGAGCCTTGGACAGATTATTGCTAATGAAGTAAATCACATAAGGTAGCTTGTCATCTATCTAGACTAGAGATGCTCCTATATATTTATCAGAGGCATACCCATGGATGTGGAAACAAAGAGCTCAATTTGGGCCTCGTAGTATTGGTGTACTAGTCAACTTGTCCTTTAAGGTTTCTAGGGCCTCTTGGTAGCTTTCCGACCAACAAAATTCAGAGTTCTTGGCTAGTAGTTCAAACAATGGTGAGGATACTTTGCAGAAGCATTTATGAATCTCCTGTAGTATCCAGATAAGCCCAACAAACTTTTAACATCCCTCTACTTTTGAGGATTAGGGACCCTCTTTATGATAACAATTTTATTTGGGTTCACTTGGAGTCTTTCCTGGGATATTGAGTGACCATGAATAGTCTCTTAATTCATAAAGAACACACACTTCTTAGGGCTAAGGGATAGGTTCCTTTAATGCATTTATTTAATACTTTACCCAAGTTGGAGAGAGCCTTTGGTAAGTCACCCCCTTAGGGAGTGAATTCGTCCATATATATTTCTATAGAGTCATGGAGTAACTCAACAAAGCTGCTCAAGGTTGCCCTTTGAAAAGTGACAGTGTCATAACATAATCCAGAAGGTAGGACCCTATAAGAAAAGGTACCCCAAGGACAAGTGAAGGTGGTTTTATCTTGGTCCTCTAGGCTGATCCAGATCTGATTATAACCACTGAATCCATCTAGGAGAGAGAATATCTCCTTTCCTGCAATTCCATCCAAGAATTGATCAATGAAAGGTAGAGGGAAATGGTCTTTTTTAGTGGATTTGTTTAAATCTCTATTGTCCACACAGATCCTCCATTTTCCATTCTTCTTTTGAACCAAAACTAGAGGATACACCCACTTACTATCTGAGATTGGGTAAATGAAACCTGCATCCAAGAACTTCTGCATTTCTTCTTTAACTATGTCTTTGAGGGTTGGGTTCATTCTCCTTTGAGTTCGGCACACTGCCTTGTAACCTACCTTGATGTAAATGTGGTGAGTACACACAGAAGGGTGCATTCCCTTCATTTGCTTATAACTCTAGGCCAAGTCGTCTAGGTTCTCTCTTAGCATGTCACATAACTACTTTTCTTGATGTTAAGAGAGAGAGGGGTTGATTTTCAATGTTTTAGCTGGACCAAATTATATCATTTTGACATGAGTAGGAGTTGAGTTAGCTAGGAAAAAATTAGTGGAAGGGTTATCTTCATATTTATTTACTAACTCATCAAGAGACATGGTGTTGGGGGGTTGATTCTAGAGGATCTTATCAATCACGTCATCTTCATCAGGTTGCCCCCCTCCTATAATAGCATCTAGGGTAAAAATTGGGTAGGTTATGGCATGGTATACTTCATGTTCCTACAAATCTTCCAACCATAAGGGTAATTCATGCTCTAGAGATGGTTTCGTAGGAGGGTACAAGATCAATTGTTTGGAAAAGTTTGCATTTTTAATGGACATATACCCAACCCTAGCAACTTATGTAAGCATTAGAAATGGCTAGACATGGCCTTGCAAGGATGAGAGGATAACCATTTAATTTGGTATTTGGTTGGAGAATTAAGAAGTTAGTAGGGTATTCACAGCAATCAAAGGAGACCATCACATCCTCAACAACTCCCTCAGGAGCTACTGTGGATCTGTCTGCAATTTGCACTATTGTTGTGATCTTCATTAATGATCCTTGGAGATTCAGTTTAAGCATGGTCTCCTTAGTTATCACATTGATGGTAGCCCCAAGATCAATCAAGTTATGGGGAAAGATGATGCCATCAATGTTCACATCTATCATAAGACTCATAAGCTCTAGATACTTCAGACAAATCACTCTCCCCAACATTAAGTCAGACAATTTTCCAATGACATTAATGGTAGGGGTATATTTCTCTCTCCTATGAGGATGTTTGAAGCATTTATCATTGATTAAATTGTTGTTGATGGGGACATCCTTGATAGCTTGGAGGAGTGGGATTTTAATACATAAGTTTTTCAATTCAACCAAAAGTTCAGTCTCTTCTGGGATGTGCTGGCTAGGATGGATTATTCTCTCAGGAAAAGGATGTGGATTGGTTTGAGGAACACTCTCTTCCTTTTCCTCTTCAAACTCCTCAGGTGGACATGGAGGTTGGTTATCTAGAAGCACTCTTCTAGACCTGAGGTTGATTTCTTCAATTTCCATAGCATACGTAGGGTAGGATGTCTCTCCACTATAGATCTATTGTGCCTGCTTATTGTTCGAGTTCCGATTTGTTTGAGAAGGCATATGAGGTTACTTAGGTGTAGCCGGGTGAAGGAGTTTTGTTTTAGATGGAGGGTGAGGTAGTAAGGTTGGATATTGGTTGAATGGGGGCCTCCACCCTTATGATTGGATATTCCACTGAGCTTGTGGGAGAGCATATGATGAAATGATTGATTGGTAGTTTGGGAATGGTATTGAGGTGCATAAGACTAGGGAAAAAGTGTGGACCATGAAGGATGAGAAGAAGGACACCAAGGGGTAATGGATGCATTATGTTTGGGGTTGTAATATGAATAGGATGCCCCTTGCATGCCCTGATCGTATGTTCGTGGTCCTTAAGGCCTCCTTTGGTTAATATAGCAGAGATGTTCAGTCACACCTTCAATTCCTTGATACAAAAATTTCCATCCAGATAGCAAAGGCCACTTATTTGTGGAGTTATTTTCCTCACAGATCGATCATATCTCTTGATCTGGGTGGCTCTACAGAGACACACAGGACAAAGAGGGCTCAAAAATCGAAGTGCTCAGAATGACTTTGAACTTAGACCAGAGCATAGATCTCATTGTCCTGATCACAGAGGTGCAAATGGTTCATCAGACAAAGATCGTATGAGGGAGAATGATGGTGAGCACCAGTATTGCAGTAATAATGTTGCAACTCCTAGGCTGCCTACTTTACTCTTATCAACCCGGTTGTTCGTAACAAACTTGGAAGCAATGGTGTTGGTCAGCCAGCACAAGATCACTAGGAGCTCAAGCCAACTTCTATGGATTCTAAAAGAAGCTCTATATGTGATGAAAGAAAATAAATACTACCCTACAGATACTAATCTAATTGCAGAAAGGAAGACTGAAATGAAAAGCAAACCAAGTAAATCCAAATTAACCAGCTAATCCTACTTTTGTAGAAAGCACTATGAACACCATGAAAAGAATGCAATTACATACTGAAGGAAGTAAAAAAAATCTAACTAAGCTATTGCTAGAAGTAAATGAGCAAAAAACATCTTTTTCGATTTTTATGTGAAATTGACATGTATGTAATTTATCGTTTGTGAATGTGGCAGTGAATAGGTGGCGTTGGAGGGTGGTTTTGGGACTTGAGAGGATGTAGGATGGTGTGGATGGGTCCTAGGAGGTCTCAAGTGGATTTCTGGATGCTTTTCCCACACTCGGCCTTCAAATGGAAGCCTACAGGAAAATCTACATGAGGACACAGGAAATCTACAGGAGGAAAAAAAGCATTCTACAGGAGGCCTATAGGAGGAGGCCAAGAGCAGTTTTCACTATTTTGAGGGTCTGAGAGAGGGTGGAAAAGGTATATGAAGGTTGGAATGAGGTGTTAGGGCACCTACGGTCTACCAAGAATGATTAGGAGAGAGAAATATGATTGGATTTTCTCAAGGAGAGAGGAAGAAACTCTATGGAAACTGCAAGAAACTAAGGCAGAATTAAGGGGAGACTTGTGCGACCTATAGGGCATGGATCAGATGGAGGACGAGATGGCTGATATGCTAATCTAATACTAGAAGATATCTGCTACATAAACAACTGACAATCAACCACTGAGATTAAGCAAGCAATGAAATAAGTGGATCTAGAAAAACAGAGTTTTGCATCAAACTAGTCTAAACTATGATTCATGAAAGTGAATGTTGAGAAATGCTACAAGAAATGGAAGCATGAAAGAAGACTATTGTAAATGAAGAATTGAGCATGATGAACAAGTTTTGAAGCAAAGAAAAACTAGACTATCAACCATTAAAAAGCTACAAACACTAGAAGTCCTATGAATGAGGAAAATCTATGTTTTTGGGGCAGCAAGAGGGTCTTTGCCTCAAATCATGGTCCCAAAGGGAGGAAGAGAGGCCAAGGCACTTTTTCTAGCCTTTTGAATCTTCTTTTTATCACTACTTAACCTACTATAGAAAGCACAAATGGAATCAATCTACGGAATCATCAAAAGCAACCTATTCTTAACCATAAAAGAAATGCATCTAATAGCAACCTAATCTACAAACTGAAATGAAACACACAATTATAAGTAAAAAGGAGTTTGACTACTTGGATTGGGCCCTAACCCAAGAGCTTCAGCCCTCTGAGGTAACTCAGTGATAGCTCAAAAATGATTCCATGTTTATTTCCAAAATAATAACAAGATTACATGGAACTGTCAAAATAATAAGCTTGAAGTTGGAGTAGAGTTTACATATGCAAAACTACAACAAAATTCCAACAAGAATCCGACAAAAATCTCACCCTAGTGAGGCCCTAGGCCTCTCTACTTATATAAATGAAGCTACCAACAACTTCCTTACAAGCAGGGAGGCTTGGCTCCCAAAACTCAAGATAATCATCAATCATCCTCCACTTGCTCAGCTGCCTTCTAGTGCATGACTTGGCTGCTTGTACTCTGATTTGAATGAAGGGGAATTCAAAGTGGAGAGTAATAAATTAGGGGGATTCCCTCCTATAAGTACTCTCCTTTGTCCACTTCAAGCTATTGCTACCATTTTTCCACTGGATCCTTAGCTTTGACCTCAAAACTTATCAATATTCTATATTAAACACATGTTAGACCACATGGCATCATAACTAACTCAACTCATTGGATATTCTGCCCTATCTATTTATTGTGCAAAGTGAGATTGCTCATTCAATTTGTCCTGTTGATGAACCACACTGGTTGGTTCGAAACGCGTTGACAAAATTTTATCTATGTGATTTTCGCCAAAGAATCTTCAAAAATTTGATATGGATCACAAAAGTTTCAATTCAAAGCATGAATATAATTAGAAAATCATACAATAAGCTAAGAGAATGGTTGATTTGACTAGGTTAGGAGGTAAAATCTACCCATATAATTACCCATTTATGAGGCTCATCATCAGCCCCCTACTAAAAGTGTTTCTCATCCTCTGAGAAACTTAGTCCATCTCTTCATCTTTTATGGCCATGGTGGCCTCCCTAGCATCCTGTGCCTCTGATGTGGTCTCTTATTACTTGTCATATAATCCTATCTTCCTATCTATTTATTCCCACTGCTCTTGCTCTTCTTCTTCTCTTCTTCCTTCCAGCATGCCTAGCAGCAGTGGGGGACTCAATTTGAGGCCAATCCAATTGACCTTCAGCGTCTGCATGGAGTGCTTGTACATTCACACTCTCCTTAATGCCTCCTTCATCCTCATTAGGGAATGATATTCCTTAATCTATATACTATGTGGTAAGGTGTTCCATCTCCTCATGCATGCATGCACACAGTCGTCCTCAAGTAATCATTCCATATCCTCAAAATGTGCAATGGCTTGTGGCTGATAACTTATATATCTAGGGGTAATCTGAGGATTATTAGCAAGCAGGTTATGTGTGCTGATGAGTTCCATGGGGTCTGATGGCTTAGCTCTAATCATTAATGCCTCATTTAGCTCCTTTATCATCAACCTTCTTATTTCTACTACCCTTAACTCTTCATGGTTCATCCATGAGACCATGGCCATTAGTTGCAGGTCCCCTAGCCTAGCATTGGGGTCCCACACATTCATGTCTATGAGGGCCATGTTATGTAGGTGGAATTCTTCCATCTTTGCCTTATCTTATGATGTGCTTTGGTCACATAGATCCATAAACTGCCTGTAATCTTGGAAAGGCATTTTGCCTATTTGTGCCAAAGTCTTTATATGAAATTGCAACCATTGGTCCTTGAGATATAGTGTTATAGCTCCAAATCTCACTCTTATGGTTTGTGATACTGTACTCATGGCCTAGGGAAACCCTCCTTCCAGACCTGGTCCTAAAATTTAAAAAATAGTGTTTTATCCCTTATACGCGACATTGCCCTGAGTTAAACACGTGTATACACGGGTCTATGTATATCCAACCCGCGTGTATGTATTAAAACACTTAAAAATATATAAAATTCCTTCTTTTCGGGCTGAGATCGCGGGTTTTACCTGCTGATCACCTGTTAGTGCCCGTGGCCCAACTGTTCCCAACCAACTCCTAACTAAAAAACTACTTTGGAGATGGTATAAAAAGACCTCAAAGGGAAGGCCTAGGGGGGAGAATAGAGAGAAAGGTTATTATGCTGAGATTTTTCCCTTGACCAGGTCTAAAGTCCCTTGTGCCTTCTGCACTTCCCCCATTTTTTACAGGAAACCTTTGTTTCCTTGTGTGTTGATGTTCATCCACCATTTATGACATCATGGAGAGAGTCATGGAAGGAGTTTTGTTAGAGGCTTGAGGCTGGAACGGATCCGGAAGGAAGCTTTGCTTGGAGCCTGCTGAAGGTGACTCAGGTGAACATATTCCTTTTTATGTACTTTATTTGTCTATAATAAAAGAAACACATTTCTTGGTTCTCGAAATGAATCTTCTTTATGTTAATGATATTCATGTTTTGAATTCATGTGTAAATGGTTGTTTGGATTTCATAACTAACTACCTTTCTTTATAACATGAAGATGGTTTCTTTATAAGTTTTTGTCCATGTACTGCTGTGTTCTTTGAATTGTTTGTTTTGCAGGACAAAAGAGAAGAAGGGAACTCCAAGAAGGGTTTGGACCCTAAAGGCCTTCTCAAACATAGGACCGAAGGTACGTACCCTTATCATAGAATTTGCTTATAATAGCATAATGGCTGTATGAATGCATGTTTCTTTGAATAGACAACTTTCAGTCTGCTAGGGTTTCACCCAAAAAGCCCTAGGGGAGTAATTCCCTCTACCAGAATTGGCGACTCCACTGGGGACAACACTCTTGTTGTTCCTAGTTTGGGTGTTTTTCAAGCCAATCAGGGCTCAGCTGCCTTGTCTGCTTGCTGTTACTGTCTGGTCTGTTCTTGAACTTTAAGCTTTGCCAGTTTCTTCAGTTTTCCTTTTTTATTTTTCTTGAAGCTTTTCATATACGTTGTTTTTCTTAGATACAGAGGTGTATATACGCTTATTTCTTTGAGTGAACCCACGTATACGCAGGTTTCCTCAAACACAGTCGCGTATACACGCAATCTGTACTACAGTACAGTCGCGTATATATTCCAATTTTCAAGATTTGTAAATCTTTTTGGCCTCTGAAGGTTTGTCTGGTGGTTTGAGTCAGTTTGAAACAGTCATTTTCCAGTATCAGTTATTTGTTTTACAGCGAGCATCTCTTTCTGAATTCTCTCTGATTATAAGGAGTATTGGTCTTGTTTTGTTGATTCCAAGCGTCATCGTTTTTTGGCTAAAGCACACAAGATTTCTTGCTAGGAATATTGGCTGCTCTGTTTCATCAGGGTAGGAAGATTGAATTCAATCTTTGTGTTAATCTTGCTTTTGGTGACTTTTTGTTTGCTTGACAAAATCGCTTTTTGTGACCATCTACTTCTTTGTTTCATGAAAGTTGTTGTTTGACACTTTCTTGGAATTTGTCTTTTTTATCTTTTTGGTTTTCATTGCCAAGGCTTTCATTGCTGCTTTTGATTGTTAAGAGCGATTTTAAACACATTTATTTTTGTTGGGTTTTCATCCATTAAGTGGTGTTGAATCGCAAAAGTGTTTAATTGCCTATTCTTCAATCACAAGTTTCAGTGTTGTTGAGAGCATTTTTTGAAAAGACTTTTTTGTTTGTTGCTTTGAAGAAAATCTTTTGAAAATCTTAGTTTTGCTTTCTTGAACTTGCTTTTCATTTGGTTTCCTTTTAGAGAAGTGAAAGTGCTTTATGTTTGTCTTAGAACTTGTTTTTAGTGTTTAGACGAAATGAATGGAAACATCTCATATTCCATCTAGGCATCTTAAGTGACAAGATAAAGTTTGATAAGCAAGCAACTTTCATTTTTGTTTTTAGAGTAGTTTTGAATCTTGCATCCACATATAGTTGTTGCATTAGGATAGATTTGCATCCTCTTTTAGGCATACATAGCTTTGTTAGCTTTTGTGAGTGTGAAGTATGCATTAACGAAAAGAAAAGAAATTTTTTTTTATTAGAAGTACCTCTGAACCCTATAGAAATTGCTCTTCATCGAAAAACGAAAAAGTGCATGTGCATGTAGTTAAGTTTTTATTAATTTCTTTTGCGTCAAAAACACCACTAGTTTCACTTCCGTTACCTTGTGACTTAAAGAACAGCCTAATAAAATCAAGCGCTAACTAAAATTCACTAGAACTTTTTGTTTTAGTCAGTTACACCAACAAGATTAGGATTTTAGGGCCTTGGATTAGGCGAGTGGAGAGTTAACTCTCCAAGGCCATATAAACGTCAAACGTAGGAGTCTGAATAACGAGAGAAAATCCAATAGCGTTAGGAAGACCAGGAAAGCTCTGGATCTGGGAGTTAAGCACGAGGGTCTGTAAAGACAGGGAAGAAAGATAACCCCTCTCCTACTTGTCCGAACTTACCTCACGACTGTTCCGCCTGGCTTCTGTGACGAGTTGGTATCCATAGTTGCTTCTCCTAGGGAACTACACAGGTGGCTGCGGAGGGGAATCCCGTGGCACCTGAGGTTGACGTTGCATCACTCTCGACAGTACTACTGGAGGGCACCCTTGCGAAGCTTGGGGGTTTGCACTAGCGTAGGCTGTTGTTAGGAGGTCAGCGTAACTTCCTCTGATACCTTCGCTGATAGGACTGGGCCCTCATCATCCCAGACTATCTTCGAAAGGCCCCTTATTTCACTTTCTCGTATTTTGGTGTCCGGTCTTAATCACCCGGAGCGGAAATACTTGGAAGTTGTTTGACTGGCTGTATCTTTAGGGACTTTATAGTGTGTGCTCTGTGCTCCTAGTTGGCCTAGCTTTCAATTTTTTGAGTCTTTAGTTAGATCATAACAAAAAATTCAAAGTGGCTGACCGATCTCCAAGACGGTCTCGAAGACTTCGTGGTCTCTCGCCACCAAGTTTAGAGCCTTCTCCTAGAAGGCGCAGAGGCAATACTACCGGTGGGGTCCTTCCCACGCCGGTTGACGCATCGGGGATTGATCCTCCTCTCGGGGGCATTAGCGGCCAAGCAAGGCCTGGCACTTCTGAGAAAGAGAGGGACACTCCAGTCCTTTCTCGAGTTCTCTTTCAAGCGGAGAATAACATAGAGGTAGAAGAACTTTCAGAGTCATTAGTGGCTCCAAATTCTCCACTACCATCTAGTCATCCAGACGTATTACAATACGTTGGGACTCCGACGCATAGACCGTCAAGTCCAGGTTACGCTACGCGCTTACCATCGATGACCACTACTGGAAGCATGGCTTCTACGAGTGCTACGACTATGCAAACCCCAACATCGGTGCAAGGGGGAGGAACCATTTCCATCCCCTCCGCTTCCTTGTTCGGATCTTTTGCTAGCACATCTTTAGTTGGGTCTACCTCCATTCCGTCCACGAGTGGAAATGCCCAAACCAATGCTTTTGGTACTGGATTCTTCCCTTTTGGCACCCAATCACAGGGTATTCCATCGGTTCCGTTTAGTGCCGCTACGTCCATGATGGGCGGATCGGCTTCATTCCAGGGTTTTCCTTTCGGAAGTGGTCATATACCACATTCCAACCCGACGGTAGGATCCATGCCTTTTTCTTCTGTAGGACAAAGCAGCAATCCTTTCCAAGGTTGGAATAACCCTGGGGTTAGTAGCGCGGGAACTGGGAATCCGTTTATCGGCCAACAAGGGAATAGGCCGTACTCCACGGTTAGCATGTTTCAAAGTATTCCTCCCCTTGCTTCGGCTTGGAATCCGTATCAGGGGTTATCAACTCCCTACAATCCTTTAGGAGGAAACTTTGCTAGTTATGGAGGTTATACGGCCGGAGTTGGTCAAACTCCGAATTTTGCTGGACCACAAGGCTTGCCTTTTGGTTCAGCCGGTTCTACTGGTTACTTCGGGCAACCTGGTGCCTCCCAAATTCCAGGACAATCTTTTCAGAGCTTTGGGAGTTCTGCCCAGTCTGGGTGGAATCCCCAAGGTCCTCCTAGGCTTCCATTTCTGGCAACGTTAAACTTGCCAGATCTCACTAAGTTAACAAATGACCCAATCAAGTACAATCCAGCCTGGCCTCCGGTCCCAACCAAACTCCCTTCGGACATTTCAAAATTCGAAGGGAAGAGTGGTGAAGACCTAGGCGACCATGTAACCACATTCCATTTGTGGTGCTCATCTAACTCCCTTATCGATGACTCGATTAGGTTGAGACTCTTTCAGCGCACCTTGACTGGTAATGCGGCGAAATGGTATATAGAGTTGCCAGGGGGCAGCTTTACATCGTTTGCTGACTTAGCCAATATTTTCTTAAATCACTTCCAGTTGCCTGTCCGCTATGATGCCGGAACTGAACTTCTGGCCACCTTTCGTCAGGATAAGGCAACCCACATTTCTGACCATATTCAGGAATGGAGACGGAGAAAGAGGCTCATTAAAGCCGAAATCCCTCCGGAGTACCGTCTCGAATGGTTTTTGAAGTCTTTACAACCCGAGATCTCCAAGGATGTCTCCATGTCTGGGGTCTATTCTGAGGAGCAAGCCATTTTTAGGGCCCAGCAATCAGAATTGATCTACTCTCAGTCTGGGATCCTACAAAAGTACTTGCCAGATGCTCCTGGATCTAAGGTTGATGTAGCTAAGTCGAAGCCAGGTCCGCACGCGGATGGTATCGTCGGGTCAGTAGACACAACTACTGTGAACTTGTTGAATCAATTGCAGCAGTTGTCCTTGCAAACTGCTTCTAACAACCAAGTCACATCGCCTAATCCCCCCGCTTCCCAAACTTCTTCAATAAATGCCGTCCAATCTGATAATCCCAAAGGAAATCAAAATTCCAATGGGAAAAAGAAAGGACGAGGTAAGAAAAAGAACCAGGATGGGAAGTCCGATGCAAATAAATCCGGCAACAACGCTGGTGGTGGTATAAATGAGTCGAGAAAGAAAGTCAAGTTTCCATGCAAGTTGTGCAGTGGAGACCATCTAACTCATCTCTGCCCTAAGATTGAAGACGCTCAGTGCTTGTTAGGACAGCAAGGGACTTCTAGTTCTCAAGCTGTGTTAACCAACCCGTTTCCCCAAGGGCAGCAACTTCTTGCTGGCGCGAGTTCGAACCCTGGAACCTCCGCTAGGGGCAACCAAGAAGGGGAAAAATTGTCAAATGTTTTCATGATGGGTTCTAACGTCCATGTGGCTACTCGGTCACGTGATTATGGTGAAGCCGAAACTTCCAAGGACAAGACTGTTCCCGGAAGTACTGACCTCCATATTGAGCGACCCCCTATCGAGACTACACCACGGATACCGAAAGGTTCTGCTAAACGCGCGACGATTAATCCTAATGCTAGGGCCACCCAGAATTACTCCATTGTGGAGGATCTGGCTCAGAGTCTGTGCGCCATGTCCGCTTTAGAGGTTCTCCAGTCGTGTCCAGCTCAGAGAAGCGCTTTACTCTCCGCAATTGGAGCAGTCGATCCAGCTAACTCTTTAGTGCTCACTTTTGACATGTTAAATGTCAAAAAGTGACTCCCTCATCATATGGCTTTTCAAATAAAGTCTACATACCGGAAAATCAATATTTTTCGCACCGTAGTAGATGAAGGAGCTTCCACATGCGTTATGTCGATGTCATGCTGGAAGGCTATTGGATCACCTTCGGCTGTTCCTTCACCCACCATCTTGACTGCATTTGACGGTCATTCTCACAAGCCGCATGGGATTATCCCAGCCTTTCCTATATGTGTTGGGGGAAAGGTCGTCAATATTGAAGTAGAGGTCATAGTCACTAACCTAGACTATAATCTCCTATTAGGAAGGATCTGGGTATACGAGATGGATGCCGTTGTTTCGACTCTGTTTCGTGTTATTTTCTTTCCTCATGAGGGGAAAATCGTTAAGGTTGATCAATTGGACTATTGTCCAGTTGATCCTCAAGCAAGCTCTGACTCTACTGTCCCTTTAGTGGATAACCCTCGCCTGTCGACTGAGAATTTAGGAGTAGGGATGTATTCCTCATTGATGGGTACGTTTGATCTTCCCTCTCCTTTCGCTAAAATTAATGCTATTTCATCATCTAAGGAGTCTCCTCGAGAAGAGTTCTTCCGAACTCATTATTTTTTAGACCCTTGGACCTTGCCTTCACCTACGACCACATTAGTTGAAGGACAAGTAAATGGAATGGCATTCCCTATATCTGCAGCTGAGCTTAGATATCAGTCTATTGTAGACTCTACAGACAACCATCCTACTCCTTTTTCCGAAGAGGAGTTAGATGGTCATGTGGCCCCGGCTTGGAGCCTTGATTCTACCTCTGCCTTGGACTGCTTAGATTCGGTTCTGCCTTCTGAAGAAGCAATCCTCGAAGTAATGATGGGTATAGATCGACCTTGGGAAGACTTACACCATCGTTCATACTTTCTTCCTCCATTGCAGGAAGTAGAATCTAGATTCTCCGAGCTCTTCACTAGTGATGTTTGTACGGTGTCAAAACCTTTGGCTCCAATCACGTTCGTGCCGAAGGTAATATGTCGGTAATTTCAAAAACGATACCTATAAACATCTCTAGGGACCCTAACGTCATCGAGAATATCTTCATCGGAATTGAGTGTTCCCCTGAAGAAATTCAAATTTACACCGACCTATTCAAGGAATATCGTGATGTATTTGCTTGGTCTTATGAGGAAATGCCTGGCATTGATCCTTCTATAGTTCAACATGAGATCAAGACGTATGAAAATGAAAAACCGGTTCGTCAAAGGCTTCGGCCGGTTAACCCTAGGAAAGTAGCGGCTATCAAAGCTGAGGTTGAGAAGCTGCTAAGGGCGGGTTTTATATACCCTGTTCCTCCTACTGATTGGGTTTCTAATCCAGTCCCTGTGGACAAAAAGCAAGGAACAATCCGAGTATGCATCGATTTTAGGGACTTAAACAAGGCTTGTCCGAAAGACAATTACCCCACGCCATTCATTGATCAGATTATCGACGAGTGTGCGGGTAATGAAATTTTTTCCTTCATGGATGGTTTTTCGGGTTATAATCAAATCTCTATCCGTCCTGAAGATCAACATAAGACAGCTTTTATATGTCCCTGGGGTACCTTTGCATATAGAAAGATGCCTTTTGGTCTTAAAAATGTTGGAGCCACTTTTCAGCGGGCCATGTCATATGCTTTCCACGACATCAAACATGTCATCGAGGCATACTTGGATGATCTCGCTGCTCGTTCTCGAAAGAGAACTGATCATCCTAGTCATCTTCGATTGGTTTTTGAACGTTGTCGTTTTTATAAAATCCGGTTGAATCCCAGCAAGTGCGTTTTCGCGGTTACATCCGATCGGTTGTTAGGGTTCATAGTGTCCAATGAAGGGATTCGGGTTGATCCCTTCAAGGTTGAGGCAATAGTTCAGTTGCCTCCCCCGTCCTCAATTCGTCAACTTCAAAGTCTTCAAGGGAAGGCTACTTTCTTAAGACGGTTTATAGCAAACTATGCCGAGATCACTAAAGGGTTCATGTGTTTGCTACAAAAAGGAGTTCCATTTGTGTGGGACGAATTTGCGCAGCGGTCGTTTGATGCTTTGAAAAAGGCATTAGTCTCTGCCCCGCTTTTGAGTCCACCAGATTATAGTAGAGACTTCCTTTTATATCTCGTTGCAGCAGAATCAACCATTGGTATGGTTCTAGTTCAGGAGGACGATGCTCTTGCCGAGCACGTGATTTATTATTTGAGCCGAGGATTAATAGGTCCTGAACTCCGCTATTCTCCGGTTGAGAAGTTGGCCTTGGCAGCTGTCCACGTTGTCCAGAGGCTCCGTCATTATATCTTGCTACGCAAAACTTTTGTCTTAGCGGCGGTCAATCCATTTCAATTTGTCCTCAGTAGGTGAGTGATTGGGGGCAAATATAATAGATGGATAGTCATTTTACAAGAATTCGATCTCGAGTTCTTGTTTGCCAAGTCTAAGAAATCTATGGTTTTCGCGGAGCTAATTTCTGAGCTTCCTTGTGGAGAGGATACTGTTTATGAGGAAATTTTTCCCGACGAACATTTATTCCTCATCTCTTCACTCAACCCTTGGTATGGAGATATCATTGTTTATCTCTAGACTTCGAAGTTTCCCTCTACTTTCTCAAAGGATGAACGTCGCAAATTACGTCACCTGGCTAAAAACTATGTTATCATTCGTGGCACATTATACGTTCGAGGGATTGATTCAATCCTTCGGCGCTGTTTAACCTTAGAGGAAGTAGAGTCTATGCTCAATGACTGCCATAGTGGAGCTTGTGGTGGTCATCTATCAGGGCTTGCTACAGCCCAGCGCATCTTACTTGCCGGCTATTTTTGGCCTTCACTCTTTAAGGACTGTGTGGAAGCGGTAAAACGCTGTCACCCGTGTCAAATTTTTACTCGCAAGATGCACGCGCATCCAGCTCCCCTTTTTCCCGTTGTCACCGTCGGTCCCTTTACTAAGTGGGTTATTGATTTTACAACTTGTAATCCACCTTCAGCGGCAAATCACAAGTACATTATCATGGCTGTAGACTACTTTACGAAGTGGGCTGAGGCCATGCCTACTTATAAGAACGATAGTGACACGACAGCTTTGTTTCTTTTCAATCAGGTTATCTCAAGATTCGGTATCCCAAGAGAGATTGTCACTGACCATGGCAGTCATTTCTAGAATCAACTAATGTCCGAATTGGCTCTTAAATTAGGTTTTCGTCAGGAGCATTCATCCCCTTATTATCCTCAGGCCAATGGACAGGTCGAGGCGGTCAATAAAACTCTCAAGACGATACTCCAACGGAAAATCGATAAAAATCGGTCCAATTGGCACATTATGTTGTATTAGGCTCTTTGGGCATATCGAACCTCCGTCAAAACGGCTACTAGTTTTACTCCTTTTCAGTTGGTTTATGGGATGGAATCTATCTTTCCGGTCGAATGTGAAATTCCATCTTTAAAGTTGGCTGTGGAGCTTCTTCCTGAGACTTCGAGTCTCGAAGAGCGCCTAATTCACTTGGAACACCTCGATGAGTAGCGTCGAGATGCTGCCACGATGAATGAGGCCCATAAGAAAAGGGTTAAAACGCAGTATGATAAGTTTGTCCGTCCTCAAGTCTTTTCTGAAGGTGACCTTGTCCTGGTCTATGACCAAGATAAGGATGCCTTGGGGGTAGGCAAATTTAAGCCTATGTGGTACGGTCCTTTCATTATTAAATGAGTTTTAGAAAAAGGATCATATGAGTTAATTGATTTCGAGGGAAACAAGCTGGCGGAGCCCCGAAATGGGCTCTACCTAAAGAAGTACTTTGCTTAGTTTTGGCCAGGCAATGGCTTCTTTGTATTTTATGTATATTTGTACATATATCATCGAGAGTTTTCTGATATCAGGACTTTTTGGTCTGCTTTGGCAGGTGTTGATGGATGATTTGGTTTATTTTGGGTTCGCCGATGGTGCTAGTCGGCACACTCGAAATCTTGCTTCCGCAGCTTGGGTACTCTATTATCCAACTGGTCAATTGATGGCATCAAGAGGCGTGTGCATCGGTCCTGCTTCAAACAATATGGCCGAGTATACTGCTGTTATTAATTTATTATCCGAGGCAATCTCTCATGGGATTGACTCGTTGGTAGTTTATCTTGATTCTCAATTGATAGTGTCTCAATTAAATAACATTTATCGGGTACGGGATCCATCTTTATATCGCTAGTATTTAAGGGTGAGGTTGTTGCAAAGATCATTTACTTATATTAATTATTTGCATATTCCAAGATCTCATAATTGGTTAGCTGATTCTATCGCTAATCAAGCATTAGACTGGCATATTAATCATTCATCACAATAAAATCAAGCATCAAAAAGTCAAACTGTATATATATATATATATATATCGTAAAGTGTCTCGAGTGTACATATGTGTGTCCAAAAAATATACAAAATTGGGACTCAAATGCCCATAATCATGTCCGGCATATCTAATGCCTCGGCTCAGGATGAGCGTCTAAGTATGTCACTATAGCATTGGCCACGCGCCGAAAGATGCGAACCCAGTCACGTGGCATCCCAACCACATGACGCTGCATATCCTTAGGAAGGTCCTCTATGACGGCCATCGGTACTCGGCAACTCAGTCTCGCCAAGTGTCGCTGGACGTTGTTTAGAGTCCATTCTGTATCAGCAACCGCCTCTTCGGCTCCTTAGCCACGTCGTCCATGCCGCGGGAATCCATCTGGTCGTACAGGCCCAATGTCTGGAACATGATCATCATATCAGTCATTTGAATCTCATCAAAAAATATTTTTAAAAATTCATCATTATATTTGAAAAATCCAAAAAATCATAAAATAAAAAATTCTTACCAATCTCGCCCCATGCTGCATTCGGTGGTAACGCTAAATCAGGATCTCCTCGGAAATCCAGTCCAGCATAGGGGTAGTCATCCACGGCGATGATCTATTGATCCCACCAGGTGAAGAAGTCATCGTCGAAGGCAGTCCTTGGGACCTCCCCACCCCCAGACTTTTCATCAGATCAGCCCACCGGCCCATGCGTGGATCGCGTGGGGTTCTGATGGAAACTGCTACCGTGGGGCGGAGTGCGGGAACCTTCTCGAAAAAGAAAGTACACAAGATGCTTCCATATCCAAAGTTTTTAGTCTGACCCCTCCTGATAGAAGTGAGCTGGCTCTTCATGTTGGCCAGAAGAGGAGTACACCAGTCGAACACAGTAGTGAGACAGTCAACTGCCACGCTCATGTTTTGCCGTGATGCCTGATGCAGAGAGGATGATCCGTTCACCCGAGCCATGGTGAACCGGATTATCCTAAGTGACAAACTCGCCACATGTGTGATGGAAATCTGGCTCCCAACCTTCTTGGATGTCCATGGCAATATATCTGTACATAGTCTTCTATCGAGAGGGCACTCCGTGACCTGCCCCGGGACTGTACTACCTCTCCCCTTCGGGAAAGGCCCGTGATAAAATAGATGTCCTCCACTTCTACCCTGAGCGGCATCTGATCGATCATAAAAGCTTCCTCATCGACATCCCAATAATCAATGAGCATCTCAAGCAATCGCGTGTTCGCTTTCATATTTGGCAATTTGAAAAATTTAAGCAAACCGCATCCCCGGAGTGCATCTAATGCTTCTGGACTGTTCATAACTTCATTGTCTACCGCTGCGTGCTCTCTTTCACGCCACGTGACAGGCATCCTGAGAAAAAATCGATTTTAAACCGTTAGTTTTTGTTTAAAAATGATTCGCGGCGTATACGCGGGTACCTGTGCACGCAGTCGCGTATAGGGCTCGCGTATACGCGGGTTCAATATTACCAACCCGCGTATACGCCGCGAGCGAATTTTTGACAAAAGTTTAACGGTGAAACATCAATCAAAAATCTTAAAACCTGTCACAATCAATTGCAAGCTAAGTATAAGGGTTACCTGGAGGTATTCGACGAATTTGAACGGTTGAATCTGGCTGTGGGAAGTTTGCTCCTTTTGCTCCAAATCTTTTGCTCTCAAACTCAAATGGTAAAAATGGTGAGTCCAAAATGCTTTTTATAAGTTTTGAAAATGCAAAATTTTTTCAAAATTTTATTTTGTTTGGCCTCATGTGACTTTTAACTTGGGAGCTTGGAATGTCGAGATTGGTTTGTTTTTCAGGACATTTTGGACGTTTTTCGACAATTTGAGACGGTTCCATGACTGCTGACCCGTCATGGCAGGTATCGTGTTCTCACTGGCATATAGGTTAGGGACACCATTTTTCCGTTGCATTATGCATACTAGCCTCCATTTGACTGATACATCTGCCATAGGGTCGATCCCATCGTGTTATGGTTCGCAAGCCATCTTCACTCGCCGATTCTTTAAATCATGACACGATGGTAGAGCCATCCTTTACATGGGCATCCTAGTTAGCACCTCACTAACATTTGTTGCCCATGCTGCTCTGATTTGAGTAGGCTCGGGAGTCCTCTGTAGTCCCGCCATGACTTAAGCGTTGAAGACTCATTCCTCTTAGCTTCTCCGCTTTGTTCTGGCCTTTTACCCTAGAGGCTCCTTTGTGTTGAGTTGTACTACTGCATTGCATGTTGACCACTTGCACCTTTTGGCCTGGAGCCGGCTTCACTTGGACTCGTGTTTAAGCCAACTTTTGACCATGACGTCTGCAAAATCAACCTTGCATACCTTTGACTTCTGCAGCTTGACACACCTTGACCTGTGGAAGGAACATACCTTTGAGTGTCATTGACCAGTTTTCACCTCCCTGCATTGAGCATAGGAACGTTCCTTTCCCAGGAACTAGATCATCTGTTTCACCGACACTCGCTCTTTCCACTGTACCATAGCATTCTTTTATTCTTTTTCCGGCTTAACAGAAAAAGACAAAAAAATTAAAAATTCCAAAAAGAGCGGGAACGGGACATTATTTCCATTTATTGTTGGCAGCTAGAGTCAGTCGTGTCGCCCTTGAACAAAGCACTCAAAACAAAGTCTCCTCCGCATGGGTGGGATTTAGTTTGACTTAGGTACGCCATAACCTTGTTATTGAGTCAGTTCTCCCCCGATTGGTTATCTCTTCCAATCATATGGAGGGTTCGTTCATGCCTCCTGCATGGCGAAGTTATACAGAGTCATCATATGCTGCCACACAGTCACATTGAGTCGTGCTTTTGTTCAAGGGAAGTTAGCCTGAGTCGGCCTCTCTGCGGTGTCTCTTGACTCATTTTTCAGTCAGCCATCCCTGGTTGTCAGTGTCATGTCTATCATCACATCAGTTATATTGGTCCTTTACTCATGCCGGTTTGAGAAGGTCCCGATTGACTTCTTGCTGGCGGGTCTTGTCCTTATCGACGACGACACCTTGCTCTCAGGACAGGCCTAGAGCCGCACCCTGGCCCTATTTTCATTATTGATAGGTCACCTTGTGCTCCGCATCGATCAGTATCATGGGTCTTTGACTGAGTGGTTTCCCTTGTGTTCGACATCAGCTTACATTATCACACATTGGGATTCGTGCAGTACCTTGGTTTCCATTTGACCCTATTGGTGGATACCTCGCCTCTGTGTTAGCTTTCATTATTGGTTGGTTCAGAGGGTTTCTGCCGTGCGCTAGCCACATATTGTGTACACCGGAAACGTACTTCGGTTGGGTTACTACATCTTTTTTCGTCCGATTCCTTCCACATTATTGGCCTACAGGTTACACTTGCGCTAGATTGATGAAGGATGCCTTAATGCCTTCCTTCTAGCGGATCTTTCCCTATCGACTCCGACTCATTGCTCTGGGGCAAAGATCTAGAGTCCATTTGGCAGTACCTTGGGGTTTGCAGTCATTAGTGGCAGATCCTTCGCTATCGACAGTGGGAAACCACCATTGTCTCCTGATCGATAGATTCTTACAGGTGTTCGACTCCAGCTCATCTATTCACACTTGTTAGATTGTACTGGGTACCTTGATGCTCATTATCATTATCGGTGAGTAGTCTAGCGTTTGTTAACGGTATACATCAATGACCGGTAATCAAATGATTTCTCACATGGTCGACTTCAGATCATTTATTCCCATGGTGTAGAAATGTACCACGGCGGTCGGTGAAGACCTCAGGTTGTATCAGCATTCATTGGTTCACTTGACAGTTGCTCCTGTTGTTGCTAGTTGATACCACTCCACTTTATATGTTGCAGTCAGTCATGGCGACATTCTATATGCTAGCACCTGAGTTTGCAGTGTAGTACCATCCTATTCCATCATGTTCAGTTGGTACCTTTTGGGATCAGTTTTTGATATCAGTGATTCGTTGCATCTTTCAGCATCATTGACAGTCTTATATGTGATATTCAGACATGTACTTGTTCATTATGATCAGATGATCCATTATGTATCTTTCAGTCATTTATACTTGTATACTTAGTGGATCCGCTTGTACTTGATATGCGGACATGCTTTACTTTTTCTGAGCATGGGTATGCCCGCCTCAGACAGTGTTTCTTTCTGATCTCCTTTGGTGGCTTGGCAGGCTGAATTTTGGTGAAGTCCTCCTCGGTTTTTGACAGACTTCCTTTCCATGTACTCGCATAATATATTTCGGCCATCATGTACCCCTTCTGACCTCATATATTAGGGGTATCTGTTATAGCTCCAAATCTCACTCTTATGGTTTGTGATGCTGTACTCATGGCCTAGGGCAACCCCTCCTTCCAGACCTGGTCCTAAAATTTAAAAAACAGTGTTTTATCCCTTATACGCGACATTGCCCTGAGTTAAACGCGTGTATACGCGTGTCTGTGTATATCCAACCCGCGTGTATGTATTAAAACACTTAAAAATATATAAAATTCCTTCTTTTCAGGCAGAGATCGCGGGTTTTACCTACTGATCACCTGTTAGTGCCCGTGGCCCAACTGTTCCCAACCAACTCCTAACTAAAAAACTACTTTGGAGATGGTATAAAAAGACCTCAAAGGGAAGGCCTAGGGGGGAGAATAGAGAGAAAGGTTATTATGCTGAGATTTTTCCCTTGACCAGGTCTGAAGTCCCTTGTGCCTTCTGCACTTCCCCCATTTTGTACAGGAAACCTTTGTTTCCTTGTGTGTTGATGTTCATCCACCATTTATGACATCATGGAGAGAGTCATGGAAGGAGTTTTGTTAGAGGCTTGAGGCTGGAACGGATCCGGAAGGAAGCTTTGCTTGGAGCTTGCTGAAGGTGACTCAGGTGAACATATTCCTTTTTATGTACGTTATTTGTCTATAATAAAAGAAACACATTTCTTGGTTCCCGAAATGAATCTTCTTTATGTTAATGATATTCATGTTTTGAATTCATGTGTAAATGGTTGTTTGGATTTCATAACTAACTACCTTCCTTTATAACATGAAGATGGTTTCTTTATAAGTTTTTGTCCATGTACTGCTATGTTCTTTGAATTGTTTGTTTTGCAGGACAAAAGAGAAGAAGGGAACTCCAAGAAGGGTTTGGACCCTAAAGGCCTTCTCAAACGTAGGACTGAAGGTACGTACCCTTATCATAGAATTTGCTTATAATAGCATAATGGCTGTATGAATGCATGTTTCTTTGAATAAACAACTTTCAGTTTGCTAGGGTTTCACCCAAAAAGCCCTAGGGGAGTAATTCCCTCTACCATATAGGCCATAGGATTTTTCTAGTGTCGTACATTGCAATGCCTTCATGGACCAATTGGCCATGCATGCCAGTTGGGTCTCTTTCTCTTGTAGTTGCCTCCTTAGCAATTCATTTTTAGTTTCAAGGTGGCTTCTAGTGGTTTCTTCTCTGTGTCTGACAACACTTAACTCTCTGCCCATTTGTCTAAGTTTGTTCTCCATATGGCCAATATCCTCAACTCCTTTGGATTTGGCTATTTTCATCCACATATGTGTCCTTATTCTCTTTTTCTCTAATTCAAAGAATAGTGGAATTGCAAATTTTTGTGGAATTATTCTTCCCCCCCTCAAGAATATTGAAGTAGGAGCTAAGAATAGGCTGGGGATCAGGTTCTTGTAGCTTTGTTTCTTCCTCTTTTCCCTGTGGCTATCCTTCTACACTTTTCTCAAGATTTTGGGTCTCATGTAGAACTGTCTGTGCCTCCTGTAGCACTGTTTTTGGGTCCTGTTGTTTTACCTTTTGTTTCCATGTTGGAGATCTAGTAGTCCCCCTTTCATATGTGATAAGTGCCTTAGAAGGGGATTCTTTTCCTTGGGTAGAGGAGGAATCTTCAATTATAATTGGTACTTTTGAAGAAGGCAGAGGTTTCCATGTTTTGATCCTTGTGTTCTTCCTAGCCCTGAAATACATTGAGATCTGCCTTTTCCTCTTCTGTTTTAGCTTAATTGGTGTGCTGAGGGCAGTGAGAGCAACTGTTGCCTCTCTTTCTAGAGTCTCAGGGGGCACTTCTGTGTTTTCTGCCCCTTTTTCTCCTCCTTCTATCTCTTTCTCCATCTTTGTTTGCTTTGTTTCTTCCTGCTCTATTTCTTCAACTTTCTCCTTTTCTATCTTGGTTTCTTCCTTCTTCCCTTCTTATTCTTCTAAATCACCAGTTGCTTCACCTTCTCCCCCTTGCTTCTCTTCCTCCTCACTGCCAGTAGAACTGATATCATAGGTCAGGGCCTTTATGTCATCTTTAGCTGTCATGTTTTGGAAGATTTCCCATGCTATAGGGAGTGTAAATGTATGGAGGGCTTCTTCCACTAAAATTTTTATTAACCCATGGTGAGCTAGTTGCTCTGGATTTCTTGCTTTTACTTTATTACTGGAGTCACTGAGGGACTGTAGGAGGAAGTAGCGGATGCTGAGCTTCTCAAGGGTTGGAGTGTCCATGCCATACCTTAGTTCATGAAGGATTTGTTGTGGCCTGGTACAACCCCCCTTTTTATTTAGTATTAGTAATTAACCCATATAAATGGGGACCCTTATAAGAAATAAAAAACTAGCACTTCTAATTCCCTTCGAATAAAACATACTATCATAAACATAGGAAAAACATCTACAAAACCCAAAATCTTAAAGTTTTATGATAAGTTTTAAATAAAATCGTTCTCTTAACAATAAACATGGCATCGCAAAAGGGTAATGGAGGATATCATAAAAACAAACTTTCTAAATCGCGAAAACATGATGATGCGAGACCGCACGCCTTACAGATTCATCACACATCGCAGATGTCATATGTCGCAAGCACCACCCAAGATAAAACATCCCGATCTTTTGATATGCGATAAAGCATCTCACAAATCGCATCTCACAGTCACATAAAGAAATAAATGATTATTAACAAAAAGAATTAGCGATATTGCGATCTGCGATATTGTGAAGAAAATAAAAAAATCACTTTATCACAGATTAATAGGGCTCATTGTTCAATAAAATATTTCTCGTAATCTGATACCGAGTTATGGGCATTAATGTCAACTTAGTGGTTTATTGATGATCATTTATGAGAAAAGATTTAGATTTGATCGAAAAGGTTGTTTCATGTAGGGTGACATATTTAGTATGATTTCGAAATTAAGAGCTTTCCTGTCACCTTATCACTTACCACTATTCTTTCCTTACTTGTAAATTTACAGGAGCGGCAAGCAGAATAATATACAAAGCAGTATACAGAATGTAATGGGGAAGAAGGGAAAAGATTTAGTTGTTAAGAAAATAGAGATGACACTCTTATTCACAGACACCACCTGTACCAGAGAATCTAGAATATCCACTTGGGAAGGCATGTACAGTCTGCTGGAAGAAGAAAACCCTAGAGTTATGGAAGTTATATTTATAGAAGATGCTCGCGATTCATCTGAGGCATCACTTATTGAACTTTCATGCTCATTCCTACACTGCATAGCAGCAAGGCCTAAAATACTGCCCTATACAGACATGGTAAAGTGGGTATTGGACAACGTTGATATAAAAGATAGGAAATTCAAGTCTCAGAGCTAGGAGCTTATTGGGTCATTCACCCCACAAGATTTAAGACTTATGTATCATTTACCAAAGCCGCAGGCAAGCTACAACAAGCAGTTCATGGAGAATTTCGCCAAGGAAAACGAATATTTGGTAGAGTGCACCAAGAACTAGTCGGTAAAGGAAGAGCCATTGAAAAAGGACAAACATGATGTGTACTGTACTAGTTCCCTCTCTCCCCGTATTGTTTTGCTACTGCTATCATATGTAGGCTATTTGGAAGGCCTGACATCAACAATTTTTCATCCAAGTGGCTACCCCTATTAGATGCGGCCACTAATGCCACTATTATGGATTGGGCCTAGATATTGTCTGATAATTTAGCCTCGGCTATTTGGAACTACCGGTCTAAAAGAAATCCTTCTCAGAGGATTTATTCTCCTTTCTTTTTAGCTGCTTATGTCATGGATGCAATTTGTTTTGTTTCTAAATTTCCTCTAATGGGTTGGAAGTGGACTATACAAAATCCCTTGCCCATTCACATATACCATAAGGAAATGAAGGATTCCAAGTTTATCCCATATTTTTATAGAATTTGTCATGGATTTACGTTACCTCTTCATAGAATGTTGTATAATAAAGACCCCCCAAGATTTTCCCCCGAAACTGAAGTTGATATTCTCCTTGTTGGAAGATTGTTTGGAGAAGATTTTTTCACTTACATTAGAGTATTTGCAAGCATTTCTCCCCCTCATGTGCTACGATTATATGTTCTTGATAGGTTATTGGCTTGTGAAATTGCCTACCAGCACTGCGGGGTTGGAGGAATGAGAAAAGAATTGAAAGACAAGAAGAAGGTCGTCTGGCCGCAATTCCATGTGGCCTACGGGGCCTTTTCATTGTTTGATTTAGGTCATGCTTTCAGAGGAGTAGACAACATGCTGAGTCTACAACTATTTAAAATTCCAGGGAGACAATTCGATCCTTTTGATGTAATTAAGAATTTTACTACGACTGTCAAAATAAAGGTATTCACTAAAGAAGATGATCTCTTTGATGACATCTTCCAGCAGAAGAACACATTGAAAGGCATTTTGCACATGGCCCAAATTCAATATGGCCCAGCGGAATTCGAAGAATACAAACTTTATAGAGAGAGGAGATTAGCAAACATCCCCTTGGATAAGTTGCGCTTAGAACTATTTCCAGGAAAACTAGTGTCTTTTCGATCTGCTAGTCTCACTAAGATGGGTAGCTATCTTAGAAACAAACAATAAAAGAAATTTGTGATTTCCTTTATGTATGATAGATAAGACAGAAGAAAAGAGGACCAACCTGAATCTTTTTCTTGATTCCTTGCTCGATTTCTCTCTCCCTTGGTAGAGCTTGCCACTCCTCTCCTACTTGTATCGCTATAGAGAATACAACCCAGTTGTCTGATCCAAAATCATCCTCCCAACATAAAAGCCCTCTTCACCTCATGAAAAGCAAGATCACCCAACAATACAATGTTCCTTCTCAAAGAGAAACCAACAACACTTCCTTAGAAATTACAAAATTCCAGCCTCAAGATCTCTCAGATGAGGGATCCATTTATAGATGTCTTGCAAGGGTGTGAGTCAGCTCTGGGTTTTTGATTAGTGTCATTCCACTAATAGTTCTTGGTTCCACTTGGAGATTTCATTGATCTCTTACTCATCCCTGGGTGAATTCAGAGAGGCAAGTGTCATGGGAGAAGTTTCTAGAAGATTCCATGAGCATCTTCTTAACAAATTGTCTTAGCCATTTGTCTATTCTTGCTCATCGCACCCTACAAAAGTCCTCTTCAGTATGCATTACATCTGGCTAGTGTAGCAGCTAGTATGCATCGCACCTTGACCATGGAGCAGTCAGTATGGTCCAGTTTTGGCCAGTTCTGAGTGGTTTTTCAGGTGGAACTTCTGGGAAATGATGTAATCAGTTGACCATGATCCTTTAGGGTATGAAACAACACTTTTAGGGGTTAAAGAGCCCTTGGTTTATCGACATATATGATTGGGGTTGAAGTGCCCAAATATGTCTATAACAGTTGCCCCCTAAAGCATGAGGGTGTAAATATTTTGATGTCGGGTGAAATTCTTTATCATGAGGATCCAAGGAATTCGAACGAGAAGGTGACCTGTATAAGATACAATACAATACATCATCATCATATTATTTTCATGATCTAGCTGAGGTAGGCATTCCCATGCTTAGCTTTATAAATTAATTTTCATGTACATAGAATAGATAATCATCTGCAGTTATAGACTGGTGATTCTTCATATGAAGGGTCATTGTCCCTGCCTTGGATGACCATCTATGCAGCTTCAGTGTACATTTGATGTCTTTATATTCTTGAATATATCGCAGTCGAGATGGATGAAACTAGATCTAGGGTCTTCAAACTCATTCAATCTTCGCCCGATGTACAAGTCGATCCATGTGAAAAGATGTCCTAAAGTCGAACATGGAAAGACATCACCTGATTACCAACCAATGACGTGAGATGTTAACGGGAGCGAGAGGAATCATCGATAATGTTAATGACCCTCAAGGTACTACAGTACAATTCACGTGGTGTGAATATATGAGCCGATGTCGAACGCCATGTAAAATCTTTCGGTTCAAGGCCATTGATGTAAACCTGTCACCGGAAGTCAGAAACTTGCCATTGAGGCATGCAAGCTTCAAAGTACTAAAAGGGTTGTTTCTAAGTCAATTTATTGGATAATGAGTTGTTGTCGACAACGAGAAGTGACCCATTGTAGGAGGGCCTTAATGTGTCCCACATCTACAACACGAAATGAAGCAAATGATTTTCTGGAGGTGAAAACGATCTGATGATACAAGGTTCAGGAATGGCAGTCATGAAAAATGGAGAGTGAAGGTATTGCAGTGGATGAGGTGTTAGTTGGGCAGTAAATTCTCTGAATGACTTCTCTTGAACATATCGGTGACACTGAGATGGATTGATAGTGTTAACCCCAAAAGATGGATGGTGTGGAGGACTAATGGTGATATGACTAGTGAACGGAATAACCCAACCTGATTCAATCATGGTGATGGAGTGAAAGTGTCATGTTCAAGAGCGACCTGCTACTAGTGAAGTTCTTCAAGTTTTCTTCCATTTTTCCCCAGTCATTGCTGACCAGTACCTCTTTATTTTTGTCAAGCTTGAGGAGGATAACATATGCCTGTTCTATAATTTTCCCTTCGGGAAAACCTGTCGCTATGTTTTAGCGAGCTTAGCGACAGTGAAATTCATTCTTGTATGGGTGGACAAGTTTGTTGTTATTGTTTTAACAAGTTTAATGACAAAGATAACTCGGTACTTTTCATGTTTAGAGAGTTTGAAAAGGGATGAAAAGGAAACTCCAACGGTCCTTTTTCATGAAATAATCCCTTAAGTCCGAAAAGGTATAAAATAATATGAAAGGGATTTTTTTTTGATTGCTTTAATGAGCCGAAAAAACAAGCGCTCGATATTTTCGTGGGATAATCCCTTAGGTCCAAAAAGATTAAAATACGGGATGGATGACACTTCCCCTTACCTTAACGAGTTGGAAAAGCCAGTAACTTGGTTATCTTTTCATATTTAACGAATCTAAAAAGAACTTAAAAGAGACTTGTTTCATCCATGATTGATGCTTTAGATGTTAAATCGTTGGATGACGATGGAGGTCACAAAGTAACTCTGCGAAGGCTATAGATTTATTTGATTTGGATTTGGTGAATTCTAGATCAAACTCTTGCAAAATGGCTATCCATTTGGAATATTTTCTCCCTAGTAATTGTCACGACAGAATGTAGGTCATAGGGTTGCAATCTGGCAAAATTATAGTTTTGCGAAAGAGTATATAGTGTCAAAATCTCTGCACGGATTGAATAGCTGCTAAGGCCAACTTTTCAACATAGGAGTACTTGCTTTCTATATCATTTAAGTTGTAGCTTAAATAATACACTGGATGTTCTATTCCATTGTATTCTTGTACTAAAACCATGGCGATGGTTGTATCTGTAGTAGCGAGATATAGGTTAAAGTATTTTTGATAGTCAGGAGCATAAATTAATGATGCTTTTACTAGGGAACCTTTTACAGCATCAAAGGAAGCTTGCACAACCTGATCCCAATTGAGGGGTACTTATTTTTTCAAAATATGTGTATAACCTTTAGCAAGTTCTATGTAATTTGGAATGAACCTGCTTAGAAAGTTTTCTTTCCCTTGGAGTTTCTGGATATGAAGAAAATTTGAAGGTTGAGGCATGTCAATAATTGCCTGAACCTTACATGGGTTAAGTCAAATTTATTCCTTAGAAACTATGAAACCAAGTAATCTACCAGAACCAACACAAAACACACACTTGTGTGGATTGAGTCGTATCTTGTAGTGTCAGCAATGCAGAAATATAGCTCTCAAATTCTACGAATGATCAGTCCGCTTTCGCGAATGAGTCAATAGATCATTGATATACGGTTGAACAATGTGCTTGACGTCATGGAAGGCGTAGTTCATTGCCTTTTGAAAGGTTGCCCCTATTTTCTTCAAACTGAAAGGTGGTTTATGGTATGTGAATGTGCCCCATGGACATATAAATGCAGTATTCGACTGGTCCTGTGAGTGGATATTGATTTGATTGTATCCAGAAAATCCATCCATGAATGAAAATATTTCACATCTGACACAATCATCAATTATCTGGTTGATGAATGGTGTAGGGTAGTTGTATTTTGGACAAGATTGATTGACATCCCTATAATCGATGCACACTCTAATCGTTCCTTGCTTTTTCATCACAAGAACAATATTCGATACCTAATTAGTGAGAGGAACAGGGTAAATGAAACCAGCGTGCAACAGTTTTTCAACTTCTACCTTAATGGCAGTGGCTTTCTTTGGGTGAGCCGGTCGACGCCGTTCTCATACTGGTTTGACATCTTGATACATCTTGATTTCATGTTCAACGATGCTCGAGTCAATGCCTAGAATTTCTTCATATGACCATGCAAAGACATCTCTAAATTCGCAAAAGAAAGCGCAATATATTTCAAGTTCTGAAGGAGGACAAGGTTTGCCAACATGAATATTGTCCACAACATTAGGTTTGGTTGAGATATTAATGTCAACAGTTTCTTCAATATTGGACAGTTTTCGCTTGAAATCCACCGTATTTACAGTATTTGATAGAAAATAAAAAACCGAAGGATGATTATGGTCGCCAGAATAACCTTCATTGTTATCTTCAAGGTGGGAATGATGGTGGTAATATTCCCATGGTGCATCTCCTATCATCATTGACTGAATGATTCCTTTTTCTGTAGAATGTACATGGGACCAAGGATCAGAAGAGATGCCATACTCTAGAAACCTGTCTATCCAAATACTCGATGAGTGTTGATTCGGGTTTGCCGCCAAGGCGCAGAAAATTGATTGCTACAAAATTTCTATGGGGCTTGGGGTTAATACCTGGCGATGATCCATTTTATCAAAATGTTCAGAATTCTTCTTAATCTTTGATGATGTAGAAGATATCATATGATAGGTTTCCACTATGGCCACTTCTACTAGATTGCTTGAAGGCGGGAGGGAAAAGGTACCCATTAAGGCGGGGTCTTTTAGGAGACCCACTTTGACATTTTGAAGTGATTGAGAGCTTCCATGGATCATTAGAATGCTTCCAGTAGCTTGTGAATTGTTGGGGAAAAAGGTTAGTTGGTCAATGCTTGTAATTCCTCCTTGGAAGGGAAATGAAATATTTCTAAAATATGTTGACACAACAGCAACCATAGCATAAATCCAGGGCCTGCCTAGTAAGATATTGTAGTCAAGGTTTCCATCAATGAGCTCGAATTCAATTTCTACTGTCTTTCCCCCGAGTTCAACCTGCAAGTTACTTAATATCCCATACGGTGTGTATGTTCTTCCATCGAACAATTTTAATGTCGTTGATGATCGTGACATGGGTGGTGAGCCTAAAGTTTTCCAGCAACTCATTGACATAATACAGGTAAATGCCCCTTCATCAATGATTGTTCGATGAAAATTTTGTTGAGGGTTTTTACCTCTATAAGGAAAGTGATTTGGGCCGGTAGCTAAGGTTGATATCCTTTATGGTTAAAGGCCACAAGATTGGAATCTGTTGGGTCAATCCCACCTATTGCTGATAACAAAGCCTGCTTCTGGGAGGGAAAATTCTGCAGTATTTCAAGTGTCGACATAGCGGATGGCGATTGAGCCAGATCTTCCACTATATTATAATTTTGTGTTGCTCGGGCATGAGGATTAAATGTTGATTTATGTATTACTCCCTTTGGAAGCTTTATAGTTAATTCAGGAACGATTGGTGGCACAACTTCTGATGAATTTGTTGTCGAACTACTGGGTTGATTTGTAGCCTTGTTGTTCAACATCTGTGGATTCCAGTAATCTTTATTCCTTATTGATATCAAAGCATCATTTTGCTGTTTCAAGATGGATAACATAAGCACTTGGGATGGGGAACTTGATCGATAGCAACCAGATTAGTTTCTGGGTTCAGAAACAGATGAGTCAATACCGCTGAGGTATTTGAAGTTTTTAAAAAAATTGCAATCTCAGCTCGGTGTGGACAATCTTTTGTCCAATGGTACTCATTACATATGAGGCATGATTGACTAGGTTTCTTTTTCCTAGCAAGGTTTTCAGAAGATTTCTCAGGAGTCGAATCTTCTTGTTTCTTCTTTTTGTTTTTCCCTTTCTTCTTGCCTACTGGTTGCTTTTTTCTTTGCCCTTGTCAGATGACATGACATTAACCTTAGAGGCAAGAAGTTTATCATTTTCTTTTTGAATAGAAACTGCAAGGGCTTTACCAGATGGGGCCTTTGCTGTTTGCGTACTTGAGGTACAATCACACCATCGTTGGCATGAGAGTCCCTGTTTGATTTAGGAGGGGAGGAATGGAAAATTCTAGTCTAGAAGCACCCGGAATTTTGTCATAGAGCGTGCCAGACTGAGTATAGATTAAGTATAAATATTGTGCACAAGCAATGACTTGCTCTTCAGTGACAACTCCTCCTTTCGCCACATCTTCAGTAATATAAGGCAATAATGACTTAATAAACCACTCAGCTAGAAGCTGATTAGGAACATACATCTTCACCATTCGATGACGACATTGCCACTCATGAATATGATCAGATATGTGAGTGGTTGTTGTGTGTTTAAAGTTGGTAAGGAGTTCTGTTCCCATTTCGTACCTTATGGGTAACTGAAAGTGGGTTAGAAAAGTAGTGGCAAGGGCGCTGAAGTTATCAAATGAAGCTCTAGGAAATTCAATGTACCATTTCATTGCAGGACCAGTTAGAATTCACTAAAAAAGGAGAAGCCTAATCAAATCATCATTGAGGGTGTTAGATGAACACCACAAATGAAAATTCATTATGTGATTCGATGGATCTTCGCCTAGCTTTCCATTGAATTTACGAATATCAAAGGGAAGCTTATGAGGAATCACTGGCCACCAAGGCGCATAAGCAATTGGATCATTCGTCAACTGGTTTAGATATGGTAATTCTAAAGTTGCTACAAAAGGCAACTGTTGATTCAGGTTTGGTGAAGCATACCTAGGATAAGATGGGATCGCCTGAGCAGTAGGTATTTGCATACCAGAATAATGTATCTAATGCTGGTAGCTTTGATAAGGTTGATGGGCATAACCATTATAGTATGGTTGTTGATAATCGTTTGAAAATACGATTGCTCATTACCTACAAAGCTTTGTTGCTCAGGTCCTTGGTAAGCTTGCTGGAATTGCGGTTGTTGATATTGTACCAGCGATGGTTGTTGGACCATTTTCCATTGTCCAATACTAGATGATTGACCAAGCTAAGGTGTGATAGAACCTATTTGACACTGAGTTGTTCCAGTTAAGGAAGCACTAATCTGAGGTTGTGATTGAGTCGTAGAGACAAGAGGCTATTGCATTGCAACCCGAGAGACTTGGGGTTGACATACAACAGGCAGTGATTGTACTTGTGACACAGTCACAATAGTAGGTGTAGTGGGAATATTCAACAGAGGCTGAGTTGGTTGCATTGAATATACAACTCTTGGCTATTGAGGTAGTATTGGTACCCAACCACTAGATGTAATTCCAGTTTGACCTGAATTTTGTTGTGAACTCTCATATGGTTGTTCTCCAAGAGGGAACAATGAAAAAGCATATTGCCCCCCATATGGTGGCAATCCAGTGCTCAAAGGATATACTAGTGTTTTGAGACTAGACTGACCAAATTGATACTAGTATGCAGGATCAATTTACTAAGTTTCAACATAAGAAATGCCAGATAAGATTCTGGATGAACAAATAGGAACAAACCATGTCGTCGAAACAGTCCCTGGGTGAACTCCATCTAATGATTGATAACTAGTTGGGACAGATGGTATTCCAGCAAACATCATCGAAGTGGCAGCAGGGAGTTCTACTATGGCTATATCAGATGACACATTCCTAGATGTTGGTGGTTGTTCAGACATATTTAGTTTATCCAAAAGATTTCCTAACGATTCGACAGGAACTTGCAATGAAGGATGTTTAAAAGAACTAACTTCAGTAGTAGAAGGATATAGGTGGATCCCAGTTCCAAAATGCAATGCGGTACTGGATGGAAGATCCTTTACAATCTCTTCTATAGAAATCAGTCCAGGTGGAAGAGGTAGACCATTAGGTTCATAAAATATTTCTGGAGCCGAAGAAGGTATAGCTTCTACAGTAACAAACATTGGAGGGGCAACACCTTCTTAATTCTGGAACTCAAATTTTAAATGTTTAGGTAAGTGAAATTCAGTTTATGGATTAGCCTAAATGGAGATGTTTCAGGTATAGAAGTGTCTACCATCACACTAGGATCAGTTCTAATGTACTCTTGTAACTGTGGAACTTCTTTTGTAAAGATAGATGTACCAGAAATGGTTGCAGTAATTGTAGTCTCTGATGATGTTGAAACACAAGTTCCAAATAAATCAGGAGAATTCCACTCAATTAAACGAGACTATTTTTCCCATAATGGTTTCTTTTCCAGAGTCAAAGACAGTTGACTCACTAGTATCTGCGAACGATGGGGTTTCGATTGACTTTCTTCCACGATTACGGATTACTTGAGCAACTGAAAAATTAAGGGGAAAAATGTTATTCTGTATTAAATAAATTTTAATGATGCTTTGACACAACTTTGCTTTTTCAATTTTTAAGAGTCAAGAAAAAGCTAATGATGACTTTAGTCACCTTCAATTTTTAATGAGCCTGAAGTGACAAGTCCTCAGATGGACCTTTTCTTTTAAGGAGTCCAAAAGGAACAAAAGTGACTACTCTAGAATTCTAGATAGAGGGATTACCAAATCAATCGCAAAACTGCAACATACACCTTGGTGGTAAATTAAAGATAAATTACCAAGGACTTATGTATAGCACTCAATCTTCCTGAATGCTGTGTTTAGTGCATTGCGATCGATAGGGTGGAAGACATGACTTCCTATGGATAAATGATATTATCCTATTGTGGTCTCCCAAAATATACTCGACGGTACGGGGAGCACAAGTCTGTACTAGAAATTGTCATATCAAAGAGGAGAAATCACACAACCTTCGATGAAAATGATAGTTACTAGGTTTTACGACACCAGAATATGTCTCTAGCCTAGACTTCTAGATGTGTTGCGTTAGGTTCCAAAGCGTTTTTATGTTCATTGAGATTTATTTTAGTGTTGATCTTGTTTAGAAGTTCGTCTTTCAAGGTTCACCGCATGGTGTAGATGTAAAATTCCTAAATATGCAATCTAAAATGATAAACAGTCGTTTATTTTCTTTTAGCAATGAAAATCCTAGCTAATAAGGAAAGAAGATTATGATTCTTTCAATCGAGAGCAAAGAGCACACACTAAATGCACTTCTCCTAAATCATTTTCTGCATACAATCTAAATGCAAATGCAAATGCATGTATTTGTTTTTCATTCCTTTAATGTAAGAATGCCACAAAGGAAAACTAAGTATAGATCTGCACTATTTTCTTCAAAGTGACACTTCGACAATTTCTTTTCAAAATTAAAGGAAGACTAAAACGACACTTTTTGATTTCGAATATAAAATTGTTTTCGACTCTTCAAATATTAACAATTCAAATTAAATACAATGACAAAAGTACAATCAACTATCTAGAGGAGGAAGACTTTACGACACTCTTCTTTTGATTCAAAATGATAGTTACGACACTTTTGCATAAAAAACGACAGTTCGATTAAGCTACTTTTGACGAAGGACTATAAATGATTGACAAATACATAAAATAATTTATCAATCCTAATAAATGGAGGCTGAAAAATGTAAAGGAAAGAGGCTTTAGCAATGAGATTTTGATCATAAGCAACAAAACAACTGAATAGAGATGAAAACAAGGAGTAAAAACTCAAATTTAAAAGAGAGAAATAGTATAACTCAGTCATCACACCTGTCCTTCAGGAAAATAGGGATGCATCTCACCTGATACACATAGGAGGTGCGATGCATACAGGCTTTCAGTTACAGACAGTGCGATGGGCCAGGGAGTGAAACTTAGTTGGGATTTTGCTCAAAATTTGCAGCCAAGTTCAAATGATTTAGGCTGAGCTATGATGAACAGTAAAAACAAAGTACAGGGGTATGATATTAGGAGGTTATTGAGCTACCACAAGGACATTTAGGATGCTTGTAAGTTAGATGTTCAGTTCATAAACCAACTCGGAGATTGACTGAAGCAACATTCATCTACTTTGAAATTGCATAGCAAGAGCAGTTCGAAGGCTATCTGGCTAACTACAGGCTCTGTCTGTAGTTTACAAAGCAAACAACAGTAACAAACAAACAAACTAATTGCTCCCCAGCGGAGTCGCCATTTTTTTTATGGGAAAAATAGTGTCTTTTCGATCTACTAGTCCCACTAAGATGGGTAGCTTTCTTAGAAACATTCAATCAAAGCAATTTGCGATTTCCTTTATGTATGATACATAAGAGAGAAGCAAAGAGGACCAAACTGAATCTTTCACTTGATTCATTGCTCGATTTCTCTCTCCCTTGGTAGAGCTTGCCACTCCTCTCCTACTTGTCCTGCTTTAGAGAGTACAACCTAGCTGTCTTATCTAGCATCATCCTCCTAGAATCAAAGCCCTCTTCACCTCATGAAAAGCAAGATCACCCAAAAATACAATTTTCCTTCTCAAAGGGAAACTAGTAGCACTTCCTTACAAATTACAAAATTCCAGCCTCAAGATATCTCAAATGAGGGATCCATTTATAGATGTCTTCCAAGGGTGTGAGTCAGCTCCGGGTTTTTGATTAGTGTCATTCCACTGATAGTTCTTGGTTCCACTTGGAGATTTCATTGATCTCTTACTCATCCCTGGGAGAATTCAGAGAGGCAAGTGTCACGGGAGAAGTTTCTAGAAGATTCCATGAGCATCCACTTAGCAAACTGTCTCAGCCATTGGTCCATTCTCACTCATAGCACACTACAAAAGTCCTCTTCAGTATGCATTGCACTTGGCTAGTGTAGCAGCTAGTATGCATCGCACCTTGACCATGGAGCAGTCAGTATGGTCTAGTTTTGGCTAGTTCTGAGTGGTTTTTCAGGTGGAACTTTTGGGAAATGATGTAATCAGTTGACCATGATCCTTTAGGGTATGAAACAACAACTTTAGGGGTTAAAGAGCCCTTGTTTTATCGACATATTTGATTGGGGTTAAAGTGCCCAAATATGTCTATAACAAGAACCAATAAGGGAGCCAACTCCCAACATTAGTTTAAGTGGAAGCTTGGGTACAGACAAGTCCAGATCTATGTCTGGAAAAGAATCACTAGAACGCTCTAAATGGTCTGAGAGTGACCATAATAAAATTGAAGGGTCAGTCAGTGATACTTCCCAATCTAAAGAGCACCCAGAGCAACAAGTTTTTTCAACACCACAGGTGAAGGTTCCCACTCCCCTCATCCAGCCACCAAAGCTAGTGAGAACTGAGTTAGATAAAGAGTGGGAAACATTTAATGAATTGATCAATACCGAGGAGTAGAACATGAAGACACCTGAGAATACAGTGGAGACAATGACAGATATGGTCATTGAAACAATCAACAATGCTCAGAAAATAGAGCATATTCCCATGGCCCCATCATCTGAAATCATGCTGAAGATAGAGGAGATTCCTCCTCTAGATGTATTTTATAGTCCACAGCACAAAGCAATGGTAAGAAGACAAAGAAAGAAATGAAAATTAGACAGTGTGCTCTCACTTGAGGCAAAGCAGCTAGATGTCCTTTGGCGAGATCCTACCACTGATCCTACAGAAAATTTGACCAAGTTATCCCAGATCGCAGGAGCCTATGCTTCTGCTACTATCGATAAAGCGGCCAAGGTACAACTATTGCTTAAGGATAGAGAGGAAAAAATCCTAGTTTTGCAACAACAGTTGTAGCAGGCTAGCGGCAACTAAGAAGCATAAGAGAAATTAGAAAAATTACAACAGGACTTTCAACAGATGCAGCTAGGGTATCAGAGAAATTTGGCTGAAAAGGAACATCAATTACAGGTTATGTTAGAAATGCATAAAGACGACCCCAAAGTCACAGAATTTGTCTCAGAAGACCTTGCCTTGAATGACCAACTCTTGCAACAACAAGAGGCACTCTGCCAAAGAACATCGCAATGGAGCTCTCATTGCGAGATGAGCGATAAAATTACAAGTCAAGTTGTGGAATTGCAACTTGATTATGATTTAATTGATAAGAAAGTTTTTGATTTTTTGATTTGGCAGGAATTAGAGGAAGGGAAGAAAGCAGGCTTGCTCAAAATCAATGAATCCCACAAAGAAATGTTATTCAATAAGTGGGATGCACAGATTAAAAAGGCAGAACAGCTAGTGGAAGAAGCAGCGACAATGGCGAGCAATTTCATTGACTGTGTCAATGAAAATCCGCATAGAGCAAACCTGATATCAAAAACTGCTTCGGGATTTCTCCCAAAGGCGCAACAACTGCAGACAAGCTAGAGACAAAAAGTTGAAGAAAAGGCAGAGTCAATTAAGAAGTTAACCAAGTTGAATTGGGACACTTACTGGTAGTACTTGTTTAAACCGCATAGTCAATGCATGACTCTGAAATGCCTTACAAATTCTGCCGAAAAGATAGTGCCATCACTTGCCGATACTTTTTTTACAGGACAACTAAAATCGGAAGTCAGTCAACCGACGCTCCTAAAGCCGATGTTGAATGCTTACGATCTTAGAGAACAGATGCATCATTAATTTTCAAATACAATATTAGTTTTATTTTGAATTAGTTTTTCCTTAGATGAGGACGGTCATTTAAACCTCCTCCTATATTTTTGTAATAAACTATTTTTAGTCTTTAGTTAGTAGTATTTTAACCCCTCTCATGCATTTAGAGAGGGGTCCAGAAATTTGTCAAAAACATTTCTTCAGAACATGCACTTCTGCACCCTCTGAGGAGGTTTTGATGAATGAATGGAACAAGATTTATTGATATTTGCGTTTAATGTCTGCTAATGAAATGCATTTTTGTACTCTCAGTAGATATTGAATTAGGTGAAAATAAATCTATATGAAGCTCATGAGTAGGACTTGTTATCAATGGTACTTTTATCTCTTAATGATTTATGCTTATGTGTCAAGTAATATGTTATGTTTAGTTGTTTATATATGAAAGCTTGAATGTTTGAGTTATCATTTGACACTTTTGTACGGTGGTGACTATTCTATTTATGCTTAAATGTATGAATAACTTATTATGCGATATGCTTCTCACTATTGTTTCAGCTAATCTATTATACGAAACAATTCATTTTTAATGAATTCTTTTCTTGTAGCAATGATGATCTTTATTACTAATTGCTGTTAGAAATTATTTTAGATCGCATAAGTAAAAAGATAATTCTCGGGATAGTTTTATAATTAGATGTTTCAATTTATTAGAATAAAATTGCATGTTTTAGATTAGATTTAGATTAAAAGAATTCTAGTTAAAAATGCTTTAGAAAGGAAAACATCAGTTCTTATCATTATCACAAACAAATTGGGAAATTGGTCCCATTATCCCTAGTCAGACCCACCGTCCCAAACGGAAAAGGAGCTTGTTAGGCCCCTATACTACTAGTGTAACCCCTTATTGTTATTAGTACAACCCACTTATTCTAATGATGTACCCATGTAGTGCCCATATTATTACTATTGTGCCCCATAGAAGCCCACTATTGTTATTATTGTGCCCTTACATTATTATTGTTATGTCGGCTCTGATTATGTTATGACCCCTTGGACTCCTATATATAGAAAGGAGGTATTTTCATTTGTATCATCCAAGAATTGTTCATTTATGTAATGTAAAGGAGGTTCCCCCTCGAAGAGGCTGAATTATAAGGTGTAGATCTATCTTTTCTATCTTTTCTTGAGCTGGTTTCATAACATTTGGTATTAGAGCTTTGGATTCTAGGGTTTTGCTGCTCCAAACAGGTCATCGTGGAATTTTCACTATAACTTTTTTCTGCGACGTTTCAGAAGTTGCAAGAAAAACCCATTTGAGAAGAAATCACACTGAACCTCGGGTCCGAATTTTAGATCTTTTCACACTATATTTGCGTAGATATGATCTGAGGAAGTTGGTATTTTTGCAGACTCCTGAATTACATTCCAAACAGGTGACCTGGGGAAAATCGTCATAACTTTCTCTCTGAGCATCAGATTGAAATTTCGTAAGAAGGTACAGAAAGAGGACAGACTTTAGTTTCTTTTATATATTTTTTAGAGCCAAAGGTGAAAATAGTGACATGTGGCACTTCATACAAGTTCGCTCTTCTGGAAAGGTCTATAATCAGGTCATCTGGGGACATTGTCCATAACTCTTTCTTGGAGAATCCAATTTGGATTAGACTGGTGGCATTGGAAAGAGGACACAGAGGGCTACTATAGATCGCAATTTTAAAACTTAAAGATCCGAAAGTACAGAGTTATAGTCGTTTCAAGACTGAGCTCCTAAAATCAAGAAAAAGCAAGATGAGGAAGTTTGATGGCAAGGATCCGGTAAATTGGATACTTCAGATGGAGCAATATTTTGATCTACATGGTGTACCACTGTTACAAAAGGTATGTATTGCATCTTCATATTTAGAACCGGATCAATTTTTATGGTATGAATGGCTTTGTTCTCGTAAGTAACTTGTTACGTGGTCAATTTTCACAGAGGAAATGATAGCACATTATGAGGATACAAAGAGCAACACCTTCTTTAGAGCAACACCACAACAATTGGAAAGAGTAAAAGGGCTTTGTGACATAATGGAAAGCAAAATTATGGAAACCAGGAAGCATACCCCTCATAACTATAAATATGGAAGTGTTGTTTCTCCTGGCCTTCCACAACCTACAAGGGTTACGCCACAACAATTGGAAGAAAAAAGAGAAAAATGGCTTTGTTACAATTGTGATAGCGAATGCACTAAAGGTCATAAGTGTGCTGAGAAGAAATTATTTTACATAGAATATGAAAGAGGAGGAAGAAAAGGATAAATAAACATCAAAAGAAGAAGATATACGCCAGGACCCCACCCCAGAGAAAGAAGAAATGAATCAGAGGATATCTTGTAAAGCGTTGGCAAGAATTACCACTCCTCAAACTCTCAAGATAGGACATATCAAGAAGAAAAAGGTGCAAGAAGTGAAAGATCACATCGAGAAATAAGAAATGAATCCAACCATATCTTGTAATTCATTGGTCAAAATTACCACTCCTCAAACTATCAATATATAAGGACATATCAAGAAGAAAAATGTTCAAGAAGTGAAAGATCACATCAAGCATCAAGAAATGAATCCGACCATATCTTGTAAAGGATTGGAAGAAATTACCACTCCTCAAACTCTAGAGATACAAGGACATATCAAGAAGAAAAATGTTCAAGCAGTGAAAGATCACATCGAGCATCAAAAACAAGTTCTCCAACTTTTAAAGGATAATGCCACTTCGGTGCAAAATCAAATGAAACAACAGGTAAATCAACATTGTAGTGAAAAATGTTTAGATGTAGATGATTGGATATTTTTACTGCTACATCTCAAGCAAGCTATTTATGAGAAGGAAATGTTGGCAATACTACATGCACTTAAAAAATGGCGACCTTACCGAATGGGAAGACTCTTCAAGGATGAGGATGTGGAAGCATTGTTTTGTGCTATTTCTATTATCCAACCATATTGGATAAACGAAGCAAGGGATGAATGGAAGAAAGACGAAAAAGTATGGCAACTTATTCAAAAGTTGAAAAAGATCCCAATTCAAACAACATTGCCAGAAATTGAAGAGGAAGGAAAAATCATATTTAAATCTGGAGCAGTCACAGAAACAAGAACCCGACAGCTATGAAATCGATCAATTTCAGAGTATCTCATCAAGTGGAAGAACTTACCCGCTGAAGATTCCACATGGGAGGGCAAGAATTTTATACAGAAGCATCAAGAACTACTCAAGTGTTGAGGACAACGCTTTTTGAAGGAGAGGGGCATGTTAGGTCCCTATACTAATAGTGTAACCCCTTATTGTTATTAGTACAACCCACTTATTATATTGATGTACCCATGTAGTACCCATATTATTAATATTGTGCCCCATATAATCCCACTATTTTTATTATTGTGCCCTTACATTATTATTGTTATGTCGGCTCTGATTATGTTATGACCTCTTGGACTCCTATATATAGAAAGGAGGTATTTTCATTTGTATCATCCAAGAATTGTTCATTTATGTAATGTAAAGGAAGTTTCCCCCTCTAAGGGGCTGAATTCTAAGGCATTGATCTATCTTTTCTATCTTTTCCTGAGCTGGTTTCATAACAGAGCTGCTTTCAAGGTCCAAACCGGGTGGGTATCCCCCTTGTTGTAGACCCGATTTTTGGGGCCTCAACATATTTGGTGCTAGAAGGAGGGCCTGAACTATGAATGGATAATAAATCTAAATCTAAATACCATTCCGAGACTAAATCACCCTCAACATCTCCCCCGACATCTCCATCGCATTTCGAGTCTTTAAATATTAAGCGAGAAGTTGAGAAAACAACAACCACTGCCACAAACCCAAAAATTTCAGACAGATCTACTATCAAACCTCCTGAAGTTGAGTCTTTGATCCATAAACTTCAAGGATTTTCCATATCATTGAAAAAATCTGAATTATCTCAAGGTAGTGTAACTTCACAATACAATCCTTCTCATCCTCTTACCAGATTACAGAGTGAAAAGTTTGGTATTGAACCAACTAAATTACCTCTACCTAAAAGGAAAAGAGCAAGGAAGTCACCTCAAAGGTCTGATACTGAGACTCTTTCATTGTCAACATCCATTCCAACTTCTCCATTGCAAAGTCAACCCTCCACCCCTCCACTTCACATTATTGTCCATCAGAGTACTAAAACTTTAACATCGTCATCCCTACCATAAGGAACCTCGTCTGTGCTCTCCTCTGCTAGTAGTTCAACGATGGATCAAAACCCATGGAATAATCTAGGGGCAGTCTCAATGCTTGCGCCCTTGAGTCAATTACCGGCCCATCTTGAAAAATGGATTCCAAATTTTAATCCTATAGCAGGCATGCTAGCAGAAGAACACATAAAAAACTTTATGTTATCAATATATTTAAATGGAGTTACAAATGAAGATATTTTTGTTATAATTTTTCCTTATATGTTACAAGCAACACCCAAATCCTGGTAATTTTCATTACCATCAGGGTCCATTACTAGTTGGGACATTTTCCAAGAGCAATTCTTGACAAATTTTGGTGATGATAGGTCTACAACAACACTGGTCAACGATATATCGAATCTTAACACTGAATCGAGAGAACCTATCAAAGATTTTAACTCATGTTTCAACAAGCTTTTGAATAAAATTTCAACCGCTTCCAAGCCTAGTGAAGAAGTTCGAAGTGAATGGTACATATTTGCTTTACCATCGAACATAGCAATATTTGTTGATAGGGCTGCCAAGACAACATTGGCCGAAAACATGAAGGAAGCGATAGCGGTAGAAAAACGTATCTTAGCTATAGAAAAGAAAACACTCTTGATGAAAGAAAATCTAAGAAGGTTACTTTTAGAGATGATGCTAAGAAAAAAAAATTAAAGTACCCATTTGATTTAGAAGGATTGTAGAAAGTTTTAAAAACCATGTCTAACAAAATGGTTGACATTAAAAGACAAGTAGCAGAGAATTCTTCTAAGAAACCATACAAGCCTTATAAAAAAAATCCTTCAATTGATTCAAAGCCTCCCAATGCTATAACAAATGCAAGATCTGAAGGAGAAGAAGAGGAGGTTTCTAATGAAGAACATATTGATGAAGATGAAGTTGTAGAGCTACAGGGAATGTGGGACTTCATTCTACCTGATGAAGAGGATCAAGAGGCATCACCAGTTAGTACCAGAAGTAGAAATCAACTCGATCCTCCACAACCTAGTTCTAAATAGAAGAGTGAAAGCTCGATATCCAAGGATAAAGTCGCAGGTAAGAAATCATCACCAAAAGCGACTCAAACAAGCCCAGTCCGGTCCGATTCATCAAATCCATATAAAACACTGATTGTTTCTAATGAGATGGAGTATAATATCGTTGAAGACATGAAGAAGACTAGGGCTAACATTACTTTTCACAAACTGAGAAAATTAAAACATCAACAGAAGCTACTTTTGAAAGAGTTACATGCAATACCCATTGCACCTCTTCTTGCCGTTGTAATCTCGCAAGCTTCTCATGAGATGGGAAGACCTCGAACTAATATAGCTAATAAAGTTGACCCAAATGATATTGCTTTAATTGGAGGTAGGTCAAAATCCCATACTCCCCCATTTCTTCTTACCTATGAAATTGTCAATAAAAACTTGCATAATTGTTTGGTAGATTCAGGAGCTTCATCTAATATTTTGCCTAAAACAATATGTTCAAAGTTAAACGTCCAACCTCAAAATTCTGCAATACACATAGTTCAGCTAGACCGGTCACAAGTTTAAGTAATTGGTGAACTTAATCAAGTTACCATAAGGCTGTCATCCAGTCCAAAGGTATGTCAAGTCATTGATATTTTAGTTGCAAACATTCCTGAATTTTATGGCTTAATTCTTAATAGGGATTGGTCTGAAAAGCTTCATGGATACTTTGTGACCGATTGGTCACACAAGTGGCTACCTTGCAATGGTAAACCAAATCAGATAAAGGTTGAGCGAGAAAGACATAAAAAATACATAGTAACAGAATTGGAAGGAGAAAATGAACCTATAGCATACAAAAACAATATAATTGGCAACTATTCTGTTGACTCTTTCTTAGAAAATTTTAATGCTCATACTTCACCTTATTTAGAACATTCTTTTCTATCTTAAGTAGAAAACGTTTCTCAAACAGATAGTTCTAAATGCGTTAATTTTGTCGATAATCCTGTAAATAACTCTTTGTTTTGAAAATTATTTTTTGACGGTTCTAAGTCTAATGATGGAGCATACGCAGGATGTGTATTAGTTAGTCTAGAAGGTAATAAAACTATGCTAACATGTAGACTTGAGTTTGATTGCACAAACAACACTGCAGAATACGAAGCTCTATTACAAGGGCTGTACAAGGAAATCAGACTAGACATCAAGTATCTACAAGTCTTTGGAGACTCTGAAATTGTTATTAAATAGGTACGAAATACTATACATTGTCTATCAGGTCATTTAAAGCATTATCAATCTTTAGTGCAATATCTGACTAAACATTTTATAGCATTCAATATTTCATCCATTCCCAGACTCCAAAATGCTAGTGCTGACCTCTTGGCTAATGTAGCTTCCAAGCTAATTCCCTCAGAAGACTATGACCCAGACAGATTCTCGTTCGAATTGATCTTTAGGCCCTCTATCCCTGATAATGTTACCAACTGGAGAATTTTTAATGATGACCCTGATATTGTAAGTTTCCTGACATCAGAAGGATCTTACACTAATCAGATAATTGATGAAGACCAACATGACAAGCAGTTACAACAAGAGAGCACTAATAATGCCATACCAAAATCTATAGTCAAGTTGAAGACCTATATGATTTGAAATACATATTTAAAAGGTATACAAATTCAAAACTTCAGAGTTCAACTCTGAACTATGAATTAGTAAATCTAGGAACCGATAACAAGACACAAAACATCAACCTAGGTCTTGCCCTAGCCCCAGAAGAAAAATTAGCCTTTGTTCTACTCCTGAAACAGTATAAAAGTGTCTTTACCTTGAATTACGATGACCTTAAGGCTTATGACACTTCAATCATTCAGCATACTATCCCGATGATAGCTGATGAAAAACCTATCCAGCAAAAGCTGAGGAAGATCCATCCTAATCTAGAAAGTCGGATTAAATCTAAGCTCAATAAATTATTGAAAGCCAAAATTATTTTTCCCGTTTGACATTCTAGATGGGTTTCCAATTTGGTTCCAGTCAGAAAGAAAAATGGAGACATTTGAATTTGTATTGACTTTTAGAATCTTAACAAAGCTTGCCAAAAGGATAATTTTCCCCTGCCTGCTATGGAACAAATATTGCAAGCGGTTGCAGGATCAGAATTAATGTCCTTTTTAGATGGTTTCTCTGGCTACAACCAAGTTTTGGTCCATCCTGACGACTAGCTAAAAACCACATTCATAACCAAATGGGGTACTTATGCATATCAAAAGATGCCTTTTGGGCTGATTAACACTGGCGGCACATTTCAAAGGGCCATGGATATCACATTTAAGGGATTAGTAAACAAATGAGTGGTGATTTAGTTGGATGACATAACAGTATATTCTAAAAAATGTGGTAATCACCTCAAAGATTTAAAGTAGATCTTCCAACGTTGTCAAAGGTATGGGATTTCACTTAATCCAAAAAATACCTTTTTTGCATTAAGTGAAGGAAAACTTCTTGGATTTATAGTGTCAAAATTTGGAATCCATATTGATCCAGATAGAATTAAGGAAATTTCCAAAATACCCTTACCACATAATAAGAAAGCAATGCAATCCTTCCTTGGCCAAATTAATTTTTTTTAAAGATTTGTTTCAGACTTCTCAAGAATTGTGTCGACATTACAAGCAATGATCAAGAAAAATTCACTCTTTAAATGGGGCCAAGAGGAGTATGAAGCGTTCAATCTAATTAAACAAGCGATTGTTAATGCCCCATCCCTAGCAACTCCAAATTTTTCCGATCCTTTCATTTTGTATACATTTGCCTCCGTGAAGTCATATGCTGCAATACTCACACAAGCCAATCAAGACAAGGTGGAAGCCCCAATTGCCTTCTTTAATTCAAATTTGCAAGGGGCTGAATTAAATTATTCTGATGTTGAGAAACAGGCTTATGCTATTTTCAAAGCAATCAAATATTCTAGACCCTTTCTTCTTAAGACCCATACAAAGATAACCGTTTGCAGTAGTAAGAAATCTCTTAGTGCAGAAAGACGTGGGTGAAAAGAGAGAAA